>WBMY01001266.1:180801-225589 GCA_013397315.1 Donacobius atricapilla
TTTTTGGTTGGATAAAAAAATTGACTGTCACAGGTAGATACAAACAAAATAATAAGTGGTGAGGATTCCCCTAACAGTGTAGCATTATAAAGCTACTAGGGCTATAGTACACTATATATTTGCATGATATTGGGCATTCTTTAATAGACAAGCTGTTTTTGTTCTTCAGTTCTTCCTATTAAGTCTTTGGTTTTGTTTCTCTTAACAGTGACTGTGTTCTTAAGCACTTTGACTCCAAAATTCTACTTTGCCCTTACAGTAACTTCATCTTTTATATCTGGACTGATATTCGTAAGTAGTCTACTTCTTTGTTTTTTTTAACAACTTTAGCACCTCTCAGATGACTTTATAAGGGGTAAAGGGAATGAATATCAGACTCTAGAGGGTGCCTTTGTGCTGGGAAGGAACTTCTCTGCTGTATTGTTGCAGCTCCTGTGTGTGTTGTATGTTGGGACTGCATGAGTCTGAAAAAATGACTTGTACGGAATGCCAGAATGGTTTAGCTGCCCTGACACAGCTCCAGCCTCTCCCTTGGCTCCTCTCACTGGTCACCAGGGAGAGGAAACCAGTCCCTGATCCAGGCACAGAATTGGTCCGGGGCTGACAGTCTGGTGTAGTCCTTGAGGGCTTGTGATATGCAGGTGTTTTTAATAGCTTCAAGAAGAGATGGTAATATTTTTGGCCCAAATTTTCTGCTAAAGGACTGTCATTGCTATTAACTTAGCCTTGTCTCTTTGTCAACCTCTCTCTTTCTGGTTGGCAGAACATCTCAGTTTAATGGGCTGTTTTATCCTTTTTTCTTTTAGTTTATTTTTGTGAAATACAAAAACTACACCTGTATTGAATACTACAAATTTGGTACCACAGGTGGGGTTACAGCTTGAAATATCCTCATCAGAAAAAAAAAGATATAATGGCTTCTTGCTTCTGTTTGCAATTTCCCAGTACAGGCACTTCTGAAAGGGTTTATGACTTACCCTAGTGACCTGGGGAGGGAGGAGCATAACATTTGACTAAAATTTTGCTGGGTTTTTTTTTCCATTCTCTTTCATGTTCTTTGAGTGATCCTGCATGGCAGGGCAGGCCAAACCAGATCTTTGGTGTTACTCTGCATGGAGATCAGTTCCATCCCTGATCGTTTATAGGGGATGCACTTGCTGTGAGCACTCTTTGTCCCTCATGGGTGTCACCTGAGGAAGTTTCTGGTGCTTTTTTCTCCCGTGGCAGGTGTTTGAGTGGTGGCACTTCCGAAAGTACGGCACGTCCTTCATTGAGCAGGTGTCTGTGAGCCACCTGAGGCCCCTCATCGGGGGTGCAGAGAACAACCCCCCGGCCCCTGCAGCCTTCTCGGCGGGGGAGAATGAGACCAGCAGGCAGAACATGCCAGGTGATTCCTGATCTGTCCCAGGAGCTTTCCGTAGCTTCGAGGTGGCACGTCTTACTAAGTGTTTTGTTAGTAGTGGTAAAAATAAGCTAAATAATAATGTTTTTTCAGTCTAGACTATTCATTGTTAAAAATATGATTTTGAAAAGGCTATACATTTAGCTAAAACTGTTTCAGTAACATCAGTTATTTACTATTCTACATGTATGCAAGGTAAATATTGCATGAGTGTATGTAAATGCGTGGATTAATCTTCCCACCCTGTGCTTTTGTACCCCAGCAATGTTGGGGAGCAAAAATATTTATGGAATAGCATAAGTTTATGAAGATGATGGTTGCATAATGATAAAATTAAAGATGCTTTTGAAAGCACAACTGCTTTTGCATTACTGCATTTTAATGCCAAGGTAATATTTCCCATGTTTTTAATTTAAAAAGTACTTTTTTTTTTTATTCCTCAGAGTGCAAAGTGTGGCGAAATCCTCTCAATCTTTTCAGAGGGGCAGAGTATAGCAGGTATTAATTATCTTGTTTTCCACTGCGTATTTTTAAATTTAATCGGGGGCATGCACATGACTTCTTGACAGAGCTTGCACTGGCAATGTCAGGAGACAGCTGGAGACCTGCAAGATTACAGGGGTGATTGATACCGATCCTGTGTTTAAAAGGCACCAAGCCAAGCATTGGCGGTTTCAATGTTAAGAACAAAAATATTACTGTAACATCAGGGCTTTTTGAGAGTAAAGTAGGAAAAAAAACTTTATTCAGAGGTTGAGGCAGTGATTCTCAATCGAAATTCTCTTTTATTAAAATACATTGTAAGTCTCCTAGCATTACTTCATGGCAAAAGCTGCTTTCTAGGAAGCCAGTTCCCAAGTTGTTTAGAACTTTATTGAACAGTCGTACTTGAAATTTTATGTTAGTAGCTTTAGTCTTTTATTACGGATTTTCTGCTCTAGGCACATCAGATATCCCCTTCGTATCAGCATTGCTAATTACTAGGATTGCCTCTTACTGAAATTTCTGCTCTTTTAGGTACATGTGGGTGACTGGGAAGGAGCCTCTTACTTACTACGACATGAATTTGTCTGCTCAAGATCATCAGACCTTTTTTACGTGTGACACGGATGCCCTTCGGCCTTCAGACACAGGTACTGGTGTCTGTGTAAGGTGTGTAAGTGTTGGACCGTGTCAGGTGTGTGTTGTTAGTGAGCGTCAAAGTTGTGCAAGTTATCCTGTCCAATACTCTGTGAAACTGGAGCATTTCTCAAGTACTAAGGGGGTTTAATAGATGTAGAGGATCGTAGTCGACCAGGCTGCTCTGAGCCCCCTCCAACCTGACCTTGAAATTTAGTGGAAAGGTGTTGTTTCATGTTGTGCATTCTCTACAGCTTTAGTGCTGTCAGGGTCTTGACATTTTTTAAGATCTCACACATTCCAAATAATTAACACAATATTGCAAACCTGGATTATGTTCTCAACAGCCAAAATGTGGTCTCATTTAAACCTTAGTAATGAATAGTGCAGTCTCCAGGTTTTTTTCCTTGTGTTCCACATGTTTAATGCAGAAAATGTTCTTTACCTGGTTATTGTCAGTGTGGGTGTGAATTATTGTCAATTTGTCACATTCCGGAGGTGTTCCTTGTCAGCTGGCTGTGACATGTTTGATATGAAAGATGTGTTTTTATTTCACAGAAGGGAGTGAATTGTCTCGCTTGCTGAGCCAAGACTAATATTTTGTTTCCGAAAGAAAACTCAAATATTTTTCCACGTTATTCTTGCTTGACAGCAGGAGGTTTTGTTCCAAAAGAAACATGTATAGATTCTTCAGTTTTCTTATCGTCCTTGAGATAGGCCAGATATAGAACTCCATGAATGTAAGGTTTTGGAGTTCTTTCAGAACTGTTTTTAGTGTGGAAGTTAATAATCCTGCATGGAAGATGGTAGTTCCAAGTGTGTTGTTTTCCTAGAAGCTGGTTTTCAGTTTGTGTTTTCCAGTTTTACCAAATGGAAGCACAGTGGGGAGGGGTTTAGAGTCCTTGCACTGAATTAATTTTGAATTCAAGTTGTAGTTCAAAGGACACTTCTGAATAGATTTCACCCTCTTTACTTGTTCCCTAGAACACTGTCTAATAAGCTGATAAATTAATATCTTGAATTGACTTTGCTGTGTGATGCCTCTCAAATGTGCTTTGTAAATTTAAAAAGAAATTGTTAACCCTTTATGATGTGACAGTTGCCTAAAAATAATCATGGAACAGAATCCCAGAATACTTTGGGTTGGAAGGGACCTTAAAGCTCATCCAGCTCCACCCCTGCCATGGCAGGGACTCCTCCCACTGTGCCAGGCTGCTCCGAGCCCCATCCAGCCTGGCCTTGGGCACTGCCAGGGATCCAGGGGCAGCCACAGCTGCTCTGGCCAACTTAATATTTAAGTACAAAACTCTACCTGTGCAAGACATCACTTAGTCCATCGCTATTTTCTTTGAAGTTCTGTTTGAAAGCTTAAATTAAAGTTCTGTGCAGGTCTATGCAAGAACGTGTGTTCAACAATTGCTCCTGCCAAGCTTTCAACAAGTCTTGGGAAATGTTTCCAGAAATCTGTAGCAATTTAGAAATGGTACATCTGCCTGGTTATGTAAGCTGTTTCTGTGCTCTGTGTAGGAGCTCTGAAATGGTCAGTGAGGAATATTCCTGGTGGTGTTGCTTCCTTAAACCAAATTTGGGGCATAAGGGCCTGTTGCAAGAATTTGATGCTTGTGGTAGGAACAGGCTGAAATTAAAACACCAAATTAAAAATTAAAACAAAAAATTGTTTGTTCTTCCTCGTAACAAATCGTACAGCAAACAGGAATTTTCAGGCTGGAAGGGGATGTTAATTGGAGCTGGCTCCAAGCAGCCAGCGTGGCCTCCTCTGGCTCCCAGGTCTTTCACAGGTGCCCGTGCCCCTGACAGCCTTTCTGTGGTTTTCCTGCAGTGATGCAGAAGGCGTGGCGAGAGAGGAACCCGCAGGCCCGGATTAAAGCAGCGTATCAAGCTCTGGAGTTGAACAATGAGTAAGTTTATGAGTTCAGTTGCTGTGTTTCTATAATAAAGGATTAAGTGAAAGGATGCTGAGCACACTATCAGTTTCTTCATCTATTAACTCGCTTTTAGCAAAGTTGTGAATGCTCTTAAGGGGGGGCTCTTTGGACTGGGAATTGCACATGGGGCTGTAAATTGCCCTGAAGTATTGAATATTCTACTGAAAACATCTTTTGTGCTACTTCTTTTCTTAAAACGTTATGTTAGTGGCAATAACATGAGAAATCTTATTCAGGTATGGAATGGTCTTAATTGAATATAAGATAATGTATTTCAGAGATGGCGTCATGGTAGAACTGTATTTGGAATTCACAGATGCCAAAGGATTTAAAAATACCCTGTAGCATAAACCAAGGAATTTCACCCACAACTGTGATCTGCTTTGTTATGTTGTCTTGTTATTTTTGCGTAAAATGTTTTAAAACCTCCTGATTTTGAAAAGGCAAGCCAAAAAAAAAAACACCTTTTCAGACAGTTACAGACCATTTTTACGGTTTCAAGGAAAATAATTTAACTTGCTTTAACAATTTTTTCCATTTCTGTTTCTCCAAATGAGAGGGGCGTGTGTGTTTTTTTCTGTAAAATGGAAAAGGTTTCTTTTTTCCTGTCACTCCCCCTCTTGAACCCAAGTCCGTATTTTTGAATTTTAATATTGTCAGTGCTTACATCTTAAACATAAGTGAATCTTGCCTATTTCTAATGCTTCTAGCACTTACTAAAAATGCCAAACTTCCTCCCTGAAAATAACTAGTAGGTTTTTCTCTTATTTCAGTTGTGCTACTGCATATGTCCTCCTGGCTGAGGAAGAAGCAACAACCATTGTGGATGCTGAGAAATATTTCAAGCAAGCCCTGAAAGCAGGAGAAATGATTTACAGAAGATCTCAGAACTGCCATTCTCAGAGCCCCCAGCACGAAGCACAGCTGAGTAAGGACTTTGAATGACAGGAGCTCTTGGGTTTGTGAGCAGAAACACAAAACTAAAGCTATAATTAGGAGAAGTAAGGATTGAAACTGGTAGGCTAATATTTTTTTGTCTTTGTAATCAGGAAGGGACACCAATGTGTTGGTGTATGTGAAAAGGAGACTAGCTATGTGTGCCAGGAAACTTGGAAGAATACGAGAAGCAGTAAAAATGATGAGAGATGTAAGTAAAAAATTGTTTTCAGTCACGTTGTTCTAATTGATGGTTTTAAGTTCATTTCTAGGCATCATAATTAATCTAATTGAATTATTTCCCCATGAGATTTGCACATCATGATTGGATGGGGACTTTGTGTGACCTGGTCTAGTAGGAGATGTCCCTGCCCTTCTGCTATGGCAGGGGGTTGGAATGAGATGAGCTTTGGTTGCTTCCAACCCAAACCATTCTGTGATTTTTGTGAAATGATGCAGTTCTTTTCATGCTGCTTCCATGCCAATTCCTTGCACTCTGAGGCAACAGAACATTAAAAAATCCTAGATTATTGTACTGATTTCTATTAAGTATTTCAGTGATTCAACTGCAATTCTCTATGTGATTTATTTCTCTTTACTGATTTGCAGTTGATGAAAGAGTTTCCACTTCTCAGTATGCTGAATATCCATGAAAACCTCCTAGAGGCCCTTCTGGAGTTACAGGCTTATGCAGATGTCCAGGCAGTTTTAGCCAAGTATGATGGTAAGTGATGCCTGTTGGAAAGTCTGGGTGTTTCTGAGTAAGGGTATAAGTGAGGGGGGCAAGGGATGTCTGTCCCCAGGCAGGAGTCTACCCATGACCTCAGCGAGGTGAGGGGATTCCCTTCATCAGGAACAAATATGTGCTTGCAGAGTGCAGGTCGAGTTCTCCTTTTGACTGCTGAGGTCAAAATTAGGCAAACTAAATTGCATATGAATTAATTTTAAGTTACTTCTAATCTGTAAAGAAATCTTGCTTCAATTCACGGATTATTTAATTAATCTCTTCTACATCCCTGGATATGCCTGAATTCATCAGCCTTTTTCAGCCAGCACATAGCCCTGTAAGCAACTGATGTAAATAAGCTGGAAAAGGTAGTTTTGCTCTGTCATCTTCCTTGATGTTGTGCCTCTGTAATACTGAGATTGCTCGTTAAGAGATTAGCAGTGTGCAGCATGCTGCTGCCAGGGTCAGTGTGTGCATCAAGTGGTGTCGTGTGCTTCCACTTTCCATCTCAGTAGGTTTCAGATATTGTGTAAGTCTAAAGAAAGGTTAATAAATATATATTACTTTTTATTGCCTTCAGTTTTGCCACCTGGATAGTGCTCCCTTCACGAGTGTACAAAGGGCTGCTGTCAAGCAGGGCCTTAAATCACCTTTGGAATGGAGGGACATGGCAGTGTTTTGTGACGGTTTTCTCAGAAGTTGTTGAGTTCTCTTTTATGTCAACTCTTCATTGCCTCAGGGAATCAAAGCTATGATATTTTTGCTCAGGTCCTGGGCCACTTGTACATGGCCAGCCTAGCACCCTGCTCCCATTCCTTGATCCTCTGCTGGGTGGATTCTTTTTAATTTATGAAAACCATTTGCACTTTGCCCAGTGCTTCTTTCTGTTAACACTGAGAATTGTGACACTTTCCTAAGAAAGCATTGCTGGCTTTTTTCTGGGCATCTGGAAAAATGAGTACGAGCTTCAAACCCCTGCAGCACCCCTGTGTTTTGCTTGACACAACAGCCAGACTTGCAGTGATGGACAGGCCCAGGATGGGATTTACAAAAAAAGCAAGAACCATCTGCCTGTACACAACATGGTCCTTGGGAATTAGACCCCAGACTTTGTCTGCTTTTAAAGTAAACTTACACTGTGGAGTGTTAACCTTCTAATCTGTAATTGTCAGCTCAGACTTGGCTTCAGATATTCTACAAAGCTACAACTAATAGAATTTTCCCCTGTGGAACAGCAGAAGAACGGAAATTGCAGTTTTGTTAAAATTCATCTACGTGTCTGTAATGTGATCTTTTGTGGTCAGCTTCTGGTCAGTCTCTCAGTGTTGTATAAAACTGTGTTAATGTACAGTTGCAAAATTAAGTAGAGATTAGAAGCTTACTTTAAATCTTTGTGGGTTAGTACAGGAAATACATTCTGTTCTTAAGTGTACTTATATGCTCATTTCTCTTTGGATTCAGTTTCAGTGTGTTGGTACATTTAGAAACAAAAAATGACTCTTATCACCTAAACACAAATTTGAGTTTTCAATCTGAGACTGAGTGGTAACTGTGTGAAGAAATTCAGAGTTTCTAATCACAGCTGAAATGTTCCAGATGATACATTCATTGTCTCCCATACCCAGAAAAATATTTAACTTGAAGGATGTGGGCTTAAAATGTTTGTATTGCCTTAGAACCTTACAACTTTAATAAATAATTATTTTATTTTATCACAGATATCAGTCTTCCCAAATCAGCAGCAATATGTTACACAGCAGCTCTGCTAAAAGCCAGAGCTGTTTCAGAAAGGTAAGCAAGGACATGTGTGAAAACAGTGTTTTGTTGCTAATCTCGGGTTCTGATGGAAAATATAAAGGAAAAAGGTCTAAATCTTTTATGTTTTGAAATTACTTCTAATCTGTAAAGAGATCTTTGCTTCAATTCAAGGATTATTTTAATTTTTTAGACTTTTTTACATCCCTGGTTATGCCTGGATGTGTAGCAGTTACCTTTCTAAGAGCAAGTTGAGTGTGTTTATATATGCACATATATTTGTGTGTGTAATAAAACACAATTTAAAACTACTTTTAAGCATCCATAAAGTTAGTACAGGTGAGGATGTTTTCGCAGGCCCATGTATTGGCCAAGTGCTTTTGTATAAATTCTGTTTTCAGTGTTTTGCCTGCGATTTGGGATTTGTTTTTTGGAGTGGGTGCAGGATATTTGTGGTGGTTGGTGCTGGCATTTCCCTGCGGTCTGAGCCCAGCCGCTCCCAGCAGGTGATGCTGCACCAGGGAGCTGAAAGCTGGGGCACTCACCTGACATGATTGACAGGAATTTTCAGGTGTTGTATGGGCATGGACAACAGTAAGACACCTGACTTAACACATACGTTTTTCTCCTAGAAGGGTTTGTTTATCTCTCTTTATAAATCAGCCAATTTTTAATGCACTCCAAGCTTGCAGTGCAAATAATGGTTAGCATTTATTATTTATTACTTTTGTTCAAGGTGGGTTTTTCCCTTCAGGTTCTCCCCAGAAACTGCTTCCAAGAGAGGGCTTAGTACAGCAGAAATTAATGCTGTGGAAGCAATTCACAGAGCTGTGGAATTTAACCCTCATGTTCCAAAGGTAAGAGTACTGTTATTTCCTATTGGACCACTTGTCATGTATTCTGAAAAATACCAATATAATTTTGTTATTGGAGCCTTTCTTGCCACATATTTTCTTGACTTTGGTTAAAACTCCAGCCATGGAGTTATTAAAAACATTAGTATTTATGTCATAAATGTTTTGTGGCCAGATTTTTTTTTTAAATAATAGTTGATGTTTAAACAGGGTTTTTTGCACAAAAACTTAAACTTGGAATTTCCTAACTCATTGGAAAATCCAGTAATGTATTACTGAAGGTGCTTTACTCTCAGTAAGGGTGGACATTAATAAATATAAATTTAGATATTTGAAGTCATAAGATAATCACGGAATGATTTGTGTTGGAAGGGACCTTAAAGATATCTCATTCCAGCCCCCTGCTTCCTAGTCCCTGAAGCCAATTAAGTTCTCCAAACAATAATCACTCTAGTATTCCAAACCCCTTTATTCTGCTGGGCTTTCAACCATGGCTCCATGGTTATTGAAAGATCTGCAGTCGGTTATTTTTCTCATTCATGTGTAAACAAGATGAAGAGTCTGTATCACCACAGGCTGTGATTTAATGCCTGGCATCACAGCACAGATTCCAGAGCGGGCTGGGTGACGATAACACCTCGCGTCACTTTTACTGTCCCGGTGATGTGTCAGTGTGCCAGGCTGCGGCAGGAGGTGGCTCGGTGCAGGCTCTCATCCTGTGCAAAGGCTGCTGGAGTCCCAGTGGCTGCTGCTGGAGCGGCCCGGGCGCTCCCTTCTGTCTGCCTGTCCAATCCAATGGAATGTGCACCGAGGAAGCTAATTGCTGGGAGAAATTGCTGCTTGTTTGCATGACTGATCAAGAGCCTAGCAAGTTCATTTCAGACAGTCTCAGACAGGTTTTTCTTTAGCCTCTGCCTTTAGGGGCAGAAGATTATAATGCATTATCATTATCTAAAAGTTCTTTTGTTTTGGGTGTCCTCCAGTTGTTTCTGGAGCCTCATATACCTTTTTAAAGAAGTTGGAGATCATTTCAAACAGGCTGTTGTTAAAATATGGCCTGTAGTTCTGCAGACAAATTCAGAAACTGATTCCAGGTTTCAGTAAATTGATTTTCTCTTCTAATTGTACATCTATCCATTCTTCATGGGTTTTTTATTACAATATTGCCTTGAGGCACCAATTGGTTAGATGACAGAGCAGGATTTTACTGGTGCAGGCTATTTAAAACTGAAATGTTTATGGTCAAAGCAAACAAATGAATAAGGGCAGTGAAGTGAAGCAACTTGCCCAGTGGATCACAGAGGGGGAAGAAAATCTGATCTTTGAATTTCCACTCTGTTCTGTCCCGTGGACTAAAAATGAGTATGTGAAGCAGGAAATCCCTGTTTGCACATCTGATGAAAGTGATTGTCTTTGTATGTAACTTTTTGCATAAGGAAAATAAAATAAGGTTTGTTCTCTTTGTTCTGCTTTTACAAGGCTGGGGTTTGTTTGGAAAGTTAGAACCAGCCAGAAGAGTGGTCCTCTTAAGCCATTTCAAATTGGAAATCTGTAACTGCATTTTGGCACTTCATGAAACAATCTTTTGCAGTCATCGTCTGAATATCTTAGAGGTTTTTATTGTGTATAAAGACTTCAAAACCTTCAGTTCAGTACTGAGATACCTTCAGCACTGACACCTTGCCTGTTTTATGCTTAAACATGGATGTGAAAACCTGCCAGACTGGAATTTTTCTGTTTATGTG
The DNA here is from genome assembly GCA_013397315.1 of Donacobius atricapilla. Classification (NCBI taxonomy): domain Eukaryota; kingdom Metazoa; phylum Chordata; class Aves; order Passeriformes; family Mimidae; genus Donacobius; species Donacobius atricapilla. The sequence goes on from WBMY01001266.1 coordinate 191,286, forward strand.
GTAACATAGGCTCAGAGGGAGCCAAAGCCTGGTGTTGAGCGTTGCTGTGTTGTGGCAATGCTTGCAGTAGGGCATCACCACCACTGCTGGATTTATATTCCCAGTCAGCATAATGGAAAAGTGGGCACTAGGAGAGCATGAGGAGTCGGGTCAGGGGTCAGATATTTGAGACCATTTTCCCACAGCAGTGCTGTGTGAGTGATCCTTTACTGTGTTAAAAAAAAAAAAAATTGAAGAGGATTAGAGAGGATTAGCAAGAATATTACCCTCCAGAGTGCAGGCCCAAGGCACTGAGAGAAGAACCTAGCCAGGCAGCAAATGTGCTTTATTTGGCTGGGGCACAACCCCTCCTGCATTCCTTGAAGAGTCTGAATGGGAAAAGTTAAGTCCTCAAACTGGATTAGTAAATAATCTCATCGTTTGTGGCATCTGCTGAAATAAATCGGTGAGTTAGCTGCATTCTTAAACTCCGAGGGGCACTCCAAGGAGTTGCCAGCTATGTTGATCAAAGATGTGGATTAACTTCGGCTGTTATTGAGCGAGACACTGTATGGTTGGAGAGGACAGCTCCCAGGTAAATACTAGAGCTGAAACTGCCATTTCATACTGGTAAAAAGTAGTCATCTGCTTTTAAAAGCTAAGTTCAAATGAATACCTGACTTTTTTAGTGTATCATGAGAAAATGTGGTACATTAAAAAAAATTGCATGTTCCATGTTGCGAAGAGATAGGAAATGATTAATCCTTGTGTTCTTTGACCCCTCTCAGCATCAGATTTTCTGCTGATGGAGGGAGAGGGTTGAAACTGAAAAAAATCTGAAATCAAAGATACTTTGTGGTATCCCACTAAGACCACATTAAAAGAAGATTTTCCTAGGTTTGGTTTATTGTTCCTATTTTGGCTAGCACACTGACACTTTCAGGTTTGCTGCTCATACTTCAGAGCTAACAAGTCCTCAGCCACCTACACTGAGGCTTTCAGTGATGAAGTAATGAGCAAAAATACCTTTGGTTTGGGGTTTTACACCAGCCTAAATTTGTCCCTCATTGGTGTTGCACCTGCAGCATTATCCTTAATGTCTGTTCCACAAGAATGTATTTTTATTTTGTCTTACTGAAGCTGTGTGTTTTTTCTTGATTTTTTTTTTGTTGTGCATTCGAAAGCCTAATTTAAGAGTCATATACACAGGAGTATGTTTTGCTGCTTTTCATTCCTCCCTTAGTGCAGCCTGGCTGCTGCGTGGTAGAGGCTGGCCCCTTCTATGCTCAGTTACGCCTAAAATGATCATTTGTGTTTCACAGTGAAAGGTTTTGGAACATTCCACATAACCAGGTGTACTTTCCATTTTTCCATTCAGTATTTACTAGAAATGAAAAGCCTGGTGCTGCCTCCAGAGCACATTCTGAAGCGAGGGGACAGCGAGGCAGTAGCGTATGCTTTTTTCCACCTCCAGCACTGGAAGAGGATAGAAGGGGCTCTGAATCTGCTGCACTGCACATGGGAAGGCAGTAAGTGTCTCCCTTTATTTTTTTCTGTAGTCTCTCTGCCTTTACCCCCTTCAAACATGATTGGTTCTCTTTGTGGGAAACTGGTTGCCTGATTAGATACAGATCTAATGTCACTCACCCTTTTGGCAGCATTTAGGATGATCCCGTACCCATTAGAGAAAGGACATCTTTTCTATCCCTACCCGAGCTGCACAGAAACAGCAGACAGAGAGCTGTTGCCAAGTAAGTGGTTTCTAAGCAGTAATGATAATAAAACACAGGCTAAGGACATATTCAGTTTGTGGTATTCTGTATTTACCTTACTGTGATTTTTTTAGTTTGAGCTTCCTGTGAAGGGGGTTCAGCTATTTGTTGATGTCCCTCCCAGCAGATCCTGAAGCACTTGATGTGTGTGTGTGTGTGGTAAATGTCAGCTTGATGCTGTAACAGCCCAAGTCCTTCAGGGATGAGATCTGTGTGTGGTACATTCAGACTGAGGCTGGCCAACCGTGAGAACAACAAAGTTGACCATTTGTTAAAAATTGCTTTTAAAAGAATTCATGGATTTGACCGCTGTTGTAGCAAGGAATCAATCCATGGTTCCAGTCCTGCATTGGGTATCCAGTAAAACTTGGCTGTGATCTTACAGAGAATCTTTGGTTAAGTGGATTGCTTTCTGTTGTTAATTCAATGGTCTTTTTATCTGCTGGATGCCTCCTGGAACTTTTTATGCATGTATTTCTATGGATTTATACTAACATTTGATACTGAAAAGTATGTCTTACCCAGCTGCTCTTTGCTTCAAGGTTACTTTATGCAGTTATGAGCCTACATGTTTTTTCCTTTGGGCAAGACAAATAAACTATATCATTACTGCCTGTACTCATGATTCTTAGGAAAACAGCATTAATTTAGATTAAAATTGAGCTGTTAATTATACATCTCAATTGAATTCCTATGGGGTTGAACTTCTATATCTTGAAGAAACACAATTCCCCAGGGACTGGAAAGGGCTACTGCAAAAGCACCAGCAGCCCTACAGAGACCACAGCTGTGGAAAGGAAAACTGCACAGACGTGTTTCTATTTAAAAGCCTGAAGTTATATTTAAAATGTGTAATTTAAATTTGCCCCCAGACTGCTTTAAATTACTCATTTCTCACTTATGCAGGATATTGCACAAGGAATTCCTTGGTTAGCAACTAACCCTAAATTGTAGACTTCCCAGCATAATTAAACACCAACACATGCAGATATTTCAACAGTATCACTCACGCATTCCTGTTATGTTTTAAATATAAAACTACCTATAAATAAAATCATCTTAACACTTTTATTGCAGTACTTCCTCAAGAAATCTTGACACCTAATTTAAAAAAAATTTATCTATTTAAAATAATGTTGACCAAAACAATGATTCAAAAAACCTGGATTGGTCTGATAAGTAACGCTTCTCAAATGTCTGTGAACGTGTAGAATTACCTTTAGTTGTCTTTACCTATTTTGAATTTGGTTTTCATTTCCCAGTGTGGGAAAAGCTACTGCAAAAAGAATTAGTTCCTATTTTTAAACACTTTCCTAAAGTGTATTGCTCCATGTTGTAGAAATGAGGTGGGTTTCTGTATAGTAGGAATCTCTGGGTACCATTAACATCTCTTATGGATGTTAGACATGGATCTCCAAATATCCTACTTAATTGTGCTCCAGAATCTATCATTAAAACCAAAACAAACCCGAAGCACTTTGCCATTAATGAGTTGCAAGAGCATGAGGCACTTTGCTGGGTTTACTCTTCTAATGGTGCTTTAATGTGGTAACATTCAGAAGCAGTAACTGGAGGGTAAAGTGTCTTTTTCCTCCACAGACTTCAGTTTAAGAAAGAATACAATTGTATTTTCTCATTTTATAATAAAGGCTCATTTATAATTGTATGTTTTTGTTAGATTTTAAAAACAGCTTGTCAAGAAGGGCAGTCCTTTTATAATTACTTATGTCTTTAAAAGCAAATTTTTTCTTCGTTTGAAAATCTTTCCAAATCACCGGATAGAAATCAGAGCTGCAGGTATCCAGAGCCAGTGAGTAATTGCAATTTCGCCCAGCAGGTCCTCGGCGAGTGACCAGTGGTAGCGTTGTGAGTGCTGAAAGCTCCACATGCCACCCTTAGCCTGGCTGATCACCTGCTTTGGATTTTGTTACCAGAGATTGGAAATTGCAAGGAGCTGCTATGTACAGAATTTATAACCCAGTCCTGGTGCTGTTTTCCTTGAGGTCTGCTCTGTCAGCTGCTCTGAACAGATTTACTGTAGTATACAGCCAGGAGTCTTCAAGAAGTACTAAGGAATACATGTGTATACAACGTGCTGGTCCTTTTGGACTTGCTCAGCTTCTTATGGGGTGTGGAGATGTGTCATTCTTTTCAGCTAACAGGATTAGAGCTCCAGAGAGTTGAAAACACCTGAATTGTTTTAGTTGGTTTGGGTAGTTTTGACAGCTTGTGAACTTTACAGGTGTAAAGTTAGGAAAGTAGGTACCACAAACTCAGCCTGAGGAAATGCTTCAAAAATAAAGCCCATGAAAGTGAAAAAGAAGACTGGGAAGAAAATATTAATAATGAAAATAAATATGTATAGACTGTTAATAATGAAAACAAGCATGTGATGTAGGGGAAAAAAAATTAAGAAGTTAAAGTACTGGAACCAAAGATGTGCTGCTGGAGTCTTCCCTTCTGAAAGTCCAGAAATTAGTTACAAGGCCATTAATAATTCAGAAAACAGTCCTTGATTATCAAATGTCAACATTCTTCATTTTTTTCCTTTTCAGCATTTCACGAAGTCTCCGTTTACCCTCAGAAGGAACTTCCCTTTTTCATCCATTTCACAGCAGGCCTATGTTCCTTTTCAGCCATGCTGGCCCTCCTTACGCACCAGTTCCCTGAGCTGATGGTCATTTTTGCAAAAGCTGTAAGTACTTTCTCTGTCATGGGGCTTGCTAAGGTATCTCGTGGGTTTTTGGGAATTTTGAGGTCCAGGGTGAAGTAGCCTCTAGTCAATCTCATGCTTGTGGTGCATAAATTATTTTATCTGCTTTTGTAAGAATCTCAATAGCGACAAACACACATTGAAATTTGGGTGAAATATCTCTTTTGGCAAGAGATTAACTATTATTATTACATACCCCGGCTTTAATTTGCACTGTTACAGTTAGAGAGCAGCATTTCAGCACCGAAGAAGTTTTTCCGCAGAGCACTGTGGTCGGTATGGATTTTATCCTGTCAGAGTGCACGACTGCAGTTGGAGAGCCTCAAAAATAAATTAGTTGACTGGAGGTTTTGAGAAGTGAGTAAAAGGCAGGCTCAACTGGAGGTAAACAGGTCTCAGTGAGCATTGAAAACCCTCAACATGATGTAAATGGCATGGATGAGAACAGATAAAGTAACTGGTGACTTCAAACCAGGTTCAGAACTGAGTTTAGCTGTCACTTAACCTTTCAGGAGCTCAGCCTGTGGTTCTATATCTCATCTGATTTCACTTACTAGATGGAGAATGTGTTCAGTGACCACAGTTCTGTCATTTGGGTGCCTTTTCAAGGATAGAAGTTGGACTTACTGGTAATAATCTGTGATGCTTTAAATGTATCTTAAATATATCTGTTCCTGTGGGTGCCTTCTGTGCCTGTCTCTTCTCCCTCTCTGTCCTGCTCTTTTTAGGGTTTCTTTCCCTTACTTAGTTGTTCACATCTGCTGTCTGTAACCTTGTCATCTTTCCCTGGATTCTGGAAACAAAGTGCACCGGCAGCTTCCCACTCCAGCTTCTCCAAGTTCTCCAGGCAGTAGGTTTGGCCTTTGTTGAGCTGTGGATCTCGTGCAGTAGGGCAGAGTAGCAAATAAAGAGCTCTAAACTCTTAAGGGAATCATTCATTCTGGCTCTGCTAGTCAAAATAGAGGGTAAAAGTCTTCTGCATCCTGGCTGGTTTAATGCAGCAGGTAATGGAGACCCAGGAGGAAAGCCCTTCTTTTTTAAGAATACTTTGTTCCTGAAAGTGTTGTCTTTACTAATGAGCCCCAGTCTAGTGTCCAAGTCATGCAGGTCTGCGCGTGGGGCCTCATTTCCACACAGTGGTGTTGATCTTTATGCTAGAAAATGTAGTTGGATGTGCCAGTGACAAATTTCCGTGCTGCTCATAATTGGCTGGATTCATAGTAACTAGGGGCTAACTATCAGCTTGATTAATTCTGTAAGGGCTGCATTAGCAAAGTTGTATGATTTCCAGAGAGATACCAGGTCAAATGTTATGCTAACAAAGGATTGCTTGGTGAAGTTCTCTCTCCTGGGTTTCTTGAACCAAAAAAAAAAAAAAAAGACTGTACAATTCAGTTGGCTTTGCAGTTGGGATGTCCAATGACCTGTCCAAGTGTGGGGAAAAAACCTCCCAGGGTTTAGTCATTTGGCAGTGTGTTTATTTTGTTTATTTTCTTTAGAAAAAGATGGATAGTGTCTGTTCAGTTGACAAAGGAGATGATCAAGGAGAGCGCATTCCCCCAACCAAATCAGTGGTAGTAGGCACAGACAAGGGGGCCCTTGACACTCTCTGTGACACTTTATTATCAGCAAAAGTTGAAGTTGTGTCCTGAGATCATCAGGCAAGAAGGGAATTCTGTATTTCTCTCAAGATCGACAGCTGAGAAGGAAATGTTTAGTTAGAATTAATGTTGACTTTCAATCATACTTTTATGATAAAATTTCTTCCATATTTTACTTAGTAGATGATTGTACTCATGATTCCATTCCTGATGTTTTCAGAGGGATTCAGAAGACTTACAAGAAACAATGATACTCAACATCAAAGTAACATTTCTGTTTTTATTGCTCACAACAGGGGTGCTGCAACCAGATGACTTTTACAGTCCCTTCCAGCCCAAACCATTCTATGGTTCTGTGTTTTAGTTAATAGATTGCTTCAATAGTTTAACCACAGATAATGCTGTGGTGGCTGCTAACATTTTATACATACTCTCTTGTTTTCTGGAGGTCTGTAGTGGTAGCATCTACTTGAATTTTCATACCAAAAATGGAAGTTTATCTTCTATTTAATGATACTAGCCTTTCCACTCAAGCATACTGTAATAAAGCAATTATTATTTGCTCTATTGAGCATTATATCTTCAATTCCAGTACTTTAAAATTTTAAAATTATTTTTTCCTATGTATTTCATTACTTCAAGGATTTTTCATCTTGCTGTTTTTTAATTTATTAAATATAGTACTTTGAGATAATAAAGTTCTCGCTGGTGTATCTGGAGTGCTTTGGCCATAGATAAAAGTAATGCAAAATGTATTTCCAACTCCTGAATTTCCAAGAAACTTAGAACATAGTTTTAGGAATGGTAATTGGAAAGTACTGTGTATATGGAATTTTTCACTATAAATCTCCAAGCAGTGACTCCTTAGATTACACTTCAGTTACTTCTTAATCAAACTGTTTTTCCAGCAGTGGAGCCCACAGTGAGCTGAACGCTTCAGAAGGGGTTTAAGACGTTGAATACCTTTCTATTGACTTGAAAAGTCTGAGTTTACATATTTTCATTTGTTAGTGCTTGAGTTTGTTTCCTCCATAATAAATCACAGGGTAAACCTTGGCAAATTGCTAGAAATATTCCAAGTGGCCAAAAATCACAAGGAGGCGTTCCCAGTTCCAGTGTACACAGCTTGCCGGAGCATCGGGCCGGCCGGGCTGCCCGGAGCCGCGGGGCCGGGCAGGTGCTGGGCGCTGCCGGCCGCGCTGGGCGGTCACTGGTGCAGGCAGAGCCCGGGGGGGGCCCAGAGCAGCCGTGGCTGCCCGGTCCCTGCAGTGCCCACGGCCAGGGTGGGTGGGGCGGGGAGCAACCTGGGCCAGGGGAAGGTGCCCCTGCCCTGGACAAGGTGTTGAAATTATATGATTTTTAAGGTCCCTTCCAACCCAAACTGCTGTGGTTCTGTAATAACTCTGAGTTGGTGCTGCTGGGTGGAACAGGCAGTGGTGGGGGATCCGCAGGAGCTGCAGTACCAGTGCAGGTGCTCCCTGGGCCTCGCTGTTCCTTTCATTCAGATTTCTGATCTCGTGGAGCATCACACTGTTCTTGATCATCAGACAGCTCTGTTTCTGAAGTGGTTACTGTTTAGATTCTTCACAGGAAGTGACAGAAGGGAGGAAGGTACGCAAATGATGATAATGTGAACAGCTCTCTGAACAAGCTGAAAAACACTGCTCGATAAAACAACTTCTGTTGAAATTGCAGGCAAAAGGGTCTGATTGTTTTTCATTCAATATGAATTTTTATTTTTTAATAATTACATAGTGGGAGGACTGGGTGGATGTGTATCATCTGGCAAAAATGAGGTTACACACTGTAATATAAAGACACCCAGGAGTCTGCAAAAACACCAGTGATACAGAGTGATAGCAGGCTCTGTGAACAGATGTCAGAAGTTCCTGCAAACACTGAACATACCGTCATAGAATCATGGAATGGTTTGGGTGGGAAGGAACCTTAAGGCTCATCCCATTCCTCCTCCTGCCACGGGCAGGGACACCTTCCACTGTCCCAGGGTGCTTCAAGCCCCAATGTCCAACCTGGCCTTGGGCACTTCCAAGCATGGGGCAGCCACAGCTGCTCTGGGCAATTCCAAGCAGATCCATCTAATTTTTTACATCAGAGCCTTATGTTACTGGAATAGACCAGTAAATTATTACTAAAGTTCTGAAAAAATAGAGGAGCAGTGTTCTTGCTGTATCCTACTGAAAACAACTTTATTTTTCAGGGAGTTGGACAAAATCCTAAGACAGTCCCTGTTCCAAAGTGGTTTTATATGGATTGTTTGATACTTTCACTATGAAGAAAGAAGTCATGGGACTTAAATTAAAAATTGGCTAATTTTTATGATTGTAAGATTAGGAGAAAGCATTTTTCATTCTGGCTGTTCCCTAGCTCCCTGCTGGAGGATTCCTTGCCATTTTGTCCGTGGCAGCCATCTAGGGACAGAAAACAGGGCAAAGCAGAGCCGTGTCTGGCAAGTCCTGCTTTGTGTGACACTCTGCTTTACTTTAAGAACAAATCCCCCTACCACTTTCCCCAAAGCTCATTAAGTGAGACTGGAGAATTAACTTTTTAGCCAGCTGCTGAACTTTTCATATTTATAAACACTTGAGTCTTTTGCTTATCTAAGAGAAAATGTGTATAGTTTGGAGATGTGCACTTCCCTGCCAATGTGTAATGAGTGGTTCTACACTTGGTAGGGAAAAAAAAGCCCGAAGTTTCCTGTCAGAGCTGAGTGTCGATGCCAAGGGCAAAGGTTTCTTGCCTTGCTAATCTACATCTTAACTCATGCACTTAATGTGAAGGTGCCACACGCACACAGGCAGGGAAGAAGCCCACTGCAGGGAAAAGCTCCTACAGTTCATTCACTGCTGTGAATGTTATGTTTTAAAAGCCTTTTTAATGTAATATTTGAGGTTATGATAGAAGCCAGGAGGGCCAAAGTAAAACTTCCAAAGTAAATGAGTCCTGTTGTTGCTAATTCATGAAATGAGGGTTTGCACAAGGATAACCTGAGTGCCAGTGGAATATCTGGGGGATGGGTTGAGAAGGTGCAGGGGAGTTTGCACGATTTGTTTTAGCCTAATCTTACTTCTGGAACTGTTTAGATGACATCTGGAATATGGATCCTGTCTGGGAGCACAGACTGGTCTTGGTGGATAGGCTGTTCTGTTTGAGTCGGTGACCTGTATATAATCTGTGCTGGAGTATTGAAAAAATGAGGTGATCTTTAATGTCCCTTCCAACCTCAGTGGTGCTGTGATTCTCTGAAAATGCCCTATCCTCCCCTCGCCAGTCTGTTGAGCCCTGAAGGCACAGTGCTGAGCAGCTGGAGGAGCTGGAGTGTGGAGGAATGCCATCCTAAGCCTTGTGCTTCTGCCCAGGTGCTGCGGGTGCTGTGGCCGGTGAGTGCTCCCAGCGTTCTGGCCTCCAGCTGAACGGACTGCGCCAGGGGTGAGTGGGCACGGCTGGAACTGGGGCTTCCAGGGGGTTTTCCTTCTTCTGTGTGTCTTCATTTACATCTAATGTTTACAACAAGCCTGTTTCATGGCATCAGCAGTGAAGGGATTGGAATTCTGTAGACCTGAGGGAAAGACACGGGGTGGCTTTTGTTCATACCTTGAGTCTGCAGAAGGAAGTTGGTTTGGAAACTGAGCTGATTTATTGTTGTGTTCTGTTTCTTCCAGTGCTTTGGGACTCTTCTTTCACCTTTCATCTTCCCTGTGGAACAAGTTAAGGACCTGCTGCTGTCCAGCCCCTGGCATCAGCTGACTCTAGTGTGACTGGAGTGTATTTTCCATGATAGTTTGATTTTATTCTCGTGAGCCTCACTTGGTGGTTGGCTGACCCCCAGCTCTGGGGGCCAAGGAAGAAATCTGGGCTCTTTAAACTGATATCCTTGACAGGCTTCCATGTTGATGGTGCTTAGCATGGGAATTTCTTCTTTGGCCTTAGTCTGTAATCATCTAAGAAAATAGTTCTTGTTGAGCAATAGTTTATTGCTCTCTAAATCACTTGGACAACTGGAAGCTCATACTTCCTCTGTAAGAAAGGAGAATACACAAACTGAGCAGGTGTTTGGAGTATTGATGCTTCCTTCTCAGCTGCAGATGCACCGGATACTTGGCTTAGATTTAATTTTTATAAGCCTTTTTCAAAATATTTGTTAACAGCAAAGTATGGTTCTGCTTTCTTTATTAAAAGGTTGCTACTTAACACACTGAATTTGTTGACTTCTTAAGTGTGTGTTTAATATAGATTATAATGTGCAAACAAAGATTTGTTTCTTCTCTATCTTATGAGCTTGCATTACTCAAGGAGATGGTAAACTCCTCTATTTCGTGTTACTTCTTTAGGTTTAATTGTGCATCTTCTATTCTTCAGGACAAAAGTATTTTGAGAGACAAAATGGCTTCTGGAACTGCCCAAAGTGTTGTGATATCTACATGGGAGTCTGTTGGGAGACCTGAGCTTTCAGGTGTTAGTCCAAAGTAGCGTCACTGTTGATACGAAGACTTTAAGACAATGGAGTTGTGGAAAACTGTTCAAAGGATTTGCTTCACATCCAGACCAGCCCTGAGGGTTTGTTTACTGCAGAGGTGAAAAGATGGCTGTGGCAGCCGTGTGGTTTGAGGTAATTGGTGTGACTTCCATTCCCACTCTCCCATCAGAGCAGCAGTCTCTGTCCCACACAGGTCTGCTGCTTGGCATCAGGGAAGCAAAGTCCTGTCAGCCCAGGCTTCTTGGGAGGGGAAGTGAAAAAATAGCACAGGCTTGTGGATAAATGCTAATTCTGAGCACATGAAAACCCATCACTTTACCTTTTGCAGGTAAGCACATATACTTGCCGCTAAGAACCGGGGAGATTTTACACGTTTGATCTCTGTTATCTTTGTGAATGTTTGTGACATTGATGGCTTCTTCCCAAGGTGGTGTAAATTAATTCGGTTTCTGAATCCTGGATGGAAAAAGCTTGCTGTAGCTTACTGTGTTCCCTGAACAATCCCTACATCAGTTAATTGCAAGTCACTTGAATTGACTTAAAATACCTCCTTACGCAGAAGATCAAGAATTCATTATTTTTCTTTTTCCTTATTTTCAAATCCTTTACTTTGTAAACCAAGTTCTATGAAGAACAGAAAGTCTCCGCTGCACATCGTGTAAATGTAGTTTATTTGTATCTCTGAAGGGAAACCACACTTGTTTATGTAGAAATGCCATTGTTTGCTCACCACGGTATATTTCTGTTGACTGGACTTCAATCCAGGTTAACTATTTGAATTCATCAAGGAATCAAAAGGGAAGCCCTACAGAAAGATACTACCTGTGTTTTTTGCGTTACCTAACTACTAGAATGTAATTTTCTCAACTTTCTTTTCCAGCTGGTCATTGGGGCTGTTTCTCACTTTGGAATCACTGTGGTGATTAATAGGCCTGTTGTGTTCATGTGATTTCACTTCGTGATCTGCAGGGGCCCATAAGGTAACCAGGCTAATGCTTTTTAAAGTTGAACCTTTTCCAGCAGTTGTGTGGGGTTATAAATGAAGCTCTGCCTCCCATGTATCATCCCAAGAGCTGCTTTCTCTCACTGTCCTCCCCTGACATAGCAGTAACAGAAAGGGGATGGGCTTGTTCTGAAAGGAGTGCTGGCAGCAGGCTGTGTAATGAAAATCTTCCTGTCTCCAGGAGTGCCAGCAGTTCTTGAGGAAGGAGTGCTATGGTTTTCCAGCAGGATTGTCCATGCTGTTGGGAAGTGTTCCTTTGCCACTTAGGAGCAAGGACTTACACCTGACCCATGCCTTAGTAATGCCATATCAATTATGTGTTCTGTGTGTGTATATACACATACTTACTTATATGTATGTATACATAAAAAAAATTACAATTATGATTCAGGACAAGGGGAATATTGGTGTAACATCCTTGAAACAAGAACTGTGGTGACTTAACAGCCATTGGGATGGCAATGGCTTTTTCACAAGGCTTTATGTGGCATTAACAGACTCCTCACATTTTCAGTTCATTCAGAATAGCCAGTGAAAGTCAAGTCTTGAAGATCAGCATTTATTTCTGCATCTGGATCTGTGTATTCATAGACCAGGATAATTATAGGCTCTTTGATCATTTCGGCAGAGTTTGAGTTTGGGGTGAGTTTGGTTTCTTGGGGAGTTTTGGGTGCTCGCAGTGTCTCACCGTGTCAGGTAAGGTTAGTTCTTGGTCAGGATGTCCAGGAAGAGAATGTAGCTGCATTTCTTCCTGCCAACCTCTGACATCTCCAGGAGTATTTTTCAAAAAGGAAAGGAAGGGTAGGAAAAGGGGAAGTGTTATCACAGTAAAACTATTGTTTGTGAAGCAATTAAGTGACTGAATTCCTGTCTGAATTTGCCCAGTCTTACCACTGACTTTAATGAAAAGTGTCTAAAGATCTTTGTGAATCAGGAGTTCACTGCATGTGCATCTGCAGAGATGACACAAATGTGGTTTAACACATTACAGAAAAAGCTTCCTAATGTGGTCTCACATGAAGTGTTTGACGCTTATGTGCTATTGGCTGTTTGATTTCGTGTTCCTACTGAAGTAGGAGCATTTCAGTATAGTGTACCATGATGGTGCAGTGGGTGCTAGGGCAAAACTTTCCACTGGCTATTGGCACTGTTAGAATAATAAAACTCTTACAGCAGAGGTGAGGCAATTTAGACTAATAAATATTTCAGGGTAACAAGGTCTGTTCATTGCAACCCTGCTTCATGTGGGCTATAAATCACATCAGAATTCTGGGGAATAATCTCTGGCAGATATTTACCATGCTGGGAGCCCTTCATTTTTGAAATTTGGAATAGATGCCTGTTAGTAGCTTTTATGCATGTATGTATGTGGCAAAAGGACTTTTCATGCTGTCAGACACCTTGCTCACTGAGGTTATGGGGACAAATTCATATGGAGATGGCCCTGGGGTGGTTCTCCATCCAGATTTGTCACAGGCCAGTTCCCTTCCTGCATCTCTCCAGCGCTGGCCCGGCACATTTATTCCCTGCTCCTCATCTTGGAATTGTTGTGAGGGTGCCAAGCCTCATAGATCCACGACTCTGAGCAAGGCAGGGTGTAAAGGTCATAGTTGAGACCATTAATAACAAGGTGCAAACGGCTGGTTTATATGTAATGTGAAGCTTTTTACTTATTTCATTTTTGCACTTTGGGGGCTCTGTTTGCTTATGGAGCACTTGGTGTCTGGTACCTATTTAGCCTGAGAGCAGGCAATTGGGTTCCTTCAGGCCTTCAGAGGAATGTAGAAAATTGTTCTCTGGTGTTGTAATTCTGCTGGGATAACTGGAGCTTATTTGTCTCACTGCTTATTAAATGCATACTTGTCTAGAGGTCCTGGGTTTTTTTTCTTTTTCTCTTTTTTTCCCTGAGAAATGTTGGGTGAATCCCAAGGACCACAAGTGAGAGGAAGATTCCAGGAGGAGGGGGAGAGGGAAGTGCCTGCACCTCTCCAAGCTGCATCATCCACCTCCAGTGCCAGCAGAATGAAGAGGTTAAATATGAGAGCAGACTCCCTTAGGGAAAGGAGATGTATGTATGGGGCTTGGCCAGCCATAAATTAATATTGCCCTTCCCCCTTGCTCAGAGATGAGGGGAGCAGCACCTCCCAAGCACTGCTGTGTGGGGTGTGTGCTCGGGAGCTGGCAAGGCCGTGCTGAGGTGTCCAAATGGGCCCAGCTGGGCAGGTCAGGGGCACGTGGGACCTGTGCTGTGCTCCTTGCAGAGGGCTCTGTGGGCAGATGGGGTTCATGGAATTACAGAACATCTGGAGCTGAAGAGACCTGCAAAGATCAAGTTCAACTCCTGGCTGGCTACAGGACGCCCCAACAATCCCACCCTGTGCCTGAGAGCATTGTCTAAACACTTGTGGAGCTCTGGCAGCCCAGGGGCCATGACCATTCCCTGGTGAGCCTGTTCAGTGCCTGACCACCCTCTGGGGAAAGAACCTTTTCTTGGTACCCAGGCTAAACCTCTTCTCCAGTATTCATACTCTACCAGCCTCTGAGCAGTGCCCAACTGGCCCTGTTTTCCTATTAAAAGGGACAGACTCCTCTTGCCTGCATTTAATTAGGAAGGCTGCAGAGGTGATGTATGAGCTGTTATCACCTGCTTTTGGATCAAAAATCTCTACAGATCAGTCAGGATGACAGTAACAATCACAGTGGGCTTCTGTGCTCAGTGTCCTGTACTCTGAATTCGCCCATCTTACAATAAAGGTGGATAAAGAGTAAAGGCAGCTTCAGTTTCCAGCTCTGTCTCTTGGCTGCCTCCTCCCTGCCTGGAGCCTCTTTGGCAGGGTGTGCTCTGCTTGCCCCAGCCCTTACTGGAGGGACAGGACCGTGATCAGGGATGCTGCTCATGTGCTTGGAATTTTCCTCATTTCCAGCCTCAGCTGCTGTTGTGTGCTCTTTGGTGGGATCTTCAGTCAGTCTGGTCATTGGGGAGAGCGAGATAACACACCCTTGCTTACGGCATCAGTAAGGGTGCATCCACCACGATGAGTGTGTTCCTCCGTTGGGCTCTTCCCCCTTGGGTTATTTCTGGCCAGCAACATTTTCCTTTCACTCTGGATGCATTGAGTTGTGCAATCACGCTGCAGCCTCATCGGCTGGACCCTTCTCTTAACAACCTCTTGATTTCTTTGCTAATTTGGCTGTGGGCTTTCATCAGTTATAAAACAGAGTGACACAGTATGTGACTGTTGCATTCTCCTGCCTTGACTCACTGGCTGTGATTCCGGAGCAGTGACCCCCCTGCTGTCAGCTGGAGCAGCCCTCGGTGACTCGGCGTCAGCACTATGGGATGTGAAAGCTTGCACACAGAGCTGTAGGGATGTTAGTCCAAATGCCACAAGAAATCTGCCCCTGTGGGCTGGGCCTGCTACAGCAGGCGATTGCCCGTGGATTGCTCTGATCACAGGTACCCGAGCAAAGCCTTCTGTGCCTGAATGAACCCAGTGGAGAACAGAAAGGGCCCATGGGCAGACAAGGGCATGTTGGGATTGGGATGTAGTGTGGCAGTGTATTCACCTGCATTGCTGAGCTCAAGAACTTGCAGATCTTTGCATTACCTCCATCCTAAAAAATGGTGGTGTCACCTGGGCTAAGGCCTGTTCTCACCCACAGAGAAAATCTGAATCGTAGAATCTCCTGGACTGTGGAAGAGACCCACAAGGAACATTTGGATGTCAAGTCCAATTCCTGGCCCTGTACATGATTCCATGTTTCCAACACCTTCTGCCTCCTCCTGTTTGTCCTGTCCAGCTGCTTCAGAGAAGGTAATATATTCAGAAGCTCATTAAGCAATTAATTCTGCACCTTGTCCTTGAGTGCAGACATGCTTTTGACTGGAAGATAATTAGAAGATGAACTTGCATAAAAGGCTCTCTCCACATTTTAGGCAGATTACTTAAGAGGGGCTTGTGAGAGGGCCTGAGTGTTCCCTGATGAGTCTGTAGCCTTCAGAAATGTTTTGAGACAGAAAAGAGCTGCTTGCCAAGGATGAGTGTGCTGAGGGCAGCTTCCGTGGGGCTCATCTGCAGTAGAGCACTGACCAGCCTGAATTTCCTTCAGCCCACGGTGGGATCTTGTCTTGTACAAGCACTGGGAGTTTGCTCTGGCTGACTGGTGTCTTTCTATTCCTATTCTGTGGTTTTCTGCTAATTGCTTGTTAATAAATGAGTGCAGCCTTGCATAGTACTTTGCAGAAGAAACTCTCACTTCTGTCAGGTAGACTTGGGCTCAATGGGCTGTCTCCATGACTGCTTCTCCAGGTACTTCTGCAGCACTTGCACTTGATTCCAAGTATTTTCATTCTTATTTACTGCTGTGACAGAGGAACGCAGTGCTCAGGAGGACCTGGCAGGACTAGGGAGGGTTCCTGTCTCAGCTGTGGTTACAGAGCACTGAAGGCATCCAATTTCAGCATCTCAGTGATGAAACAAGAAAGAGGGGAAGCCAATAAACCCAAGACAACCTGTCCTCAGGAGTTTCCCTTTTTGTTTTAAAATAGGAACATCTGCATTCAAGGGGAGGATATATTTGGGCAGCAGCCATTGATTAAGGTGTTATTCATCAGGGGGGCCCACAGATCTCCTACAGACACCCTCCAGGGGTCCTCTGCGAAAGAAATGTTTGTTGACAGCTGACCCCGGGTCCCCAGGCACTGGGTCCCTCCCAGCCCAGGGAGTGTGGCCTGCTCTGGGAGGGAGGCTTGGACTGATGGCTGAGGGGGCTGCGTTTTTTTCAAGTCTGTCATAAATTGAGAGTAGGTGGAGCAGTAATGAAGATAAATGAGGCTTTTCCCGGTCGATTAGCCTGTGCTGATGGATGCTGTGCTGGCTTGGGATGCCTTTGGCCTGCCTCAGGCCTCCTGCTCACCTGCTAGCATTCCTCAGTACCGCCAGGATGGGAAAATTGTCTCTCCCTGAAATGCAGAGGGTCTTGGAAGGGCCTGGGGGGAGACCAGAAGTAAACACCAGCTCCAATACAAGAGCAGGGAAGGTGCTGCACAACCCTCTTGTGCTGTCAGGGAATTGGTTTAATTCTGTAAGTAACAGGTTAGGCAATGGGGAGGTGGGATTCCTGTAATTCTCTTGAGAGCTCCATTAAAATGTCACCTTTTGGCTTGGCTGTGGCTTTGCAGCAGCTCTGCTGAAGGTCTTTTTTCTGCATGAGCACTCTCAGGGGTTTGGCATGGAGGAAGGTGCTTAATCCGGCCCATGGCAAGCTCTTTTAATTCTTTGAGCAGTTCCCCCATCAAAGCCAGTTTCAAAGTGGATTTCTCTCCCCACTTAAACTATTTCCTAGGGCCATTGAGTAAAATCCCTGTTTGGAGATGCTCTTGGTGCAGTAGCCGATGGGTGGCTTAGGACCAGAGTAATCTTTGCCTTAATCCCTTCCTGCTCCTTTGACCTTGCTTCAGACTTCGCTCTTGTAGCCCTCTCAGCTCCCTCTTGCCCACACATCTCACTCTCTCCAGGAGAAAACCCCAGCTTCCTGGAGACCTCTGACATGCCCTCTGGCAGCAGTAAAGCAGACCCCAGCAGAAAGTATTTGCAGGTGAATGTCCCTGTTGACTTGGCCTTTCTTATTGTTGTAAGTTTGGGACTTCCATGAAAACTTCCTCTGTGTGAAATATCCTTACTTGCCCATCAGCACAATGCTGAGCAGTGTTAGGAAAATTAACCCCATTTTTCCTGGCTCAGGGAGGAGGCACAGCCCTGCCTGGGGCAATGTGCAGCCTAGCTCTGGTGGGGGAACTGCAGGAGCACCCTCAGCCTCAGGAATTGCGATGATTAAGATAATTTTTCTTTTTTTACCTGGGTCAGTTAGTTTCCACGTTCAACTGTTATACATTGTATTTGTTCGTGGGGATTGGGACCTTTTGACCAGACTCTATAAAATCTCTGTACACTAAATAAAGCATTTTTGGAATGTCTTCTTGCTCAACTTGGTGGAGAAAAGAGGAAGTTTGTAGAGATGAGGCGTGGATCCCTGTAAGTTACCTACCAGCAGCTCTGCAGCTGCCTTCCCCTCCTCTCATCAGCTTCAATTTTAGTTGATTATGTTTTGAGTGTTTGGGGTTTTTCTAATGGGAAAGATTTGGAAGTTTATCTAGCGTCTCCTCCTCGACCCAGTGCTATAGAACCATGGAATGGTTTGGGTGGTACAGTACTTTAAAACTTATCTTGTTCCAGCCCCTGCCATGGGCAGGGATGCATTCCACTCAACCAGGTTAGTCCAAGCCCTGTCCAGCCTGGCCTTGAACACTTCCGGAGATGGGGCATCCACATGTCCTGAAGTGTGATGCTGCTGAGAAAGGATTCCCCTGCGGCTCTGGATGCTCAGCTCTGTAGGAAGCTTTGGGACAGCAGGGAAGAGAAACGCTGCGGGCTGGTTCCTGCTCTGGGGACATGCCCTACTGCATGTGTAGGAATTCAAAAAGCAAAGGACATAATTTTCTGATACAGGTTTATAATGAATTTTGACTTAAAATAATAAGCAGTATACACAACATACACGTGAGTTGTACAGAGATGCTGTTGTATCGCTGACTTCAGAACCTACCAGTAAGTTCACAGGTTTCATTTGCTCTCTCAAGGCCCGTGTGTCCACCAGCATCTAGAGGTGGCCTTTGTCTCTGTGCAGTCCTTCAGGGTTCAGGTCCAAGCTACAGCTCCACTTCTTCCCTGTGCTGGGGACACGGGGACAAGCCTCGTGTAGAGGTGACTCTTGCTCAGTGGGGGTAGTGATGTGCCAGGTCTCCTTGAGGGAAACACAGGTATCATGGAACAGTCTTATGGATTCACAACACCCTTCCTCTGGCCTTGCAAAAAAGAAAAAGCAAGAATGCTTTTGCAAGAGTGGATTATTCTGAACTAGTGTTTTTTGCTGGTGAAGCTTTACTGTAACGTAGATTCTCTGGGGAGGTGCAGGATTCCTCGGCCATCGTGTCCCGACAGTCGGTCCTCCGAGTCTGTATTGGTTGCACTGTCCCTTTGCCCAGAGAACCTTCGCAGGTTCACAGTTTAAGCAAGGATCGCAGCCTCCTGCTGGGTTGGGGATTAGTTTTGCTGAGCACATTGAAGGGCCCACAGTACCTCCTGGGAACTGTAGTCCTTTCCTTAGTGCTTGGTAGAATTAATTAAATAAAAGCCATGCAGTTGAACTACCTCCCAGAACATCGTGGCCCTCAGGGCACAGGGGTTTAAAAAAAAATTGTAAGTGGGGTGGCAGTGGCTTCTTCCCTCAGTGCTCCTGTCTCCTCAGGTCTGGTCCAACCACTCGGCCCGTTTGGGTGCCTTACACGTGTGCACGTCCACAGTGTCCTCGCACTCCTTGCAGCGCACAGCGCAGCACCAGTGGAACTTGCACTCGCACTTGGTGACGCGGGTGACGCGCGTGGTGTCGTAGCCGCGCCCGCAGCACATCACCTCGCAGCCGTCCGTCCCGCGGGACGCCTTGCTGCACACGCGCCCCGCCGTGCCCAGCGAGCCTGGGGAGGAAGCCAGAGAAGTCAGGGTGTTCCTCTCCGTCCTTCCCAGCACTTCCCCGCCCACCCACCTGCAGGGGTTCCCGGTGGGGCTGGGCATCTCCATCTGCAGTGGGGACCTTGGGTGTGACTGCTGTAGTGGGGAAATCCCGTCGTGCCACACACCTGCTGCAGTGGGGTCTCCAAAGGCACCATTTCAAAGCTGCCCTTGCTGTGCTTTATGCCCATGGGATGCCACAAGTCTGGCCAGGGACGCAGCTTTGGTGTCTCATGTCCCTCATGGAGGGTTGCAATGAGATGATCTTTCACATCCCTTCCAACCCAGAACATTCTGGGTTTCTGTGACAATCTGCACGGCCCCCTTCCCGTGCCCAAGCCTGTGTTTGCTGCTGCCAGAGCATAAGAGCAGCAGGGGACAGGGATGGGTCCTCTGCAGCCCCTCTGTGCCTTGGGGCACCCCTGGAGCAGTGTGTGCCCACTGAGCCAGGCTTTGCAGCTGGCAAAGCTCAGAATGCCCTCTCTGCTCAGGCTGAAGGTGGCAGGACCACGTGCTCCCCACCCAGCTCCCATGGCTGCTGTGACCTAAACTGGGAATGCTCCAGGCTGAGAAACCATTGGTCATCTCTGCAGGAGCCCAGGAGCCCTGGTGCCTCTTCCCCGCTCTCATCCCAGCCTCGGGCTGTGTTCAGAGGAGCAGCTGGCAGCCTGTGCCTGGAACAGGCTCGCTGTGGCCTGTTCAAGGGAGCTTTGCTCTGCTGAAGATGGGCTCTGAGGATACACTCCGCTTCTGTGATGACCAGAAGCCTGAGGGGTTTGGGGCCTTGGTGTAAAGCTTGGGGATTTTTGACAAATGCAGTCCTGCCTATGGTGTGGGGTGCTGTGGGGACTCTGGGTCTGGGTAACCCCTCTTCAAAGACTGAGCTTGAGTGAGGGAGCAGAGCCCCCAGGCTGGGCTAGCTGGGAGCTGCTGGCCTGTTGGGAAGGGAGGAAGATCTGCTTTTGGGTAATGTCTGGAGCTCTGGGTTTTACCTGCTGACTTGTCCATCACGCAGTAATCAGGTGAGTTCTCAAAATAGACCAGATCTGTTTTTGTGGGCTTCCTGAAGTTCTTGTTGGCCACTGTGAAGCCAGTGCCATCCTGATTCATCGTCACCTGGATGGCCCCATTGTATTTCTTCCTTAGGTAATCCCCTGTTTTTCGAAAATCTGACATTGCCAGCCAACAAGTCCTTAGTGTGCAGGAGCCGCTGACCCCGTGGCATTTGCACTCCAGCTTCAGGAAGCGCTTCACAGCCTGTGGGGAGAGGGATGGGTAAGGACCAGGGGTCACCCTGGGCATCAGATACTGCACCAGTGTCTGCTCATTCCTGGTGCAGCTCATCAGCCCCTGGGCTGTGTGAGGTGGGGCTCCTCATGGGACGTGGGGGCTGTGTTTGGAGGTCACTGATGCCACCATCAGCGAGGACAGGAGGCAAAGGTGAGCGAGGTCCTGCCATCCCCATGGGGCCATTCCCTGGGCCAAAGTGTGCAGGGGAGCACTGGGAAGGCCGGGCAGCATCCAGCCTTTCCCACAGCAGGAACCGCCCTCCAAAGCTGCCCGAGGTCCCGTTTCTCTGGCCGAGCTGTTCCAGCTGCCCGGCCCCCTACGGAAGTCCCAGTGGGATGGGCGAGCGCTGCTCTGCTGCAGGGGCTGCACTCACCATCCTCCCGCAGCGGTTGTTGTGCAGGTTCATCAGTGCCCGGGCATCCTTCACTTTTTTCTCCTTGGCATCCACAAAGGCTTTGGCAAAGCGGATCCCGTAGTTGATGTTGTCGCTGCAGCCGCCCCAGTCGAACTCCCCGCGCTCGTCCTTGGAGCGGCCCCTCTTGAGAGGGTCACAGCTGCAGACCTTGAGGTCCCCTTGGCTGCACGCCCGCGTGATGGCATAGACCACCCCGGCCGAGGAGATGGCGTAGACGAAGGCGGCCTCCCTGCTGCCTGCCACGGCAGAGAAACAGGGATGGGGAGTGAGCGTGCCAGGCTGTGCCCAGTGCCTGCAGCCCGTGAAGAACTCGGGCGCGGGGAGCAAGAGCATCCTGTGTGTGGCTACGCCAAGCCCAGCCATCTCTGCTGACCACAGTGTGCAGCCTCGGCTCCCCTGGAGCCCCTCAGACTGATTGCAGCGCTCAGGGTGCGTGCCCCCAGGGGCCGAGACCAGCCCGCACCTTTCCCCAGGGCCTCTCCCCCCTGGTGCTGTGGGAGCGTGGAGACAGCGCCTGCTCTGGCCGGGCCCGGCCCTCCCCGTGCAGCACAGCTTGCCGCCTGCTATTTTATGTCTCTGGTTCAAGTTCGCAGCTGTTTTTATAATGTTGTAAAAGAAGCTGCAAATCAAAACCATGTTACTCTTCATTTCGAGAGCCTTTGAAAGCAACTTCAAAGGCAGCAGAGCTCTCTTTGGGTCTCGCAGGATGGGGCTGTGGCAAGGAGCTTTCATCATTCCCCATCCTTTGCCAGGAGAGGATGCGAGCAGGAGAAAAGGTGCCGTGATGGGAAGAGAGAGGCCGAGCAGGCAGGCTGCGGCATGGCAGGGTGAATGCTGCGTTCAGCATTCCAGTCCCCTTCCCTCCTGTCAGCTCGGGCATCTGGCTTGTGGCTCTGCTGCTTGTCCACCCCACGGGCAGCTGCCCCATCCCCTCCAGCTGGGAGCAAGCCCCCCACTCACCGCCTCCTGTGGCACTCACGTGTCCTCCATACGAGCTGCGAGTGGAATGACTCTTCCAGCCGCTTTTGATTTGGAGGCCACATGGCTGGATGCTCCCAGCACGTCACAGGATGCAGCAGCATCTGTCCTGCAGTGCTGCTGCCTGTGCCGGGGCTTGTGCCAGCTCCCGGGGCCTGTTTGCTCCCAGAGCACTCCCGGGGCAGCTGGAGCCCAGGGTGCTGCTCCTGCTCTGGAACCACCCCATCCCTGTCCCCATCGTGCTTTTCCTCTTCGTTCCCTGGGTGCATTTCCTGGGTGCATCCCCGCTTGTGTTGTATCCGTCCCTCACCTGGAGCAGGAAGGTCTCTCCCGGCAGGACCGTGCCCAGTCCTTTGTGCAGGGCTGGCACCTGCCCCACGGCCATGGTCCCCCTCCACCTCGGAGCCTGAAGCAGGGACTGGAGCTGCGTCTGTGCCTTGCCTCCTTGCCATGCGAGGGAACAGCCAGTTCCCACGTGAATTGCTGAGTCCTGGCCAACCCCGCTCTCCAAATATTTATATATCCCATTACTGTTTACATATGAGCCTGTCCTCTGGAGGTGTCTCCTCCTTCCCCCTGCTCCCCCAGTGCTCCCCCCTGCTCCATCTCATCTGGTGCAGCTATTCCAAACGCAGTGCTCTGCTCCCATTACTACTTGATTAATTTACAAGGAAAGGCAAAGCTCTCCTCAGGGAGTAATCCAAGCCACCGGGCATGGCAGCCCAGTGGGAGGAGAGACTCTCCCAGGCAGACAATGCACGTGGCGGTGGGAAGGGGACAGGGCAGAACCTACTTCGCAGCATGACCCGGCCGAAGACGGTGTGGTCCCGGTCCAGGGTGCTGCAGTTCCAGCGGTGGTGCCGGAATTGGTGCTGGCACTCCCGGATCCACTCCTTGGCTCCCTCCCCAACCGACTGCATGATGTCGGGATACCTCTGGCAGAGCTGTCGCTGCTTGTTCACCAGCCCAGGGATGTTGTCACAGATCACCCTCGCGCCCAGCGCCCCGATGTACCTGCAGGAGAGAACGGAACCACATCACTGCCTTGCCTGCAGAGGGGAGCCACAGAACCACTGAATATCCTGGGTGGGATGGGACCCACACGGATCACTGAGTCCAGCTCCTGGCCTTGCACAGGACACCCCCAAAATCCCACCCTGGGACTGAGGGAATTGTCTAAACACTTCTTGAGCTCTGGCAGCCTTGGGGCCATGACCACTGCACTGGGGAGCTTGTTCAGTGCCTGACCACCTTCTGGGAGAAGAACCTTTCCCAATATCCAGCCTAACGCTCCCTTGACACGGCTCTAGGCATTGCCTCGGGTCGTGTCCCTGGCCACAGAGAGCAGAGATCGGAGCTGCCCCTCCGCTACCCCTCAGGAGGGAGCTGCAGACCCCAATGAGGTCTGACCTCAGTGTCCTCCAGCTGAACAAACCAAGTGAATCCAGGTCCTCCCCCTGCTTGGTGGGTCTCATATTGAAGTCTAGTTTTCCCTTTTTCCTTTCTAGCTGTGTCCGAGCTGCTCCAGGCTCTTCCCAGAGTGACTCTACACAGCAGCGTGCCCCCTTGCAGCATCCTCTTGGCATGGGCGAGCTGTGAGGCACATCGAGACCTGCCTGGGGCTGATTCAGACAGGCAGGACACAGGGACAGGGCACAGCTGAGCCATCACAGTCTTTTTGTTTAAAAAAATAATTGCGAGATGCACCAGCCAGGAGCAAGCAGGGCTTTTCTCGGTGTGTACATCACTGCAGGAAGGAGCAAGGAGTCTGTGGAGCCTGTCTCCCCCAGCAGACAGTCAGCTCTGGCTGCTGTGTGTCATGGGATGTCTCCCATAAGCCTGGGCTGCGTCAACTCCTGGGGCAGCAGCAAAGAAACTTGCTGATGTGCAAAACTTCCCTCCCACCCTCTTCCCAACATCGCAGCCCCACGCTGTCACCCAGCCCTGCTGAGCACAGCAGGACGGAGCCCGGCGGAGCCCGGTGTGGCTGGTGCAGGCTTTGCCCTGTCTCCTGCCCGCATTCCTCGGGAATGTCCATGGCACAGACACCAGGGGCACGCGTAGGTGAGGGAGGAGGAGGAGCAGGCTTCACCTCTCGGTGCTGCCCTCCTTACTCACATCCTTATCCCCCAGCTGTCGATTCCTCTCTGTGCACCTCCTGAACATTTACTCCCATGCCCTGAAGCTCCATGACTGGTAGAACCACGCTGTGGCTCCTGTCTTGTCTGAACCCCGCCTGTTTCCTGGTCCCCTCGCTGCAGCGGTGGGGAGAGAGCAGGAACTCGCAGCAGAAAGACAACGCACAGACAGCAGCCTGCCAGAGCCTGGCTGAGCCCCATGGGCAGCTTTCCACAGCCCCGGGGGAGGGACCTGAGCCCTGCCCCGCACTCTCACACCGTCCCGGACAATGGCAGCAACGTGGAATTTTCCATCCCAGTCAGCTCCCGCCTGCACCACCCGCTCACCCCTCTGGCTGCTTGTGCCTGGGGATGATTTTTGCCACAGAGCACGGAGCTGGGATTCTGGCTGGCAGGGATGAGGTCTGGGTGATATTCAGATTTTTTTCTAACCCCCAGACTGGAAGCAAAAACCTTCCTTCAATAATAATAAAAAGCAATAAACTTGGACAATATTCATTGTCTCTCTCTGGACATGTTCTCTCAGTTCTATTCCACCCCAGAGAGAGCTCCCAGGCTCAGGAAAGCCCTGCAAGCACAGAAAGCAATGGGATCTGTTCTCTCTTTTAAAATATTTTGTTTAAATGCTGGCAGAAGCACAAGGTCATCTTGGGCTGGAGCTGAGGATAATAAACCCAGCTCCCCATGGCTTTGCAAGCTCAGACTCCAAGGGGCAGAGAGCATTGTTGTCACAGGCATGCTCACCAGCCTTTCATCCTGAAGCAGAGGAACACGGAAGTAGCAGAAGCTGTTTGGGGAAGAAAAGCCAACAGGAGCTCCTCGAGCACTGCTGGCTGTGGGTGTTTCACTGCCTTGCTCGTGCCCGGCTGTGAGAGCAGCCCGTTCCTTCCCATGGCGGGCAGGGCAGGGCAGGGCAGGGCAGGGCAGGGCAGGGCAGGGCAGGGCAGGGCAGGGGAGCGTCCCACCAGCTGGAGGATGGCACGGTGGCATCGAGTGGGACTGCGGAATTCCCATGGGGAAGCAGGGTCAGGTCCCCTGCCCTAAACTGATTCTGCCCAGCAAGGATGGGATGGCTGGCTTATCCCTGCCTGTGCCGGCAAGTGATGAGACGCTGCGAGGCAGCAGGATGGAGCATGGAGGTGCAGAAGTAGTCAAAGCTCCTCTGGAGAAAGGCTCCTCTGTCTCTCTGCTGGAGAGAAGTGATGCTGGGGAAGCTGGAAAAAGGTAAAATGTTCTGTGATGAGCCACCTCACCAGGGACCTTGTGGGGACACCATCCCCGGCCTTCTGCCAGCACTGCTGAGCTGGGGCACTGGTCTCCAGTCACAGCCGTGGGCTGGGGGTGGGCTGGGACACAGCAGTGGGCAGCAGAGCTGCCTCCCGGACTGGAGAGTGATGGATAAAGCACTAACACCATCCCCTGGGAGACCGAGATCAAGGGAAACCCTCCAGACAAGATAAACACGAGGCACTCCCTTTTTCACACTGGAAGCTAATTGCTTCTCCTTAATTCTCCTGCCAAATACCCAGATCAGAGCAAACATTATCGGCAGGGGAAAGTGGAAGGAGAGCAGTGAGAAAGGCACCAACTGCTGCAGTAGCACCTCACCACGTGCATCCCAGAACTGCCAGGGCCAGTGGCTGCACCTCCCTTTGCCTGTGGCAGCGGATTGACAACAGTACCTACAGGATTCCATCAGAATTTATGTACTGAAATCCAACACACAGCTAAAGAGAAATGTCCTGGAAAGGCTGTGGTTATCTCGGCAGAGACAAAAGCTTCCACTTGGTGAGAAATGCTCCAGTTGGGTTCAGTTACTCTGACATGGAGCAAGATGAGGAACATCAGAAAATTCTGCCCACGCAGAGTTTTGGAAGGGAAAAAACCCAAACATTTGTTTTGGATAGATGAAAGCATCCCTTCCAATTTTATTTTTCAAGATCTGTGACATTTTAAAAACACTGCAATGGGAAAGACAATGGATGTTCTGGGAAGACCCCAGCTGCCTTATCAGAACTTAATTTTCAAACAAATGAGGCTGTGCTGGAAGTGGCACACTTATGCAGTGCTGTACTCTGGGGGAATCTGCATTTTTTCCAGCTGAAAAAAAAAAAAAAGGGAAAAAAAAAACCCAAACCCACAAACCCCAAGCCCTGAGTTCAGAAAAGTCTATGACAGATAACTTCTAATGCTGGAGGCTGCTCAGGCCTGGATGCAGGGCTGGGAGGAGAGGCAGAAGCAGGAGCTGGGCAGCCTGCGGTGAGGACGGCGAGGCAGGGAAGGAAGTGGGTAATTAGGTGCCCGTGGGGATAGCAGCCCCCCGCCCTGCCCAGCGGGATTCCACGTCCTGCCTCCCGAGGGGCCGA
Organism: Donacobius atricapilla; assembly: GCA_013397315.1. NCBI lineage: Eukaryota > Metazoa > Chordata > Aves > Passeriformes > Mimidae > Donacobius > Donacobius atricapilla. Next base: position 217,604 of record WBMY01001266.1, read on the forward strand.
AAGCCCCGGCATCGCCCCTGGCCAGTGCAGAGCTGGTTGCCCGGCTTGGGCGAGGGGCTGCCACACTCGCTGTGCCCCCCGGGCTGCGCCATGCTGCGGGGTCCCCTCTGCCGGTCCGGTGCGGTTCCCAGCTCGGTGCAGCCCCCGTGAGCCCCCCGAGTTCTGCTGCCTGGAGCCGGGTGTGAGGGGCAGTGCCGTGAGACCCTGCGGGACCCTGAGGGACACTGAGGGACCGTGCGGGACCCTGCGGGAGAGTGAGGGACCCTGTGGGACCCTGTGGGACACTGAGGGACCCTGCGGGACCCTGCGGGACCCTGCGGGACCCTGTGGGACCGTGGGACACTGAGGGACCCTGTGGGACACTGAGGGACACTGAGGGACCCTGTGGGACCCTGCGGGACACTGAGGGACCCTGTGGGACACTGAGGGACCCTGTGGGACCCTGCGGGACCCTGCGGGACACTGAGGGACACTGAGGGACCCTGCGGGACACTGAGGGACCCTCCGGGACCCTGCGCGCTGCATCTCCCGCCCTCCCTTCCATCCTCTCTCGAGGCAGCCGCAGCGGCAGCGGGGATGGAGCTTCACGTTCCGAGGGCAGGTGCCTCCGGGGACTGCGGGGCCAGGCTCTCCCGCTCGCTGCAAGCTGCAGGGCCGCATGCAGAGGCAGGGCTGCAGCGAGCTGCTCGCAGGAGCCGCCGGTGCCGAGGCGCGGGGAGCAGGAGAAAACCGTCACGCGCTGCCGTCCAAGCTGTTCTTGCGGAGAGTCTGCTGACTTCGGCTCTTGTAAACACGGAGAAACCGAAATTGCTTCTAAGATAAACATGCAAATCAGAGGCAGACGCATCTATTTACTTGGTAGCGTGCGGGCTGCGCTGAGCCCGTGCCGTGGGGCTCTGTGCTGGGTGTGTCCCGCTCCTGTGCTCCCGCAGCCCCGGGGCTCCCGGCCCTGCCTCTGCCCAGGTGACCGTCTGACCCGCTCAGAGCTTTCCACAGCTCCGCTCCTCCCTGCACGTGCCCACTGGGAGATATCAGGTGGGAAATGTCTCTTGGGAAATGAGGTTTTGAAGAAAGAAATTAACTTAATGGGAATTCGTAAATTACATGGACTCAGAATCTGTCCTGTTGCCCTTCCATAATACCAAGGTGTTCCTGCAAAATAAGTGAGTGCCCTAATTCAGTTTCCAATAAAATTTATACTAGACGCTGCTTTAGCTAAGACCTCGTTTTTACCCATTTCATAAGGCATTGTAAAACCTATTTGAACATGACTTGATTTTAAAAGGGAAATCTTTGGAATTTGGAAATCAACATTTTAGTGTTCAGAATTAAACAGCTACTTGAAACTTCATAAATTCCCATTGTGGGTTGCACCAATGCCACTAAAGGCACAGTTTTAAATTAGATTAATAGAAGCTAAGCTTAACTAAAATCACTGTCACAACTTTACACGGAGAAGGATGTCTGTGCAAGCAGCTCTGGCGTCGCAGTGGGCCAGCATCCAGGTGTGAGGAAGCTCAGGGAGCCCACAACTGGTCCCTGACACACAAAGAACCAGTGCCTGAGGCTTCCTCACTCACTAATGTCACTTATTAATGTAGAGAGAGTTTGTGGGTGAAAACTCGAGGATCCCCAAACAGCCAGCAGTTTGTACCTCCTTGCTTGGTGGCAGAGCCAGGTGGGAAGCGGAGCATGGGCGGACACAGAGCCCGGGTCAGGAGGAGCTCTGGCCGGACACAGCGCTGTGAGCCCCTCAGCATGATGGCTGTGAGGTGGAGGGATGCTCCTTCATCTCAAAGGGTCTGAGCAATGGCAGCAGCTCTGACATCCCAGCTCATGGGTTTTCAGCTGGAGAATTTGCCTTTCCTGGCACAGCTACTCCCTACCAAGAGCAGGGTGTGCTCAGCTGGGCTAAGGCAACCTGGAATCCCTGGACCCCCAGCCGTGTCAGCTGCTCCCGAGGGTTCTGGGCAGTCTCTGCTTCTGCGGTGTGAAAAGAGCTCTGAGGCTGAGAAGAGAACATGGCCTGGCTTCTTGGTGGCATCAGAGGCTGCTGGAGTCCATCCCCTGGGAGGAGTGATTCGGTTCCCCATTGCCCTGTAACAGCTCTGACAGTCCTGAAGGATCAAAACTGTCCTGGCTTCTGGTCTCTTCCCATCCCACGGAGTCCTCATGGAATCTGCGTTTTGGAAGGAGGCTGGAAAGCTGTAGGCAGCTATTGGAGACAGCCTGGGCAGATAGGATCCAATCCAACAACATCCCTGCCTCTTTTCCTGCTAAAGAGCAAATTCCATCATGCCTGGCAGCATTTCACCTCCTCGAGTTCCTTGCATACTTCCCAAGGATGCTGCACCTTCCTTCCTCTGCTCTCCCTGCTGTGGCAGACAAATTACAGCCAAGTGCCAAGCACTTTGGGTTGCAAGGTGCTATAAACATCTGAAATATTTTTTTAGTATTACAAACCCTGAGTATTTTATTAAGCCCCACTGGGAACAGGGCCATCCTGGCCTGCTGGAATTGTTAACGCCTTTGAGTGATTAATAGTCTTAATTTCCTCACTTAGAGCCACTACTCTGCATGTTGAGAGCCTTAGTCTCACTTCAATAATTTTTAGTATCATAATGCTGAGCGACTACCAGTGCCACTCAAGGGACATGTTTTTCATTTTCTGCACCATTATCTTTCTCTTTCTTGTGCATCCCTCTTTTAAAGTTGTCTGCCTTCAGATGCTGGTCAGAGTCCCCTCTCTGTGGTGTTCCTGCACCCTGTGCAGTCACTGGGATGTAATTTCTGTTAGGAGAACTGAAGCACTGAGGTCCTGGGGAGATGGAGCAGAGGGGGGCTGTGGCCTGTTGTCCCCTGAGCAGATGTAGGAGACTTTGCTGTTGGCATCTTGCATGGGAGTAACCTGAAAATTGAGGTCTGAAAACTTTGGTCAGCGCTGGGTGAAAGCTGTTCCTCAGGGACATTTTTGGTGGTGCATGAATACAGAGTAATTGCTCATTAAAAATATGCTTTACCCTTAAGCAGCAATTTTTTTCTCCCCAAATGTCCAAGTCCTTTGCTGAGAGGTGGGGAGGTCAGAGAGCCTCTGGTAATAAAGCTGGATGTACGGTTCTCTTTTCCACGGCACATCCTGTGTGCTGGGTGTGAGATGCTCCAAGAAGAAGCCGGGTTTCCATGGGCCCTGCCCACCACAGACCTCCTCATGGCACTGCTGAAATCACTTTTGGTAATAGTAAAAGCTAATGAGTTTGGAAGAGCAGAAGAATTTTTTTCCTTCTGCATTTCTTTCTAAGAAAGATTTCCCATAGGTGAAAGTGACCCTAATGAAAAATGGACTAAGCAGCACAGTTAGGATTATTATAACGGCGCAGAGTGACTGAGGGAACCCATCTGTTCCACCCACCCCAACCGAGAACACCAGGGCTGCTTGCAGAGGCCACGGGGTTCATTCTCCATCAGTCTGACATTACTTTAAAACTTATTTTTCACAGCATGGCTGCCTGGAGAGCCGGAGCAGCGGAGCGCCTCAGGATAAAGACTTCCTGGTCACTGACCTCCTGCTTTTATTGCCATGCAAAGTGCTCTGCAACAACGAACTGACAGCCGGGGCCAACACCCCGGAGATCTCCGTGTCCCAAGCGCTGGACGTCCTCTCCCCTTGGAGGTGGCAAGTTCCCTCCTGGAGCTCCCTGCTCATGCCAGAGGGGCTGGAATTAGATGCTTTAATGCCCCTTCCAGCCCATTCTGGGATTTGGGGATTCTGGGATTCTGTACCTTGCCTGCAACAGCGCCAAGACTGAAAGGGTGACGAGCTGCTCGGCAGCAGGAGCGCTGGTGGTGGAGACAATGGTTCATCCACGGCACAGGATGGGAGCACAGCTCCGGACACACAGCCTTGGAGCCCCCACACAGCCTGTGAGACCCTCTACTGGCAAAGAGCTCCGGGGCTGCCGTGGGTCTGCCCAGCTGAGACTGGCACGGAGGGGAGGGCAGGGCAGGGGAGGAGCGGCGCCCTGCGCCCCTGCGGGTTACACGGGGGGCCGTGGAGCTCCTCCATGCAGCTGTCCTTCCCTTGGCTTAATTTCAAACATTCCTATTTATGCTATTTCCCCTCCCACCCACCTTAGCATGATGCCTCTCTCTCCTATAGCTTATACCACACGCGTGGCTCTGTTTTTCCATCGCTCCTTGTGCCCATCCTCTGTACCTGGACCACAAACAGCTCTGGTGTCACAGTGGAAACACTCGGCAGGTCCTGGAGAAGGGCCCTAGTTGGGAGCACAGGCAGCAACCGGCGTGGTGGGAACGTCCCCTTGCCCATCTGCAGCGGGGCTGTCCTCGCCAAACCCTCGGCCAGGGCCCGGCACCGTGTCCAGGGGCTGCTCGGGCACGGAGGGAGCCGTGGGCACTGCTGCTTCATGGTTTGCCCTTGGGATGTTTTCCATGCCCATAAACACACTCCTCCTTCCCTGGCCAAGGAAGGGAGCGGGACCACGATGCCTGCCTGACACTGGACCGGTCATCCCTCAAAATCCCCACGTGGGCATCACACCCTGGGACGCACGAGCTCTCCTGGAGCCCCCGTATCCTGACAGCACCATGGGTAGCCCCATGTGGTTGCCAGGCTCCCACACACTCTCCAACCCACAACCAAACTTGCGATCCTTTTCCTTCCACAGATTTGTTTTATCTCTTTGGGAGCCTGATGCCTCCCATCTGTTCCAATGCCAGATGAAATTAAATATTTGTAGTTTCCAAGGGCTGTGGTTAGCAATAAACAAGTTAGCTAACAAGGATTTGGTGTGCTGGGGAGCTGGGGGGGTTCTGTGTGGGTTGCAGGAGTGCGGGTGGGTGTGAGGGTGGGATGCAGGGGGGCATACAGGGCTTTGTGTACATTTTTCTTTAACCAAACCTTTAATTTCAGAATGGCTTTCCACACCAGAACAGCTCCCAATAGCAAGTAAACTCTACTTAGCTATTTACACCGAGTTTGTTTATTGCACAGTTTGTATTTATAAGCAACATTTGTCTAATCTCCCAAATCTTTCCAAAGGAATTTTGGAGGCCGCTTCTGGGGCCGGATGGGCTCTGGCGGCGTGGGGCACAGCCCTGCCCGGCCGTGCCCAGACCACGCCGCTCTCCCTACCCCAGTGCACGCAAGAGTAACCGGGATTTAGGGATTTTCCCGTGGCATTCCTTCTTAATTTCTGTCTGTGTTTCAGCTGGTCTTTTGTTGCTAAGTAACACTTTGGAGTTTGGAAGTATTTTTGCAAGGGTGCTGCTCGCCACAGCCGCAGCCACCCCGCTGTCACTGTTGGTCACAGCGGCCTCGGAGCCCGGCCACGGCCCCAGCGGCCAAAACCGCACTGTCCCCAAGCTGTCCCTCAGGCTGAGCTCGGGGCACGTGCCCGTGCACACACGCACACCCAGGCCACTCTTCTGGATGCCAAAGTTCACCAATTCCGGGCGTTTCTGAGAGGCGCTTGGGCCATGCCTGACGTCACTGAAAATTAATAATTTGCAGTTGTTTAGAAGAAACATTTGGTTGATATTTCCTTTCTATGTACTGTGATCAGAGGGGACCCAGTTTTTCCTATTAAACTACTTAAAAATTTGACTCTGAAAATGAAAAGCATTTCCTCTAGTTCCACAAGTTTATTGTGTGTGAATCCCTAGAAGAATTTGGCAATAATAATTAAAATAAGGAACGATGATGCACCACCAAATGTATTTACAGTAATATCAGTGGTGCTAAAGATGTGCTTGGAAACCTATGCAAATCACTGAATAACTTTTTCCCAAACCACAGCTGGCTGAAACCATTTTCAGTAAAACACAATTTCATCTAAACATGCTATTTTATCAGGACTGACACGTCCAGCACAACAGCGCTTGGTTCAATTTAGGCTTTTCTTAGGAATGTTCTGCTTTCCAGAAGAGAAAGTTCAATTGAAAGTGTGAATCTTAAGAGCTTAATAAATTCCATTTCTATTTTTTGTTTGTTTGTTTGTTTTAAAAGTCATGTGTTTAAGGTCCTTGGGACCAATACTGCTTGGCAAAACGTCCAAAGGCATCGTGCCTGGGTGCACCGTGGCCGTGGGGCTGCGCGGGGGCTGCCCAGCCCCAGAGAAGCACAGCTCCCCAGGGCTGCCCTGCTCTCCTCTCCCCTCGAGCTGCCAGCCGGGAATCGGCCCGCAAGCTGAGAGCACAAACTGCTGTGGGAGCTAAATCTAGCTTCCTCCAAACAAGCCACAGCTACCGAGGCTTAAAGCGTGGCTGGTTTTCCTCCCGCTTGCTGGGAAGCGACGCGTGCTTGGAATGAGGGCAGACGGCGGCGGAGCCGTTGTGGGGAGAAGTGGGGTACGACAGCAAGGGGAACAGCGGTTTGAACTCTCCTCCTAAAGAAGGAATTTTCACCCTTCAGGCGGCACCCATGTGTGTAACCAGAACTGCCCCTCTCGGGGCAGATGATGCTGTGACTACTCCATTCCTCCTTTTTTTCCAGCCACGTTATCCCGTGCACCCACTCCTCAGCTCTAACGAACCTCTCTTCAGTCTCTGCAATATGGAAATAATCCAGCTTCTTCACTGTTCCTTCCTTCCTGCCTTCCTTCCTGCCTGCCTTCCTTCCACCCTTCCTCAATTTTTTGCATTTTAGCAACCTCACCTTGCCCGCAGAAGCTGTCCTGCCCTCACCTGCCCTGCTGGGTTGGGGCAGAGCTGGCTCTGGGAGCCAGGTCAGTGCTTGTATCAACCTGAGACTCCCCAACAGTGACTCATTTTCTCTCCCAGTGATCCCAGTTCCCCTCAGATGACCAGGATTCGGGAAAGCTCCTCTGGGCACGGCTGTGAACATCTTGTTCTTTCTACTTTCCATTTGCCCCCCAGTGCATTTTCTGTCTCTTGAAGAAGTCGCTTTTGTGCTGGTTGCTGCCGGCTGCCCGTGCAGCCTGTCCCCTGCGCTCCCTGCTCCCTCCCAGCCCCACAGCTTTCCCACCCGCCTTTCTCACCCCGGAATCCCTCTTCTAGGGATGCCAGCCCGGCCGCGGCTGCCACACGCCCAGACGTGCTCTCGAACACCGGGAATACTTGTGCTATCTGCGTGGCTATGAAGTGCTCCCGGCCCCTTACGGAATGCTTCACAGTAGCTGAGCGTTTCCAGAAACTGCCCTTTTCTTTCCGTGGCAGATGGGTTGAATTTGATTAAGTTTTGCCTCATCCACCGTGATCTGTTAATGATGATGATATTGGCGTGGAAAACACTGTTTTCCACAAGATTAGAAAGGACTTTTATAGGGTGGGGGACACTGAGAACTTTTCTGCAGCCAACTATTTTTTCTTCTCCAGTGTTGCTGAACTACTGAAACAGCACAGGGTCGCTTGGAAAACCTCTCAATCCTTGTTTTCCTAATTACTGTCATTCTGCATAGATGAATTTTCACTGTTACACGAACCGGGGGAGGAGGAGACTAATTTCCAGAAGGTTTCTGTTCTGGCGTAATTTCTGTCTGTTACAAAGCCTCATCTTATCGAAAGGAAGGGGGACATCAACTTCGCTTCCCTGGAGCGAAGCGCTGTAACTGTGCGGGCAGCGCCGCAGCCCGTGGGGATGAGGCTCCGGCGGGGCCAGGGTGCATCGGGGGATCCGAGCTGCTGCCGCTTCCCCGTCTGAACCGCCCCGAGGGCTCATCCCGCTCCGCGCCGCGGCCGGGGAGGGATGGCGGTCAGAGGGGCCCCGGCGCACGGGCTTCGGCTCCCCGACAGAGCCGGAGGTCCCCGCGGCAAGTCCCAGCCCCAGGGAAGGAGCGGCGGCATTTTCGGGGCGCGGGGTGGCCGTGACACCGTGACCGCTGCTGTGGCGGCGCCCCGGGGAAAGGCTCGGTACCGGCCCCGGTCCCGTCTCCGCCGCTCCACCGCCGCCGCTCTGCTCTGGGAGCCCGGGCCGCCGCCGGGGCCGCGCAGGTGGAGCCGCGGGGAGCC
>WBMY01001266.1:226340-243241 GCA_013397315.1 Donacobius atricapilla
CTGGCGGCTCCGGCGCGGGGCGGCCGGGAGGATCCCAGCCACGGGGCGGAGGAGGTGCAGACCCCACCGGTGCCCGGCGACCTGCGGGCAGCGGTCTGGAGGACGGGGACGCGGTGGGCACGCGCTCCCTGCCGTGGTGGTGGCCACAGCAAGAGCCACCATGGGGTATGAGTGTCCAAGCTCGGACACGGCCCTTTGCACTCATCTGGCGAGAGCTCTGCCTTGTTCTACATGTCTCTGTCACCTGCGGCTGTGGGACAAAGAGAGCTCGTGGCTGAGCTGCCCTGGGCTCCCAGCCTTCCTTCCTTCATGGCCCTAAAACTGGTGACTGGCGGCTGGTGAAGACCAATCTTGCCTGGCAGCTCCCTCTTGCCCAGGCAGTCCCTGGCTGCTCCATCCACACCAGGGAGGTGAGCAGGCATTTTGGAAACCTCTCATTGTCAGCACTTTCATGATCGATCTGATTAATTACTGGGACTGTAAATACCATTATCCACCAAAGTCCTTTCCACATTGCCAGAGCCCTCAGCTGCCCCCTCCCCTCCAGCCAGCTCAGCTCATTCTGCTCTTTCCTTCCTATTCTTGTTGTTCAGATCAGAAAGCGACTTCCCCAGCCTGGGAGAAGCCGGGACTAGAAGCTCACACACGGTTATAATCCAATTATACTTTGTAAAACTGCAGTGACAGAAAGCTGGTGCTGGTGGGGTGCTGTCCTTTTGTCCGAGAGCCCACACAGAATATTGCATTACAGCTCATCCCCGAAGTGGTGGCACTGAAAAGGCTGATATTTATAGACTGTGGAAGGCTGTGAATGAGTTTAGAAGACCCATCGCAGTGGGCAGAATGCTGTAGGCTCTGCTGTGGCCGTTTTGTGGACTTTTCTCTGCTACTGAGTTGTTTTTACACAAAGACAGGAGCCTCAGTATCCTGCTCGCAGGGAGGGAAGGGGAGGAGGCGGCAAGCACGATGTTCATGCGGATGTGCAGGTCTTGGCTGTGATGTGGTGCTGGGCAGGAGACCTCTGGCTCAGGCTGGGACTCAGGATGAGAGCAAGGGGCAGCAGCGCAGGCAGCAGTGCCCCCCTGGGAGGGTGATAGGTGCCTGCAGGAGGGATCTCAGCTGAATTTTGGTGTCGAAGTGAAATGTTCAGGCTGGGAACCAGAGCTTTGCACCCCGCACACTGAATTTCTCTGTCAGCCTGGTGGCTTCTTTGATGCTCCTTTCCATAAAACCGCACTGACAGCCCAAGGACTCCCCTGGGTTTGTACGAGGCTCTCCCTGCAGTGGGCAGTGAAGAGGCCAGGGCAGCTCTCCCTCCTCCAGCTGGGCAGAGCCTCCTGTTTGATCTTCCATTCAAATTCGTTGTGCTCAGGGTGTCTGGGTGCTTCGTCCACATGAACTGTGGTGTATAATAAACAAGGCTCTGCTTTCAAAGGCTTTCACAATTCATTAACTTCAAAGGAACGGGCTCTCTATTTTCTTAGCAGGTTGGTCATTCCACAGACCTACTCCGGGTGCGGAAGGTGGTGACTGGTCATGCCAGGGAGCTGGGGCAGCTGCTGCAGGGCCCGGTGTCACACACAGAGCTGTGGCGAGGGGCAGAGGAGCAGCCTGTGGTCCGTGCTGTGCCTAAGGAGGAGGACAGGGTGAGTAAATGCGTGGGCAGGACTGCTCTGTGGCATTCCCTGCCCCAAGGAGCTGCTCCAGAGGCAGTGTCCAGCCTGCAGTGTGCCCGCGGCACCATCAGACAGGGCGTGCGAGCCACGGATGGGTGCCAGATCCTCCCCTGCTCTGCAGAAGCTGCCCCATCTCTGCATGGGGACGCAGACAGTGTGATCCCGCCGGCCCCTGCCCTGTCCAGCGGTCTGTCCTGCAGTGGCGCTGGGTTCCTGCTCTCCCTGTGCAGGCACAGGCGCAGGGGCTGTGCAGGGACCGAGCGGAGGTGGCAGAGGCATTGCTGCCGTGCCTCCGAGAGCCGTGCTCGCCCACAGGGAGCTCTCCTTTCACGGGGCAGCCCCAGGAATAACTCGGAGCCTTGCATGACCACGGCCCCCTGAAACCCAGGGGGAAAATCGCTGTCCTGGGATAACCCTCAGTGCCAGGCTGGCTCACCTCGTGGGAAACCCTTTCTCTGAGGGGGCAGAGGCCTGTTATAGACATATTTACTGGGAACCTACTTTGGGGTTGATAATGCAGCTCAACCAACTCCTGGACTTGTGGAGAAAGGAGTGGTGAGGGGCTGTGTGCTGCTGGGACTGCAGCCGCCCTGGAGCTCGTTCCCTTTGCAGCCGCAGCGCAGCAGGGGACGCAGCGCTGGCTGTTGTCACTGCCCAGTGCAGTGGCACCATGGAGCCCCAGGAGAGAGGTGGGCTTCAGACAGGCAGTGCTGCTCCCTGCCTGGGCATCTCTGCTGGCAGAGCTGGCCCTGGACCCCCAGTTCCCCGGATTGTGCCAAGGAGGATGCCCAGGAGCAGTTCCAGCTGTCTGGAAACAGGGTAGGGGTTCCTCCCTGGGGCGGGCTCCCTTTGAGCCTTGCTGAGGGACAACACTAGGGCAGGAGGGCCAGAGGAGCTCAGGGCCCTCTGCAAGCTGTGCCTGGTCCAGCAAAGGCGAGCTTGTGGTTAGTGTCGAGTCCTAGTGACTCCAGCACTTGGCTATGGTAGGAAAGTCCTTTATCCCCAAAAGAACAGAGCTCCCAAAGGCTGAGCAGTCCCCAGTCAGCCCCTGGCTGCCTCCCTGGGCTCTGAGATGTTAAGAATGCATTTGGGATAGATGCAAATAACCAGAGCGATGAATTGACCCTTCGATATGGCCCCCACCTCCATAGAAACAGAAGCCAAACAAACAGGCACAGGGCAGTCCTGTTAGCAGTGACAGCGTGTGCTCAGTCAGTCCATCCCCTGCTTCCAGTGTTAATTGCTTTGTTCCTTCTCAGATTAATTGATGAATTGCTGCGTGGACACGCAGTGCCCTGCCCTGCAGCCGTGTGCTCGGTGTAACCCTTTGGCCTCTGTTGCTGTCTGGGCACAGACAGTGCGGGGGCCCCCTCCCCTCCCCTCCCCTCCCTCGTGTGCCCACCGTGCCCGGCTGGAGCTGACCAGCCCCTGCCTGGAAAACATGGGAGGGAGATCAGGCTGCAGGTTCAGCTGCAAGCAGGAGCAAAGGTCAAAGAGTGAAATGAAAACGCTGCTGTCAGCCCTGGGTTCCCAACCAGGAGTTTTTGTGCCCTCCCGGACGCCTTTGCCAGGTGTGATGCGCTGGAGAGAGCTCATTTCCCACCACGAGATCCAGCCCAATCCATGGCATCAGCCCGGCCCCGGCCCCGTGCCCCCCTTCCTTGCCCGGGACTGACCGGCTTCTCTCGGGGCAGCTCTGCGTGCCCGAGCGCCCAGGCTCGGGCGGGCCGCCGCCGATCCAGCTCTGTTAGCCACACGAGTCACGGGAGGCCAGCAATGGTGCAAGAACACCTACAAATACGGGCACTGCGCCGAGCAGCCCCGGTTCCCGTCGCCCTGCGGAGGCATCCGAGCGCTGTGCGTGCGCCAGAGCCGGGGAGAAGCGGCCGCAAATCCCGCCCGTCCCGCCGCGGCGCGCCCGCCTGTCAGAGCGCATCACCCGGGCTGAGCCTCCGCAGGCCCGTGGAAAAACACGGGCTGACATCTCCCAGAGACACCAGCCCGCTGAGTAATCTCCGAGGTCAGCGGCTGCGTTATTTATAGCCGCAGTGGGGAAGGGTTTGAGGTGGGTTTTTACAGGAGAGCAGCAGCACGGGCTGCCTGTTGCTCACCTCCCGAGCAGCTGCCTTCCCGTGCACGCCTCTGCCTCCTCTGGGCTCCACTGCAGCCGCTGAAATGGGGCTCAGGAGCACCAAAATCAAGCCTAAACCAGCACTGGAGCCCACTTGGAGGGTCTGGTCCCGCCGTGGCACCAGTGCACCTTGTCTGGATTCCAGCTGTTTTCTTGGCTCCTGGAGTTTCTCCTTAACCACCCCNAGCAGAAACAGCCCAGCTCCCCCCAAAACACGGCACATCAAACCTGAAATGTTTTGTGATACTCTGTCAAGCTTTGGAGGAAAGGGAAGGTGAGGTCCCCAGGACAAAACCATTCTATTTCTTCAATTTCCTAACACCATTTCCCATTTGCAATGGCTATTTGTTCTGTGGTTTTTAACATTTTCACTCTGCTTTACAGTTAAAATAATACATTTTGAGTTTATCAGTTTGAAGCATTTCAGGCCATCCATTTCTCTAGGTTTTAGTTTACAGATAACCTGGAAAGCTTTGGGGTGGGTGATTCTGAATTGGAACAGAAACAGGTTTCAAAATGTTTTGCAAAGGCAGAACTTCATCCGTGTTGCCAAGTGGGAAGTGGCCAAGGGAGAAAAAAAACCCCTATCAGGTATATCTCTAGCATTACTTCTAAGCAGAGAATTAATTTTCCCTGAGATTAATGAAAATGGGGAAATTGGGCCAAATCCTGCACATGCCTTGACCGCAAAGCTTGTGCAAACACGCTGGCTGGGCTTTGACTGCAATGACCAGGTTTAATCAGCTCCCTCCTGTCTGGGGATGCGGGTTGTTGCTGTCAGTGCAGGGAGGGATTCATGTTTCCTTCTCCTCAGGAATATGATCAGTGCCTGAGTATTAAGAATAATCATTTCACTAATGTAAGGCAACTTTCTTATCCCACACTGCTGATAGGGAGGGGGACGCTGTGAGTCACAGGTATGGGTCAGACGGGTGCCTGACAGCGATGAGGATCTCACGCTGTTGTCATGAGCCCACGCCCAACTCCTGGACACAGGGGTCACCTTCTCCTGGGTGGAGGTGACCCACCTGGCAAAGGTGACCCACTGCACTTACGCAGCCTCACCTCAAGTCCTGGAGGCACCTTTGAGCCTCACAGTGTAAGAAGGTTACAGAGCTGTTAGAGAATGTTCAAACGAGGGACGTGAGGATGGTGAAAGGTCTAAAGGAGCCATACAAGGGGTGGCTGAGATTGTTTGCTTTGTTCAGCCAAGCGAGGAGCTGCTCCGGGGCTGGTGGCATCATTGCAGCAGCTTTCCTGGTCAGAGTCCCCACAGGTTCTTTTCTGCCCCTTGAAGCAGGTAGTGCTGTGCCTTCCCAAACCTGATCCATCCTTGCTGCCTGCTCCCTAGTGAAGCCCAGTGTGGTAACGCAGTCCTGATGAATCTCCACTGAGCTGCTTGACGTTTTGCAGCTTAGCACGGTGGGGAATTTGGAAGGAGAGAGAAGGTGGAATAAGCGAGGAAGTGTGGAGAGCCCTAGCATAACTCCAAACTAGGGCAGGAAATGCACCACACACAGCTCTAACCTTATCATCCAGGATGGATTTGAAGTGCTTCTTCAGTGACTCATCATCCCTGAATGGGTTTGAAGGACTGGCTGCCGGAGGAAAAAAGGCCAGAGAGCTCAGATCAGATAACAGGTTATTACAAAGCCCTCATGCTGCCAGGGCTTGTCGGCCATGGGGAGGTATAAAATGTGGTCCCTCAGGTGTGGTTCAGGTGGTCAGGGGGTAGAGAACAGGGTCTCTTTCTCCCCTTATTGATCATAGAATCACAGGACAGCTGGGGTTGGAAGGGACCTTAAAGATCATCTTGTTCCGCCCCCTGCCATGGGCTGGGACACTTTCCTCTAGGACAGGGCGCTCCATGGCACGTCCAGACTGGCTGAGGAGAATTCCAGGGATGGAGCAAAGTTCATACTCAGTCCTGGTCAGTCTCATTCCGTGGGCACTCGTGGTGTCTCTTGCCACTTTCAGAAACTTCTTGTGAAGTTTAGTGGTCCCTTGTACCCTGGCTCCCAGAGTCAGGTGAGGATGGGGGAAAACACACTCTGAAACACACGTTACTGAGTGAAACACGCTGTAAAAAGCCCTCTCTGTATTGTGCCTTACATGAAAGATACTGCTGCGGTTCAGAGGTTAACTTTTATCTTAAGCTCAGCTAGAAGCTGAAGAGTTTTAGCATTTTTTAAAATACCAGAAAAACATAAAAAAAGGACAAAATCTGATCTCTGCTATGTTGGTATTAATGGGGAGAAATTTAATGAAAGTCTGTAGAAGCTTCTGATTTACTCTTGTGTGAGATTGGATAGAAATAGCCCAAAGAATCTCATTGCTGCTGCCCAGATTCAGCTGCACAGCGGAGAGCTATTAATGCTCTGTTTTCTTGCCTTTGGTCAATACATCTTGCAAGGCAGGAGGAAGCTGGATTATGTCTGCGAGTGTCCCAATGTCATGCTATGTCGGATAATGAACTGTGGATAAATTGGATCAGCTTTTCAGCTGCCAGCCTCTCAGAAATCCAGCAAGGAGTCAGGGCAGCAAGCTGTGCTTTCAGCCTTTGCTCTCATAACCTGTGTGCTGCTGTCAAGAGCTATTGTGGTGATTCCAGGCTGGAGCAGGTGAAATTCATTGTTAACCTGGAAAATGTTCATCTCTGTTTAGCTTGGTGCTTTCCCGTACCTTAAAAATGTCTGGTCTGGTGCAAATCCACTTTCAAGGAAATAGAGACGTAATGAGGGCGGCCTCTTGCTGAGCTGAATTCAGGCCCTGCTTCTGACCTGGTTATTCAGTTCATCCTGCTGGGTGAGGAGTGTGACTTGAGAAGCATCCAGCCTCTCTGGAGGAACGCAAAGACCCTGAGGTTGGACACCTAAAGCTTTGTGTCTCCATGGAAATGACAGGTTTGATCCAGAGTTACTGAAGAATATTGAAAGACCCCCACTCGGTAGCAGGGCCCCCAACCCTGGCAGTGGAGAACTCTCACCAGCTCCTCTCCTGCCCACCTGCTGTGGCACTTGTCGTGATGGGCACCCTTCCCTGCCCAGAGCCCTGCAGAGCGTGCGCTCAAAGGATCAGCCCGTGCTCCCGTGGGCTCCAGCTCACTCCTGGCGATGCCAGGGTGGGATCCCAGCTCCACCAGCAGTGCCACATGCTGTCCCTGCTGCCAGGGGACACCTGGGCTGTGGCTCTCCCAGCTTTCAGCGAGTCTGGGGGCTGTGGTGAAGGTGACAGCGGCGTGTGCTGAGGGTGACACAGGATGCTGGATTAGCTCCAGCCATTCCAGTGGCTGCAGCCTCCTGCTCCTCACTGCTGAGATGCTCTGGGGGCAGCTGGAAAGCTGGGGTTAGCCTGGACACCGAGGAGCCTGAACCATGGAAATCTTCAGATGATTTCTGTTGGAAGGGGACTTAGAGCTCGCCTACTTCCAAGCCCTGCTGAGGGCAGAGACACCTTCCCCTAGACCAGCTTGCCCCAAGCCCCGTCCAGCTGGGCCTTGGACACTTCCAGGGATGGGGCACTCACAGTTTCTCTGGGAAACATGTGCCAGGGCATTTTTGCATAAATGATCTTTTCCTAACATGTAATCTCAATCATGCTCTTTCAGTTTAAAACTGCTCCCCCCGGTCCCTGTCTGCCTGTGTAAATCCCCTGTGGCCGGCAGAAAGCTGAGCCCATTCCCCGCGCATCCATGAGGAGCTCGGCCCCAGGCTTTATCATGACTTTATAAAGCCCTGGAGGCTCAGCCCCCGGGGGCCGCCGTCCGCGGGGCTGCCCGTGGGCAGGGTGTCTGTATTTTCATTGGAGCTCCCGGCAGCGTAATCCTGTTAAGGGCTGAGCGTCTGATTCAGCTGTCCCGCGGCGCGGCTAATCCTGCCCGCGGGAGCGAGCATTATCCCGGCGCGGGGCAATGCGGTCCCCGCGGGCGCCCCGGCCCCGCCGCCCGCCCCGCGCTCCTCCCTTCGGGGGGCGAGCCTGCGGAAAGCCCGGGGATCGTGTCCCACCCCGGGGAGCCGTGCGGGGCTGCGCGGGCTCCTCTGAACCCCGCCGGGCAGCTCAGGGCCCCCGGGCACGGCGGGCGCGCACCCCGGCCAGAGCCCCGGGAAATTCCGCCTTTGATCCCATTGTCCGCTTTTGGGGCTGTGCTCTTCAATAGATCACAGCCGGGGAGTTAATTTACTCGTTAGCTATACAGTTGGCAGGATTTAAATGCCATTTTTGCTCACCTCCCTTCATCTGTGTGATTTCCCCTTATTTCGGGGACTACTGCCCTCCTGCCGTGGCTTGCAGGCAGGACGTAGCCTGATGGGCTGCTGTCACTGCTGGCAGCCTTGGCTTCTTGGAGGGTTGAAAATGCTCTTTAAAAATAAGATTGCTAAAGGGCAGGCCATTTAAGTTGCAAATATTCTTTAATAACAGGCGGGTTTGCCCATTTCTCCACTGAGAAAATAAGAAAAATCCAGTGCTGATGAATAAGAAAGATGTGAATAGAGCTGGTAATAAAATGAGTGGGTGCTTCCGGCAATTGTGAGGGTGTGGAGATCCACGGGGAGTCCACAATGCCAGGGATACTGAAGGTTCACTGTGCAGCAGCCTTACATTGTGTTCATTTTGGCCATTTGATTAAATTTGGCCACAACCCTCCCCTTGAGCAGATGCTCCAGGAATGCCCATTTCATCACTTTCCAGTATAACCTGAGACAGTGAATCTGGGGTTAAAAGCCTGAAGAAAAGCTGATAAATGTGTATAATATAAACTATTGAAGACTAAAAAATTCTGAAAACACTGGAGAAAGTAAATACAATAAATTTGGGGTGACATTTCTCTTCCTATCTCAGATTTTCCAGCCCTCTAACAGCCTAGAACTCCACATCACCTCCAGACAGGGTGGGCAGGAGGAGACTGATGGGTGCCCTTGGCCGCTGCTTTGGTCTGCGGGCAGAGCAGGGGTGTGTGGAGCTGTGGCTGTGCAAAACACTGTGAGGGCTTTTTGCTTTCTTGCCCGGCTTTTTCTGATGAGCAAACCCCCTTGACTGTCAGAATCCTGCACATGGCCCAGGGCCCTGGGCAGGCAATGGGATGGCAGCACTGGGCTCCGGCTCCCTGGTGGTGCCACTTGCAGTCACAGGGCTCGTGTGAAGATGCTGGAATGCCTCCAGGGCTCTGCCAGGTTGCTGTGTGCATTCAGCATGGTCTTGTTTATCCAACAGCGCCAGGGCACTTAAGCCCTTTATGAGGGTGAGTTGTACCATGTTTACTGGCTGGCGTGTGATGCTGTCAACTTGTGGGGCCCAGGCTGAGCTCCCCAAGGCCATGGGATGAGCATCCAAGTGACCCACAAGCACGCAGCCTCCCTCGGGGTCCAGCTCTTGGCTCCCCACCAACCTTCCTCCTAATAATTTTGCCTAAATGCTTTGCAAATCAGCCAGCAACCAATTTATCCCTGAAGTATTTTGGAGATGTCACTGGGAGAATGTTAATGGTGCGTGACTCACCGGGCCCGGCGAGCTGGGACGTGCACGGTCAGGCAGCAGGCAGGAGCTGGGACAGCAGGCAGGGGACAGAGCTTAGTTCGTGCTGGCCCATCCTGGCCCTCAGACCCTGCTTCCCAACAGCGCTGCCCGGCAAACGGGGGGAGAGATGGAGCCACTGAGCTGGCGAGGGTATCATGCTTCAAACTTGGTATTTTTGGATGGAGCGTCCAAGCCCCCTCTGCCCTTGCGGCGTTGAACACGGTTGTTTGTTGGAGCTGACAGGAACACAGGCAGCTGGGGGCTGCTGCTGCGAGAGCCGTGCCCCCAGTGAGGGAGGAACACGAGCGCCCGTGCTCCTGGCTGCACGCTCCCACGTCTCCCAAGGGGGCTGCCCAGCCGGGTGCCTGCCTCTGGAGCAGCGAAGGAGCTCTCTGGAGGAGCACAGGCACTGCAGGGTGATCACACCACTCTGAATGAAGGAGCGAGTAGTAGGAAGGCCACCACCTCTCCCAAACAGCCGTCTGTGGCCGGTGAAGGGCTCCCAGCGCTCTGCTCCTCTCCCAGCACATTTGCCCCGTCCCCTGCCCTGTACCAGACCTGGCAGCCTGTCACTCCTGGCGACAGCACCTGGCAAGTTGGGCACACAGGCACAGCTGTGGGCTGATGCAAATGGCTGTTTAAACAGGCACACGGCAAGTTCCTGAGTGGCTGGCTGGAAACAATTCCCCAGTCTGGGAGAAGTTTGGCATCCCAGCCACTGGGAAATAAAACCCAGCTGTGGTGGTGGCTGTGTCTGTCCTGCACTGGCTGACACCGGAGCCCGGTGGCTGTGCCCGGGCTGGTCACCGGCTCCCTGGGGAATTCTGACCTTGTGTACTTTGAAACTGCAGCGCTGAGCCTAGAGCTGGTGAAACCAGCGGGTGGTGAGGGTGAGGCTGGCAGCAGGAGCATGAGACCTCTCCTGCAATGATGCCCTTGATACCCCTCATTGCTTGGAGGTCACGAGCCTTGGAAGGACGGGCTGGCGTGTGCCAGGGGCGAGCTGCTGTCCTGGCTGCTCTCGGCCGGCTCTTGGAGGAGAGCTCCCCTCCGGGTGCTGCTTTTCTCCAGCACTGATCCCTGTTTGACCTCATCCCTGCTTCCCTGCAGAGGTGATCCCGGTAGTGGCGCTTCCAGGGGTGAGCTGCCAGCCTGGCCCTGCCCTGGAATTCCTCTCACAGTGTCTCCAGCGAGTTCCCATCTGTTACTTCATTCATGTGATTAATCTGCCAAAGAAATTCCTGATGTAAACACAGCATTATCAGAATTTACTCCGGACTCGGTCCCTGGATTCCCTGCCAGCTTTTGCTGGAGTTGCACTTCTGCTACAGCAACTCTTCAGTGCAAACAACCCAGCCGAGGGCAGGGCGGGAGGCCGCGGGGTGGGCTGGGGAGGCAGGGATGCTCCAGGTCAGCGCTGGGAAAGGCTGCGGGTGCGATCCTACAGGGATCAGCTGTTTGCAGTGCAGCCAGGAGGCAGCGGAACGCCGCGGCCGCTGGAATGTTTGAGCGTTCTGGAGCATGAGGGAGACCTGTCGCGAATGCGACCGGATCCCCCTTCCTGTCGGCGCAGGTCTGGCAGCAGCAGCGCTCCTCACCGGGAGCCCCCCGGGATGGGTCCCGCCCTGGGGGTCCGCACACGGTCCCAGGCTGGGAGCCCCCCGGGATGGGTCCCGCACACGGTCCCAGGCTGGGAGCCCCCCGGGATGGGTCCCGCACACGGGTCCCAGGCTGGGAGCCCCCCGGGATGGGTCCCGCACACGGTTCCAGGCTGGGAGCCCCCCGGGATGGGTCCCGCCCTGGGGGTCCCGCACGCAGCGGGGGCCAGCGCGGGGTGGAGCGCACGGCACCGCCCGCTCGATGTCCGGCGGCCGCGCTGGACGGGTCCCCACGCTCGCTGTCACTCGTGCAGGGTTGGGACGCACAGACGGACCCCGGGGGGCGGTCGCAGGGACGCGACGGAGGCGGCGGGGCCAGGGACGGACCCGCAGCGCTACCTGCTGGCTACGGGCCCGGGGGGCTACCGGCCCGCCCGGTTACCGGCCCGCGGGGCCACCGCGCCGGGGGACGCGCACCTGTGGGAGATGCGCCGCGTCACGGCTCTGGGACCCCAGCCTGGCAGGGGATGGGGGACCCCAGCCTGGCAGGGGAGATGGGGGGACCCCAGCCTGGCAGGGGAGATGGGGGGACCCCAGCCTGGCAGGGGAAGTGGTGGGGGGGGACACCCCAGCCTTGCAGGGGAAATGGGGGGACCCCAGCCTGGCAGGGGACGGGGGGGACCCCAGCCTTGCAGGGGATGGAGGGGACCCAGCCTTGGAGGGGATGGGGGATCACAGTGAGCATCAGGAGGTGCGTGGGGAGCTCTCCACGCTCGTGCCCCATTGTCACCTGTCTGAACGCGGGCCTGTCAGCGTGACTTAGTGAGGGTGTTACAGGGGAGTCCCCCAAATGCTGCTTTTCTGCTGAAACGATGGCGTTTTGAGCTGGGTTTTGAGGCAAAGGGCTTCTGCAAGGCCTGGAGACGCTGGCAAGGACCAGTGCCACACTGACGGATAAAGCAAGCTCCCAGGCAGGTGGCAGGAGCAGGACCGACCACGGGCCCTCAGGCACGGGTGAGGTGGGTCACGGGTTGACCCTTGCAGGAATTTCCCTCTTTAACTTCATGTTAAAGTGATGCTTGTGGAGGAGTAGTTTTGCGTAGAGCTGTTTGTACCTACCAAAACCTCTGCTAATGTGAATAACCAAAATGGTCCCAGTTGTTTATTTCCTGCCCTTCCATGGGCTGGGACAAAACACTGCAACTTGTCCCCCTGCAGCCTCTGTGTCCAGTGTGCTGGGATCAGGATGCTCCAGGGCTGGAGGAAGTCTCTCATGAAAGGTATTTTTCAAAAGAGACATTTTCCCCCTTGGAGCAGCTGTGGAATATTTCACTGTATAAAGTAATTTTTCCAGCTATTTTGTCAAAGAGAAGTTTTTAATATAGATTATCTTCTAACTTTATAGGGCTTTTATCTCTTCTTTCATTTCGTGGAAGAAAAAGTCACTTCCCACTTGTTCCCCCGAGCAGCATTCCAGCTGGAATGGCTCTCCCACACCCGGCTCCATCCTGCTGTCAGTGCCCTGTCCTCTGCATGATCTTCTCAGAGCCTTGCAGAGCCCTGGCGGGTGTTTATGCAGGAGGGCACCGTAACCCTTCCTTGCTGCTTGTGTCTGGGGAGATAAAAACCTGCCCATGCACCGCAAGGGAAGAACCTGCCCTGCATCCAGCTGGGTCTCCATCCCCGGGGGTTCGTCCCGGCCTTTCTCTCCTCCGAGAGGCGGGGACGGGCTCGCAGATGAGCGCCCAGAGGCGAGGGCTGTGCCAGCGCCTGGGATCTCCTCCATCCTCACTCCTGCTCTTCCCCTGCCCCCGTGACAGGCGGTCACTGGTCCAGGGGGGCAAGGAGGGGGCTGCAGGGCTCCCGTTCCTGCAGGCCCATGCGGGGAGGGGGGGCCACGGGGCAGGATCCCAGCGCCGCTCCCACAACAGTCCGCAGCCATCACCGCGCGCGTGAGCCCTGTGTTTGTTTTTGTAATCCCCCTTTTTTTAATTGTGATTTTAGCAGTGGTGAAAGGTGCTGGATTGACAGGCCGTGGAGACGGAAGGGCCTCTGAACTCCACAGAAGTTTACATTTACAAAGGACACAGAGAATAAATAGAAGACAGTGTTTAGAGTCCTCTGTAGACACTTCAGACTTGCTTATAATTCTGCAGCAATTCCATCACCTCCGAAGTGATTGATGCTCTCTATAAAGTCTTGCCTTAAAACATTTTCCTATGTGTCAGGGGAAGAAGTTTATTACACTTTACTGAAAGGGCAGGATTTGTCTTGAGCTGAAGGCTGAGTCCTTCCCAGCCCTATCCCCAGGAGAAAAAATAATCAGAGTGCTGGAAAAAAGGAGCCTGACCCAAGGCAGGCGTGTGGTTTGTGGTTAGCCAGGTCGAGCGCTGGGTGTGGGGATGGAGCTCTCCCTGAGTGCTCCAAACAGGGCAGGACTCACACATTTTCATCAAACTGTTGTTTTCTAAAAGCTTGCATTTTCTTTTGGTGGAAACATGAGATGCATCTGCTTTTGACAAAGTTGTTTTTGTTTTCTTTTTTAATTAAATCACCAAATACACTGAGAAGAGACTGCTTTGGGACAGGGCTGTTTGTGTTCTGATCAAAGTGGCAGAGAACACAGGCTTTAGGTCTAAATTTCATTCTGTGTTTCCACTGAATCAGTTGTTTTGGTTTGGGTTTAGTGTGGAAAATTCAGGGCAAGGTAATGCTTTTTCTCTCTGTGCCAGGGCATTCCCAGGGCTGGGGCACGGTGGGGCTCTGTGGGGAGCCCAGCTGCCCTGGTGCACTTGCAGGAAGGCAGTGCAGGTGATTTGGGAGCCTGGATGGGTTTTCAGGTGCTGGAAGCAAAGTTTCCCTTCCCACACAACGCTGGCAAGGGTCTTGGTGCTGCAGGGGGGCTGTGGGATGCCCAGCTGGGCTGACAGTGGAAATCTCCCGACTTCAAAAGAAAAGGAAAATTATGTAAGGGGTCACTGAGTAATGAAATCATCTGTAACGGACACAGAATTCACCTTGGCAAAAATCGGGATACCTTGGGGATGTTAATTTTATAAACCATCTGAAAATAGCTCACATCTTGCTCCCCCAACACTGGCTCTGGGCTGACCCCGAAGTTTGCCCAGGGTGGCAGAAGACACATCCAGAGCAATGAATAAAAACAGCGGCGTGTGTGGAGCCTGTCAGAAGAAATAAATCTCCTCGGGCACGTCCTGGGCTGGGGCTGGCTTTGGGAGGAAGGCGCTGACAAACACCAGTGATTCCACAGGGATTGCGCCCAGTCCCAGCTGATTCCCTGGGCTGGGAATGTGACCCTGGAGAGCAGCGGGGCTGTGTGGGGCATTCTCCGTCCCAGCCATGGCCAGGGGTGCTGCCTCTGGGGGGGCAGGACTGAGGCTCCCAGCCTCTTTCCCGGCCTCTCCTGACTTCTGGAAGTGGACCTCGAGACTAATCCAAGTCCTTTTATTTCTACGGGCACATAATGGTTGGGCTTGATGGTCGTAGAGGTCTTTTCCAACCGTAAGGATTCTACGTTTCTATGGAACCCTTGGGAGGGGCACACAGGGGGTGGGTTTTGTGGCGTATCGGGCTGCTGCAAACCCTGGATCTCCTTTTTCACCGCTCTGCCGAGCAGTTTCTCCATGTGGGTGAGCCAGGCTGATATGAGCATCAGAAAGAAGCAAGGTCCACTTGCTGGGGCTCCCCACAAGCCACAGCGGTGACATTCACTCACCCGGGGCTTCCTGCGGTTCATTTGCCTCTAGCACAGCAGCAGATGGAGCGCTCAGTAGCTCTGAGTGCCTGCTGAACAGTCAGTGCACGTTTCCAGCCGCAGCACACCAAGCCCTTTGGCGCTGGCTGCGGAAACAGAGCAGGTGCTTGAGAAGACATCCTTTCCTCCTTTGCGCTTCAGTCTCCTGGAACAACGAGCGCACGGCGGCCTTTGGCGCTGGCACTGGTGTCACCCTGTGCCTGTGCTGGATCTTTGCATCGGCTTCACCCCTGGCTCTCGGACATCCAACTGGGGGGTGCTGGGGTGTCCCTGGAACACCCCTGGGATCGGGCTGGGGGCTGCCCTGCAGCCACGGCCGCTGGTGCTGATTTATCACTGGCCCCACTGGCGAGGAATTAGCGGAGTCTGCCTGCATTTAATCTCCAGGTTGATGTTTTAGGGAGAACCCGATGTCAGTTCAGTTAATTGTCTACTAAAGACTCAGCTCCTTCCCTGCTTTCATGCTAGATTCACCTTTTCTTCTTTCCTTTCTGCAATGCCCTCAGGTAAAAGACAAATGGCAACACATAAAAAATGACCCGAGTCACTAATTTGAACCAGAGGAGACAGTAACAGTCTGGAGGCAGAGCTGGATTTATCTTTTCTCTCCGATGGAGGCCCCTCCTCCAGTGATGCCTGTCGGATGGTGCGAGCAGCATCTGAAGCAAATTGAGGGTAACCTTTCATTCCACAGGGATCTTCCAGCAGGGTTTGCTGGTCCCAGGGACATCTGCAGCCCTCATGTTGGATTTTGGCAGGCTCTGAGCCCATTGTCAGCCAGTTCCATTGCTGGAACTGGGAATGGATAGAGAGATGTCTGCCAAGTCGGCCCAAGCACGTGGAGCATGAGAGGCTGGGAGCTCTGACCGTGGGCACGGGGATGGCGACAGAGCTCGGCAGCTCCTGGCCGTGGACTCACATTTAGCCCCTTTCTCTTTATCAGCCCCAGAGTGCAGCACTTTTCCTTCTCTGCCCCGTTTTCCCCGGGGCTGAGCGGCCGTGTGCGGGTGCCTGGGCAGCCGTCCGGACCCGGCCCAGGGAGGAGCTGGGAAAGCAATTAGAGGCTCGCCCTGCTGGCTAATTCAGAGGGATTCTTTTTCCTTCTTGTGTCCAGCAACATGGAAATGCGAGAATGATGCACCTCAAACAGAGGAACAAGGAATCTTGACCTCTGGCTTGTGAGCTGTTGGACCAGCAGCTCAGCAATGAGAGGCCAGACATCAGACTCATGATGCCTGTACTGCATTCTGTGTTTGTGGGGTTTGCAATTAATTTTTCCAAGTTTTGAGGTGTGTGACTGTGCATCGGTCATGGCTCGGCCACTGTTACAAACTCACTTTTATGTCCACACTGATTCTACAGCAATCCACTGCCCTCCTGGCCATTCCCTTTCCCTCAGTTCTCCAGCTCATCTGCTGATTTATGATCAAAATCATACAGTGACCAAGGAGTGTGATCAGGATGCTTTATAAAAACTTTAATTGCATTTCATGACCTCTTTCAATAAACCACCTTCAGCGTGTTTAGAAACTTCCTATCCCTTGTTTCCCGTTTTGGGGTTGGGCTGTTCAGGGCCAGGAGTTGGACTTGATGGCCCTTGTGGTTCCTTCTATCTGAGCATATTCTGTGATTCCATAACTCCATGATTTGTCATGCCTCAGCTGATGGAAGGACAGGTCAGTGAAGTGTCACCCCGACCATGGGAAACAGCCACGCCTGCTGACACCCACAGGTTTGGGCGCTCTGGAGGGTGCCCATCAGTAGGTTCAGTGTCTTCACAGAATCCCTGCTGTGTCCTGCACTGAAGCCCTGATAAATCCCTCATGTTTTGGGTTTTTTTTTTTTTTTTTAGGGTTTCTGCAGCTCTTGCTGCCTTTCAGGGATTGTTTGTTTGGTTTTAGCAAAATATAAGCAANAAGGAAGGGGCTTTGGCTGTCTGGAGGGAGGCTGGTAAAAACCTCTGTCCTGGGATTTTGGCTGCCAGCCTGGTGCCAGCAGGGATTCCGATTGTCTGGCTCTGGCTGAGCGCAGCACCGTGCTGGGGGTTCTGTGGGTGCTGTGACAGCGCCAGAGCATCAGCAGCAGGGCATGGCCCACCCTGTGTCACTTAGGGGAAGCAGAAAAACAAACAAACCCAGGATAATGGCCAAAACATCTTCTGGGGGACTCGCAACTTCCCAACTTTATTTAAAAAAGAAAGAAAAAAG
>WBMY01001266.1:252066-273772 GCA_013397315.1 Donacobius atricapilla
CAGGGCCAGGACAGGGCTCAGGACAGGGACAGGACAGGGCCAGGACAGGGCTCAGGACAGGGACAGGACAGGCTCAGGACAGGCTCAGGACAGGCTCAGGACAGGCTCAGGCCAGGGTTCGGCTCACCCCGCCGGCAGCGGGCTCCAGCCTCCCCCTGCCCGGGCCACGCCGGGCACACACTCCGGGCGTGTCGGAGGAGCCACACGGAGCTGTTTCCCCAAGGCTTTGTCAGCATTCCACGCTCGGGCAAGGACCTGCCACCGCTGCTGCTATAAAAAGCCACCGGGGCTGTGGCTGAGCCGCAGCAGCTCCTGCTCCGCCCGGCCGGGCTCCCCTCCGGCTCTCCGGGCAGGACGCAGCACCGGTTTGGTGGCTTTGGGCTGGTACCGGCACCGGCACCACCTCGGGGATGTCATCAGGCCTGGAAAGATGAACCCAGAGCTTCTTCCCAGGCTGCTGCAAAACCTGTTCAACTGAACGGATGTAAAGATAAGAAAATCGGGTCACTGCTGAGGTCCATCAGGGAGACTCGGAGCTGCGGGCTCCGCCCTGCAGGAGGGCAGGGAGGCACCTGCAGCAGCCCCAGCTCCCCGGGGCAGAGGGTGATGGTTCTGGGCGCGGACATCCCAGGGAAAGCAGCTTTTCCTGCAGCCAGGGTGGTCCCCGCTGTATCCTGCGACATACTGAGCTGCTCTCCTGGGCGGCAGAGGGAGTTTCCATCCTGTTTGAACCATCAGCGGGGGCTGGGGGATCTCCTTCCCCAAGCCCCAAGGGTTCATTAAAATAGAGCGCCATCCATTCAGTATCATGACGCTGGGGCAAAGAGGTGCTCCAGGAAAACGTTTTTACTTAAAAATACCTAAAAGCCAGAGCTGTCTGACACAGCGGAGTGTGCTGCCCCACCTGAGGCACAACTGCCCCAGGGCACCTCCCACCTCCTGCACCAGCTCCTGCGGGTGGGCGGAGATGGAGGAGCAGCAGCCCAGACTGCTCAGGATCCACTGTGCTCCGAAGAAATTCGCTTTCTTCTGGCATTTCAGAGCTCCCATTAAAACTCCAGGAGAGCACAGATGCCCAGTTACCAGCAGCAGGACTATTTCCTGCTGGGCAGCCCCAACTCCAAACATTTCCTTAAGCCATTTGCACATCTTAAAAATAAAATCCTTTATTGATAATATGAATGTTTAACATGTTTAATGCCATCAGCTATAAAAATGATTGAAGACTTCAGCTTGGTACGTCTGGCTTTACAAATTTACAAGTGTTAATGAATTAATACTAGTGTTATATGTTTTGCACTTCATTATACTCCATTAGCCAGTGACAAACTCTGCAACAATGTCTGCTTAGGACACGTGAGTTAGAGAAGAAATACTTAGTTACTCCCACACAGAATCTACGTCAACAGTTAAATACTAACTCTAAATGTCTTACTGAATTAGTTGGATCCATTTTAATCCCTTGTGCTTAGTTTCTTTCAGAAGTTAGTCTACTAGCAAAAATACATTCTTTTGCATACCCCTTCCCATATAATATTTTAGAAGAAACAGTACTCAGTGCATTTCCTATTAGACTTCATCATAGTATCTCTTTCTCTAGAGCTACCAATAAAGAAAGGGGATAATACCAGTCAGATTAATGTAAAAGCAAAGAAACTCATTAAAGCAGTGTATACAAAAGCCTCACTTTTTAATCAGAAGGGATACATGGGCCAAAATCCATCTGCCCATCCTTTTTTACATTTACTCTCAGCAAGAGGAAAAAAATCTGCTGTGGACATTTAGTTAAAAAAGTAATAAATGTGCTTCCAAAAGAGTCGCTGCCCATTTAGCTCTGGCTGCCTCCGTGTCCCTGCTGTTGATACACAGACTGTTCCACTGGATTAGGAACAGCAGCCCGTAACACCACTACCTAAAGGCAACGGAAAGGTCTGTGCAAACCCCCAAACCCCCGCCCGGCTGCGTGGGGTCAGCCCGGCAGCAGCCACCCCAAAGCAGCCCAGAGCTCCGACGTCCCAGGGCTCGGAGCCCAGAGGAAGCCCTGGGAGGGACAGCTCTGCCGCCTCCCGTGGCACGGGCACCTTCCCACAACGGAGGGACTCTGTCCAACCCAGCAGTGAGAACTGACCAAGGAGAACGTGCCCGGCAGGGCCAGCTGTGCTCTGTGCACACGCACAGGGAAGTGCTCAACGCTGGACGACCCCGAGCAGCAAGTCCAGACTCTAAATTTAGGATCAGCTCACACCCAGCGCCTGAGATCATTAACCTGGGGTCACGCTCTCAGACTCCGCCACTGATCTGGGGTGTCTGTCCTGTATTTCTCAGCACAGTGACTCAAAAACCCACTGTGCTGTGCCTGTTGGTTTTCTTGCAGCCAACATCTCTGCACAGGAATCGGCCTACTCCTCCTGGGTCCAAATACTTCTTCACACACATGATCTGCCTCAAACTCAGGCAATTCCCCACTGAGGAAATTTTTAAAATCTCAGTGAATTGCCATGTTTTCTTCATACGAGGCAGAAGATCGAGATCAGTATTTCCCTAATACACTGTGTGTTTACTATGTAGGTGTGTGACATACACAGATCTACATATTCAATTCCACAGCAGCAATGACTCAGTTCCGTATTTGCAGCCAAGGAAAGCCAGCCACAGCTACTGGGTAAAATCCAGGTCAGTCAGACTTGACCGACACAGACGAGGAACAAAATTACTGCTTTTGTTTAAAGTCGAAGATCCTATGTTACAGGTGCTGCAAAAATCCTGTGCTGTATGGACAAGTTACTTTCTCAAGTAATAGTGAGATCCTGCCAAGTAACAGAAAGATCCTCTTCTCAGAAGTTCTACACACAACAGTAGAATGCTTGAAGAGCTAGAAAATTCCAGGTGATGCACCAGAAACCAGAGTTTAGCCATGTAAAGCACACAGGCATCTTGGCAGGAAAGCAGAAAGAACTCTATGTACAAGGAATACTGACAGAGAAGTAATCTGGATGATACCACAACTAAATTTTACCCCAAGAAATTACTGTATGCTTCCTCAAATAGCTGGGAGCTACATCCTGAAGGACGTAGCCTGGCTGGCTGCACCGGTCTGGTGGTCACCTTGCAGAATTTGTAACACATCTGCTAACTTATCGTAGCAAATGCAAAGAATAAAAAGGAAAACCAGTGCTGGTTCCAACGTTCAGGACTCAGAAGAATTTGTTTCTGCAGCTAGATGTTCCCCTCCTCACCTTTTCCCGAGAATCACATTCATATTGCAGGCTTAGTTCAGGCACTTTTGTAAAATGTTCATATGGAGTAAAAAGTCTGCAAAAATTATTTCTGCATAATTTAAAAGTAGCATTTCAGTCCCATTAGAGGTTCATAGGTCCTACCATGTGATTATGGTTGTTATCTCTAATGATTTGACTGCTGCCATGAGATATTTGGAGGCTACTGTATAGCTGTAGTTAAAGTTTCTTCATAAACAAAAATATTTTCCTACCTATTAAAAAGAAAAAAAAAATATACTAAATGCTTTATACAGACAGATTCTGCTACTATGGAAATAAATAACATGGAGTGGAAAAACAGTGTCTTAGCTCCAGGGTAAGCTAAGCAGTGGAATGTCACATTCCCATTTTCTGGAGACTAGCTGCTGCCCGGCAGGAGGATCTCCAGGTCTTTGCCATTTGAGACGGCAGTGCCGGAGCAGCCGCTCGCCACATCCCCGGGGGCAGCCAGCGAGGAGGTTTTGGTGAGCGGGGCAGGAGCAGCAGGCGACTGAGCCAGGCCGGGTTTCTTTGGAGGAATGGGTGGAGGGTTCCCTCTTTCTGCTCTAGGAATGGTCGGTGACTTAATTCCCGGAGACAAGGGGCTCAGCGGGCTGGAGACCTTGCCCGGGCTCGGGGAGTGCCCAGGCTCGCTTTTGGGGCTGCCAGCACTCGCCAGGCTCCGGTAGTCCGTGCCGAAAGGGGAGCTGTTAGGGGAGACGGGCTTGATGGGGCCCTGCTGGCTGGTGAAGCGGGACAGCACCTGCGTGACGGTGTTGCGGGCCAGCTGCTTGGCCGCAGAGTTGTCGGCCAGCGTGGGGGACAGATCCCGGGACGGGGGGCTCTGCAGGCCCCCTGCCTGGTGCTCCTGCTCAGCCTGAGACTGGAACTTGTGTCGGGCGGCGTGGAAGCGCTGGTTGATGCCCACCTGGTAGGAGGACTGGTAGCCAGGGCTGCTGGCAGAGGCGCCCACCAGGCGTTTAGTCAGCACCGGCGAGGAGCAGGGAGAGGGGGTCAGGGAGGAGGCAGCCGTGCTGCTGGGGGACAGGGACACCCCGGCAGAAGGGAGCTGGGACATCAGGTGCACCGGTGACTCTGTTCTTACAGGAGAACTCCCATTCTCCACCGCACTTTCTGGGGCTGCAGCAGGTTTCTCCCTGTGAGCTTGGCTCTCCGCAGCATTTGTCTCCCCACCCGTCTGCACGTCCGTGTCACAATGCCCGTTGGATCTTGCATAGGAGTGAACAGGTGTAGAGGGGCTGGCAAACACCGTGTGAAGAGCTTTGCTGGTGCTGGCAGGGTGTGCTCGCTCTGCCTGCAGACTCTCAGTCTGGCAGGACACAGACTTCACGGGGGGACTGTCGGTCGTGACCCCTCTGGATGCCACCGAGGGGCTGGGGTGCACAGGCTCGGAGGGATTGTGCTCCTGGCAAGACGCCTCCAGCTCTTTCAGGGCTTTCTTCAGACATTCCACCTCTTCTTTGAGTGCTTTTGTACGGTTCTCCTCTCTGTTCAGCTTAGCTTTCAGCTGTTCTCTTTCAATGTCAAACTCTGAGAGCTGCTTTTCTACTTGTGCCTCCATCTGCAAACCCCGCTTCCTCTTGGCTGCCAGCTCCTCTTCCAGTTTACTCACCTTACTCTTCTCCTTTTCCAGTTTCAAGCTCAGTTCTGCTGTCTTCTGGCCCTCTTCAGCTGCCTTGGCAGTGGCTTTCTTGCACTCCACAACAAGCATGGAAGACAGTTGCTTGTGGCGTGCCCTCTCCTCCTCCAACTGGCTTGACAGCTTCTTCTGCTCTTTTTCAAACTTTTTCACTTGGGATTTTTCAAACTCCACCTGGAAGTTAAGAACAAAAAAGATTTTAAGGGTAAAACTTCCTGAAAGTAAATGAAGGGCAACACCCCAAAAGGGAACAGGTTTACTGTCTATCTTGGAGAAATTACACAGTAAAAAATGGCTGAGAAAGAGGTTATTGCCCCAGAAATCTGGGAACAGCCTGGAACAACTCGGCTTGCACACAGCAACAATTATTACTCACTAGTAGTTTTATCCTGTATGAAATTCGTTTGGCCTTTAGTGAGATACACGGCCGGTCTGCCCGGCACTGATGGAACAAGCGAAGCTGCCTTCCACCTCATTTACTACTTTGTCAGTTTGCCTTTGCAAGGCATTTAGGCTTTAAAATGCTGATGTGGTATGTGTGCTTAACAAAGGCTACAGCGCTTGAGTAACAGAGAACAGTGGCTTAAATATTTATTAGCATCTCTGAACAACACCCCCAGGAGATCTTCCATGACTTATTCTGAATTTTGAGCACTGCAGCGCGCAATTAATTGTAAGTGCAGCCCTGTTCTTCAGAGCTCCTCGGATTTCAGGCTGAAGGAAGATTTCAAAGCATGTGATTGCCTATTAATACCTTTTAGCACCGCTCAGCTACCAGAACACACCGAGACACTGAAGGCTGTTTCTCCTGTCAAGGTGATAAAAGCTAGGAGGGCCTCGCAGAGGGAGGCTCCTGCCGCTCTCCCCGCCCGGCCCGGGGTGTCTGCGGGCTGTACCTGCTGCGTCAGCCGCTCCCGCTCCTTCTCCAGCATGTAGGTGACATCGTCCCCCTCGGCCGTGTCCTGGGCGTGCCGCTGCCTCTCCTCCTCCAGGTCCAGGATCACCTGCCCAACAAACAGCGGCCGCTCAGCGTGCGGCTGCCCGCACAGGCAGGCAGGGACCAGCGCCTGTGCCCGGCGCCAGAAGGGCATGGGAGAGCCACAGTGCCACGGGAGAGCCACAAAAACACAGGAGAGCCACAGACACGGGAGAGACACAGTGCCACGGGAGAGCCACAGACACGGGAGAGCCACAAAGACACGGGAGAGCCACAGTGCCATGGGAGAGCAACAGTGCCACGGGAGAGCCACAGTGCCACGGGAGAGCCACTGTGCCACGGGAGAGCCACCAGGGCAGCTCCAGACACCGAGTGCAAGTCCAACCACACACAGGCAGCTGCTGGACGAGTTCAGGACAGGTTATTGTCCGGCCAAATCGGGTCAGCTTGTGAAGGATGTTAGGAAAACCTCATACTGCACCTACCTTCATTTTATTATGAAATATCCAAATTGCACACTTTACCCCCGGAGTGTGCAATGTCCTTGAGAGGCTCATGCTGTGAATGGTGCCCTCATTCCAGAAGGGATCTCTGGAGACCATCCCCTCCAACCCTCCCGCCAAGGCCTTGCCCTGGAGCAGGTTGCACACATCAGTCCAAGGAGGGCTCTGAATATTGGCAGGGAAGGAGAATCCACAACCCCTCCACAGCCTGTTCCAGCCTTCTGTCACCCTCAAAGTAAGTCAGTTTTTCCTCATATTCAGCTGGAAATTCCTGTGTTTCAGTTTGTGCCTCTCGTCCCTTGAAACTCAGAATTTCCTGGCAGGACCATCAATCCAAGGCCCAACAGGAGCAGAGGTGCTGCATCCAGCAGACACAGGGCACAGGTTTTGGGGTGCTCCCAGGGGTTTTGTGGTGATCCCAGGGGTTTGGGGGCAGGTTTTGGGGTGATTCCAGAGGTTTTGTGGTGATCCCAGGGGTTTGGGGGCAGGTTTTGGGGTGATCCTGGGGGTTTTGTGGTGACCCAACACCAGGACAGCCCCTGCTGTGGCTCCAGCAGCAATTCCCACACAGCCTTCCCCCAGGGCCTTACAGGGATTTGAGGGCTCCAGTGTAAAGTTTATTTTAAAGAACATTAATTTGTTCTTCCACTTAAGAACAAGATGAGCTCTTGAAGTGAAACTGCTTCCCATAAGGACCCAGTGAAGGAGCTCCTTCAGCTTTAACACCGAATTGCATGAATAATTGAAATGCTATTAACTCAACAAAAACGCCAGAATACAAACTTCCCAAGAGGCTCTGCTGTGTCTCAACACCAAAGCTAAGCTCTCCCAACACACACTCTCCATGAATTTAGCAGCTCCTCAGTCTTCCTGAAGTTTAAGCTTCCAAATAATGCTTAAATATCATCAAGTATATAGGAAGCTTTCACAGAAGTAGACAGGAAGAGGAAAAGGTGGAAAAATACCTGATTTTACTGCATGCCTTAGTTGAATATTTGGCTGAAAAGTGAAGCACAGCCTTATTCTTACTTCTAGTGACTTCAATTTTTGTGGTAGTACGGTCTGACACTTGGCCAAGCACTTTATTGGTGTCAATACATATTAACTGTATGTCTGAAGAATAACAGGTGCTTCATTAAAGAGGCCAAATGGCAAGAAAAATACTTTTGGTCACTCCATTCTTCCTTAAGAAGCACAAGGAGGTGCCTTCCCCTGGCAGCAGCTCTTCAACAGCCACGAAGAACAAGTCCCAGGCAGAACAGTGATAGCTCTGCTGAGACCTCCATCTTCCAGAAACCCTTTCTTGCACTCTGGGAAGCATTACACCTCCCAGCTGTAAGCTGGTTCCTTTTTGGTGTGTCCTAACAAAAGCATCTTGTGTATACTTCAAATTCCGGAATTGTAACTAATTAGCTCAGCAGCTGCATCATCTGGAGTGAGAAGTTTAAACAAATCAGTTACCAAACCTCAGGGAACTTAAGTGCTTTTGCTGAAGTTAACGTGTTATTCAAATGCAACTATAACTTCTGCACATCTCAACTGAGGTAAAACCTACCTTTCTGTGTCTGCTTTCCGCAGCAGCTAGCTGGGATAACATCCTTTCCTGCATGTTCTTGCAATGTTTCATCACCACTTTCAAAATAGATAAAGGATTGGAGCACACTGGCTGCTTTTCACCATGATTCCCCTCTTTCAGGGTCTCAAAATCTCTCTGCAGAGCCATCAGTGGATCACTGATGTTGTATTTCCCATAGCGTTCCTCAATGAATGTGTCCCTGTGCTGGGCCTGCAACACAAAAACAAATTTGCATTTTAATATACTTAAACTAGCTAAAGAAGACAGGGCTTTGTAGTTAATATTCCTTTTCCCCAGTTCTCCACTTAAAAAGAATTTAACACAGTCTGATTCATTCCTGTTATCGGCCAGAAATAAAGGAAATAAAGAAAAACCTCGCTTAAAAACATATCTCCACAATATATTGAGTGTACAAACATCCTCATTCCACAGCTACCTGCCAGGTCCATGACTTACATTCCAGCTGTGTGAAAGGAAACAAGGTAAGTACCAACTCTTGCCCAACAAAAGATTTAATCATTTATTGTCACATCAGTGAAAGCAGCAGTTGTGTGGTTTCCTTGACTAGGTCACCATCAAAGAATTTCATGTTGAGCAATTAAAGAGTTTCATTCTTGCAAGAGCCATAAATCCGTGAATTGTTAATAAAATCTTTAGTGTTCTCATCCAGACTAAACAGAGCTTAGTTTCTCAAGAAGCAAGGCAGGAATGACGAGGTTTCCTTTGGTGCTTGTAAGAATTAAGACAACTCACACGTACTAGGCTCTGCATTTACAGGGCTTAATGCCTGGACTCTGCGAGCTCAGAGGTGTCCTCCAACCCCAATTATTCCATGAATCACCCATTCCATCTGGAAATCTGTTTGTTAGGATACCCATAGGTTTATCTTATTGGATGATGACTGTAAAGGTCTAAAAACAAAATGAAATCTCATAAACAGACAGATGTGAAAGTACAGTCTGCATGTTTGCCACCATGATAAGAAACCGTATGAAACCAAATATTTATGCAACATAAGACACAGGAGGAAAACCAAATTTCGACTCAAAAGAACCTCACAGGTGTCTTGGCTCAAAGAAAAACAATCATGGATTTCCAGTGAACTGGTTCTGGGCTGAATTCTGAGCCTCTGTGAAAACCTGTGACAGTGTTTGAGTCCCCTGCGTGCCACTGACAGCACAACCCCACGCCCAGCAGCGCTGATGCACCTGCCAGGAAACGACACCTGAATATGAGCCTTCAGCGGCTCCTCTTGGCTTGTATCGTGCTGCCAGGACTGGTTCGCACGGCACCTTTTCCTTCCTACAGCGTACAAACGGCTGCTCCGCTCTGCCCTGCACTGCCACGTCCTCGGTGAGGCCACAAAGACGGGGGTCTCTGCTCTGCACGGGCCACCTGCACCACTGAAATGCGGGAGTGAGCCCCAGCCCCTTTCTCAAAGTGTGGTTAATCCAGAACAGACTTCCGCATGTGTGAGCTACAGAGGGCAGGTCAGGTTCTGACCCTAAATGCTCTTTTCCTGCCACGGCACACACGAGACACATTTTCTCCTTGAGCAACTGCTCCAAACAAAGGCTGTCTGCACCTTCCCAGGTGTGCTGCACCCTTCTGCTCCCAGCTGGGCAGAGCAGAAAGAGCAGAGAGCCCATCCCAAGTCAGGCACGGCAGAGCTTTGGAGCTTCGGAGGGCTCCAAACATGGGTCCCACGCGGCCCCGGCTGCGCTGACGCTGGGAACGGCCCTCAGCTGAACAAAGCTCCCTGCTCTGCAGGCAGAGGCAGCCAGTGCCAGCCTCGCCGGGCACTGCCCAGAAACCCCTTCAGGGAACAGGAACGGCAAAGTGTCACCCGTTCCTCATGGCATTGCACAAGGACATCCTTTAGACAGCAAAGGCTGAGCCTGACTCAAATGAAAAGACAGCTCAGAAGCCAGTACTTGTTGGAATGGCTCTTTCGTGATGTCCCACGGTCAGAACCACAAATGCTTCCCTCGAACACACAAGAGCAGGAGTCACAGAACTGTGGAACATCCCCACACAGCAGCTGGTAGAGCTACACTGGAACAGCAAGAGTTAAATAATAAAACTTGGCTTTACTCAATGAGCTGGTGAGATTTGCTAATTTGCATTCTGAAAAGCAGCCATGTGATTAACATGAAATAAACTAAAAAAAAAAAAAAAAATTTGCTCTTAAAAGGAGAAGTGTTTGCATTACCTTGACAAGAGGCATAAAAAACCCAACCCAAAAATCTTCTCCATGACCAAATTAGAGACATCTGTCCTGAGATTCCAGTTTGGAGATGGATTTTAACCCTGCAGCAAACAAACACAGAGGAACAGCTCACACTTACAGATACCCCTCCCTCTCTATCAGCAATATCCATCAGGAACTGTGGGTACTTTTGATCAGAGCTTCAGATATTGTTCTAACTTTACACAATAATCAAAAGGAGAGGAAGGAAAAGATCAGCCCTGGAAATGGGAGAGCAGCCCTGGATAATGGGGCAGGCCTGGTTTAATGAATCACAGGAAAAACTACAGTTTTGGTTTTTTTTTTTAGGAACAGGGAATCTTCTGTTTTTCTGAAGTATTTATAAAAATGACTCAATGAAAGCTCCATAGAAGTGTGGAGGGAATTTCTAAGTGACTCAAGCATTAATAAGTCTGTAAATATGAACTGGGATCTCCATCCAGCTGGCCCCACTGCTGTGACAGATGAGCTCAATCCCAGCTCATCCCAGCGCTGGCCATTCGGCACAGAGAGATGGGAGAGACCCCTCAGAAGGGCACCAGTGCTCCAACTGTGTAAACAAACCTTGCCTCTGCTGCTGGGCAAGTTCTACCAAACAAGAGCTCCAAAAACTGAGGTGAGGGGATTGTTGCAACACTGAAGGTGTAACAAAAGCCATGTTTTCCTCTGCTCCTCACAGCGCTGGGCTCTGAGCTCTGCTGAATTCAGCGGGGTGGTTTATTTCCTGTTTGGGAAAGAACAAGAAGTTCTTCCTTGCTACTTTGAGCAATTAAGTATTTTCCTGAACTAGCATGACAAACAGATGAGACTATCACAACATTAAGGGCTTTCTCAAGTCCAGCTATTCTTCTTAGTAGCCAGCAGAGCATAAACATTTAATTAAAGTTGTCTAGACTAGAAGAAGTCTTAACCAGGTCATCCTACACCGACCACACCACGTTTGCAAAAACAAACCCAGTGCTTTGGCACTGGGCCCCTGTGCACTTGGAAATGCAAATGGAGATTTTCCAGCGCGTGCCACAGAGCGGCCACCTGGGCCCCCCAGATCACCGAGGCAGCTCCTGGAAAATGGGGTCACCGTGCCAAAATCTCCAGAGGCTCTTTCACACAGGTGGGGCAGCGCCACAGAGAGTGACTTCTGCCACGGCGTGTGCTCCTCCCTGGGACAGCTCTGCCGCTCAACCCCTCTGTCACCGGAGGCCACGGCCGAGTGTCTCCAACACCTCTGATTTTGTCCTGTCTGAACTGGAGCCCACCTTAAATACAGCTGTGGTTCAGCTTTCAGAACAGAAGGAACTTGGTGATGGAAGTGAGCCCAAAGTGAAAAAAATCAACCCAATGATGCTTTGAAAGAAGATGCAATTCTGTGCAATTACATGTTCTAATTTAGTACCTCCACCTCTATCATCTCAAACATGCAGAACTGTGAATTTCCCACCAAAATCCCCAAATTCCAGAAGCAACTAAATGGATTATTCAGCAATTTTCAAGGCTATTAAACTGACCTCTCCCAACAGGAAAGGAAGATAACATATAAGCCTGGGGTGCCTTTAAAAACAAGACGGAACTATAAATGTGAACTACCATTAAAAATAAAATTCCAGAAGACTGGAAAAATTAGGCATAAGCAGAGAAGGTTCCATGTGAAACTGGCTGGCTTTGAGCTCAAGTCAGGGTGATGGACCACTGCTAGTCTGTTTGGGAAGAGATAATTGTGATTTTATGGGGCAGAAGCAATATCTGACCCAGCTGAAAAGATGTTTCCTGTGCAGGCAGGCAAAGCAAAGGCTTTGCTTTGTTAGGAAAAAGCTGCTGTTTCCTCTTGGGATTCCTAGGCTGTTCTGGGATGAATGTTTCCCATAACCTATTTCTGTATTTTTTTGAATAAAATATTTCCTTCTACTGAAACCTTGTTTATGTGACAGAATATTCTCTCTCTCTTCAGGAATCTTTACAACTTGTTTTACTGGAACATCAAACAGGGAATTTCCAGGACTTATTTCAAGTGTTTTTTGGATATCAAGTAGAGCATTTCTCTTCCCTGTAATTTCAGAGTTCAGGTTTTAACCCTCAGTACAAGACAAACACACTCTTAATTAACTGTAGCTACTGAGTTTGCAGTTCTCCAGTAATAATTTGCACAGAAGTTCCTCCTTCATGTAGCAGAGAGCGGAACAAGCTTTAAATAGCTCCTCACTGCCTTGAACTTCCTCATTAGCTTCTCTCCCCGGAGACAGAAGTTGGGAATAAAGACAGGCTGAGGTCACAGCAAGCACTGACAGAGAAGGGAAATGGAGGGGGACCACTTGCTTCGCCCAAAAACCAATGTTAAAAAGCTGGAGTGGGATTTCCAGCGTTGCACCAGCTGCAGCTCTGCAGCAAGGCCAGGCACAGGGCCAGCAAGGGAATTGTTCCAGCGCAGCTTCTGTCTCCACTGCCATCGTGGTACCACGAGCAGCCGTGATGAACGAGAGCTGCTCACATCCCCCCAAGTGAGATCTGTTACCAGCTTCGGAAAACAGAGCGAGTTTTCTCAGGAAATGTCACACAGCACAGAATTGAGACTCCTTTCCCTGGGAACCTGTGGGGAAAGCCTGGCTGTGCCTGGCTCCCAGCACCCTGGGGCAGCGGCCCAGGGACTGCGCCGTGCTCGGGGGCTGCACCTTGGTCACCGCAGGGCAGGGGAACCCAGCACACCGAGAGCCGAAACCCCGAGCAGCAGCCCTTCCAGCAGGGAGTCGCTCCCACGCCTCTCTGCTGCTGCTCAGCTCACACCTGGGGGCTCTGAAGGTGAGGAGAGTCCGGTTTTGAATGATGCTGGCAAACCGTGCTGCTCCAAGCACGAAAAAACCAAAAAAAATCCCCCAGGCTTGCAAGGAAAGCTGTAAGGAATGCCCGCATTCCAGCAGGACAGCACCCATGGGAACACTGCTCCATGGAAGCTGCTTGCTAAGTGATGCAGAAGCCCAGTCTGCCCCATCTGTGAAAGATTTAACAGCAGGAAGGTTTTGGAAGGTTTTGTATTACTCAACTTTTTTATTTTATTTAAACAAGAGGTAGACTTAAGTTATTGAAACTGCACTGTAAACACAATTTCTTAATCCACCAACAGTGCCTAGTTTTGCATTAGTATTGCTTTATAGTGAATCACTGAACTCCGAAGCAAAGAGATGAATACCAGCTCCCAGTCATTAACGCAAAATAGTTTCTATTCCAGTGTAAATTGCCCGAGGCCTTATTAACATAAAAGAGTAAGCCAGAAAGCTGTTTCCTGTTTTCTAAAAGTAAACAGAACTTCAGTTCTAATGTATGGAAAGCTCTCTTTTAAAGAACAGTGGGGAGGGAACAAAATGCTCTAACACAGCGACAGAGACCCATTTAAATACTGAATTGTTTCCAGTCCTGGTGTGCTATTTCAGAAGGCAAACCTGTGGCTCATGCAACCCTTCCTACACAGCAATAAGGACTGAGAGTCTAACTCTCAGGATTATGCAACTCTGACAGCATTTGGGTTTTTTGGATGATATAAACACAATTAAAACTACAGGAAAAGGAGCACAATAAGAAGTGAGGCTTAAAATCTGTTCCAAGGAGAACACTGAGATTTATGTAGTGCACAGGAAGCTGCTTTCAGGCAAAAAAAAAACTTTATTTTTTTTTCCAAAGAGGTTTTAAAACAGAGGAAGCAAACTGAAGCATTGGGAAAGAATATTTTGAACACAGTCAGTTTGTCAGACAGCAAGGAAGAAAGGGTCAAAATGTGGGGAGAGGGGGTGAAGAGAGGGAGAGAAAAGAAGGCAGTTCAACAAGCAGGGTCTGGAATGCCCACCTCAGCAGCTCGGTTTTGACACAGAGAGAAACGGGGCCGGTGCCAGCTAACAAGTGCCTGATTCCATGGGGGAGAAGAAAGCTATTTTAAGCTTTGTCATCTGCATGGATTCTCTCTGCTAAATGCCAGATATGAAACGTTTGTCTCCAGGCGTGCAGCAATATCAATTATTGCAGGCTGTACTACAACATCAGAGATGACATGTTTACAAATTAAGGTACTCCTCCTCTGCAAGTGCCTGTCCTTTTCTGTGATGTACCAAAGGACTTGACTCAAACCACCAGAGCTCAGAATCAATTAAACCTGAAGCTGAAGTAAAATTAGCCTGTGAAGGGAAATGTGTTTTTGTTACTGTGGTAAGCAAACAGGCAGATAAAATCCTGATTTCCAACCACTGACATCTACGTGTTTAACGTAACTGCTGGAGAAAATCACTGCTGTGGTTTAGGGGTATGCAATCCTCTAAGAAAGTTCAGAGGATTGAACTCCACCTGCTCCCAACACAGACCCACATTTAACATAAAACATTTAAATAAAACTATTACTCTTCCACAGGAATCCAGCTGCTGAGGCAGGATCCACTGTCCGGGGCACTCAGGGAGCTGAGAGAGCTGAGGGACCACGTCAGACGGTTCCTGTGTGTGTGGAACAACAGCCTCCCCCAGCCCCTCTCTGTCTAAATTACAGCTCAACCCCCAAGTCCAATACATGCAAGTCCAACTAAATGCTCTCAAGAGTGCAAATCTTTAACTCGGTCTTAGAATTTGTTCTTTCTTCAGGGCAGCACCTTAATGCATCAAACCGCGAGTAATCAGACCAGCAAGGTTTCCTTTAATTAGTCACACACAAAGCCTTTCAGGCACTGAGGCACGGTAAAGCTGTTACCACAGTTACTATCAGCAAACAATGAGAAAAACAGTGTAAGGCCAGAATTTCTCGGGCTGTATACTCCAAATAAACGGAGAAAGCAAAGCTGGAAGCTCTCTGCTGCTGAACCTCTGCCCGGGCAGCAGATGAAGCAGTGACATGACTTTTCCTTCCCCGCACTGGAAGGGCAGCAGAGCTGCTGCCCGCAGGACGCCAGGCCGGGGCTGCAGCATCCCTGAGAACAAGCTCTGGGGCCGAAGAGCCCACAGCTGGAGGCTCACAGCATCTCACAGCGCCGCAGGCACAGGCCGGACTCCAGGGGTGGCAATTCTTCCCTGAGATCACCCTCAGGGGCAGCAAGAGCCAGCCTGGATCTGAAACTTTCATTGCCCTTTTCCAGCTTTCCTCACAATCCCGAGATGAAACACTGCAGCACATCCCTGACAGAGGAAGGGGAAGGTAGCCCTAACCTTTGATTAGCTCAGTATTTTACACTCCATAATTACCAAGCATAGGTTACAATTTCGTTTAATTTTTCCTCAGTTATGAGTACTTGACAAATGATGTCCAAGGGTATCCTTACTGTAATAATCTCCTCACACAAGAGGGAACTGCAGGTTAAATTTCAACAGGAAGGATAATTGCTTCACACTACTGGAAGGTAGGCAATAAAAAGCCTCTGGAATGGAGCTGCTACACTTCTTGTCCCTCTGTGCTCCACTGTACACATTTCACACTGAAATACTGAAGGGAGGCTTGTTTTGGTAACGTTTGGTAACACCGTGTGGACCACACACAGTGAAAAAAATGCGTCTCAGGACAGAGCAGAAACTTGCAGGTGTGTTTCAAAACAGAAAAGAAACCTTCCACCGGATCAATAGTTTTGAGAGGGTAACAATATTCCTCCAAAATAAAAGGATTATCCAAATGCAAAAGCAACTAACAACAAACATCAGCATTCCGACTGCTCTGGAGAAGGATATGCCTCCTGAAAGATGGTTGTAATCAAGCTGGAGAAGCTTCTGCTGGAAAAGCTGCAGCTCTCAGGCCCGCAAGTTGCCCTTCCTCTTTTGAAATAGCTGCAAGTTCTATACATTATGAGCAGTGACAGGTCACCTTGAAAAAGCCTTCAAGATTCAACTCTAACACAACTAATTTCTTCCAAATCTGACCCCTGCCATCGTTTATACCACTGGTTTTTCCACTGTACAGAGGC
The DNA here is from genome assembly GCA_013397315.1 of Donacobius atricapilla. Lineage (NCBI taxonomy): Eukaryota > Metazoa > Chordata > Aves > Passeriformes > Mimidae > Donacobius > Donacobius atricapilla. The sequence goes on from WBMY01001266.1 coordinate 268,160, forward strand.
TGAGTGCCAAGCAGGCATCCTTCAAAGAGCAGCAGAATTACACACAGACAATCTATTTTCTGAAATAACTTCCAGGCTCACTATTAACGCAGCAAACCGTGCAGAGAGCAGCAGCAGCACAGAGCTCACACCCCACCAGGCAGCTCTCCTGCACCTCGAGGAAGGCTCCAGCACCACCCTGCCTTTGCCATCGCGCATTCCCACAGCAGCCTGACCTCAGCTGCCCGGACGTGGATTGAAACTGGCTTTTGGGAGCAGTTTTAGCTGGCATCTGCCTGGCTGGGAGGTTACACTAATGCTGGTGCCAGCAAGGGAAAGAGTGGCTGAGCACTCAGGACTGCTGCTCGCAGCAGCGCCAGCTTAGGGTGGCTTAGCCAACACAAAGCCACGGGTGCTTTTTACTTAGAGTGACGTTAGTGTCACTGAAAGACTGATCTGTGATCCCTCTTGGAGAGAAGAGTTTCTGCCTTAAGCAGCCCTCCCTGCTGAAGGAGAAAAAGCCCTACAAAGGAACTCTGGTAGAGCTTTTACACAGCAGAAACACAGGGTTCTTCATCAGAAAGGATAAAAACACACATGTAACCCTGTATTTCAATACCAAAATGCTTCTTGCAGACAGCTTCCAACACTGAATTCCAAGACAAAAATTATATACAGCATTTATTATGTAATCCTGCTGATATTAAAATGGGATTCTGAACCAGTAATAAATTTTTACCTCTGAACCTCACCTCTGCAGAGCTTACAGTAGTACTGCTGTCATGTTTGTCTCTTACCCTGATACTTAAAACCTACCTTTAAAGCCTCTATGACAAGATCTCTTGCTTCTAATTCTCCCTCCAGAATGCTAAATAGCGTCAGTAGTTCTGGTTTGCTGAGTTTTTCCAGATTCATCCTGAAAACCTGAAAAATAATGAAACCTAGTTTAGTAGGTATTTTTTTGGATATTAAGATCAGTATTCAAAGCTATGACATATAATCTCCATTTAACTCCAGGTCCCAGTTCTGGATTGCAAATTGCCCTGAGGGGGGACAATTTTTTCTCCAGCGTCCAAGCCCAGTTGTAGGAGATGCATTTGTCACCTTCTCCCAAGGGACAGGAACAGATGCACACCCAGATGGTGACGGCAGCCTGTGCAGGCTAACAGGACTGGACAATATTCAGCAAGAAGTGGCCAAAATTAACAGGAGAGGGGAAAACCACGGATATTTAAAAGTCATACTGATGACACATCTGCCTCACACAGCTGCAAACATCACGGAGGAGCTGTGATGAATGAAGGCCAAACTGGGCCACCCAAGGAGCCCAGCAGGGACGGGAATGCTGCAGTGCTGGGATCCCCTTCCTGGGAATGCCATTATCCATACTGATGGAGCAGGCCCAAACCACTTCACAAAAATCAATGCCACAGAAAATACACACTTAATTACTATTCTTTCAAACTGTTTCAATATCAGCATCATTTATTAAATATAATTTTTCTGCCTACATAAGAGATCCATCATCTGAACTGCACATACAGAAGCTTTATATTCCCTTGCAGCTTTGCTGATACACTTAACACTGACCAGTAACAAGCCTTTTTATAACATTTTGTTTAAAATGGAAATCATTTCAGACTAAATCCTTGTCTCTGATGCAAATGTACCCATTGATACAGTCTTGTGCCTTGCACAACCATCAAATACACTTTCGTGAGTCCAGGTCATGTCCACCTTTCATTGCACTTCGTGTCAAGCAGAAAATGCTACAGCAGGAAGAAGCTACTCAGAGATATCAAACTCCAGTGGCAAGTGATAAAGGGTTAAATGAGCCCCTACTGGAGAAGTCTGTCCAGCTGAAACATCCAGCTGAAGTCACTGCTCCTTTACAACTGATTTGCATAACTGTGCCTTGGAGAGTTCTACACAAAAGCAAGTCCTGTCTTGTTTGTGCCAGAGCAGTTTTCCAGTCGCTGGGAACAGAAAGTTCTGTAGTCTTCATACAGCAAGAGAAATCAGAAATCTGTTCTGTGCCCCTCTGCTAAGCAGGGAAGTGTCTCATCACACACCCAGATTCCTGCCTCACAGGGTGTTTTACGTGAAATTCCATAAAGCAGCAGCATTTCCTACAGGATCTCCTGGCTCAAGGAAACGCCAGTGGAAGTGACCACGACGGGCTGCTCCAAAACCAAACTGAACTGGACACCACAGCTCTGCCAGCATGGCATTCCTGTTCCCTACTGCAGATCCATTCACGTATCCAAGAGGAAAATCCACGAGTGGAACATTTAGGAAATCTGTTCATACTTGTCATTGTGTCCAAAAACCCTGATCAAGGCTTGACACAAAGGCACAATTTAGGAAACTCACTGCACTGACTAAAATCACATTTTTGTGGGCCAGGGCAGTGCTGGGCACTCCTCAGCAGTGCTGACTTCTGGTCAGGCAACGGACCTTGCCAGAGGGATGCCCAGGGAGGGAGGGAGGCTGACCCTCAGCCCTGCCGGGGCTGGAGGGTTCTGCACCATGGGGAGCCCGGCTGCCTCAGGCCACGGGCACGGGGTGTGATTTAAACCTGGTTATCTTAGAAAGGAGACAGGGCACCAGAAGCAGCAAAGAAATGCTGAAACATAAAGAAGTAGCCATACAGAGTGAGAAGAGACCTAGCCTGGTTCTAGCCTTTGATACTGGCCGTGTTTGTGTTGGTGCTTATGTCAAAGCTGCAGCACTTCCCCAGGCAGCCTTTGGATGTGGAATATCCAAACATCTGCTTAGGAGATGCACGGGTTGATTTCAAAGCCATCTCAGGACTTGCTCAGACTAAATTCACAGGCTCTAAGACTCAGTCAATACCAGTGGGAAACCACTTTTATTGACAGATACTCACCAAGTTACAGTACTGCTGGGGCATTACAAACCGGAATGAAAAAGGAGAAGCTTCCTTGGAGATGTCAGAACAAAGTGTAGCATATATTTGTTACCCCAGGACAGTAAGTGTTGAACATGGAGTTTCAACATGACTGCATCCATGCTGCTCCCTTAAAAAGAGATGATGTGGAAATGTGCAGCTGCATCTCCCCCAGAGCTACCAAACACAGCTCAGTCTTACAGCAAGGACAGCCACCAGCTGCAGTTTGGTACTTTGAAGCTATTAGTCAGGGCAGCAATAATTCCTACTCTAGATTCTAACTACTCCCATTGTACTCCCAAGTATTACAGGAATAAGCCATGCTATTCTTACCATGCCTCTGTAGTCTTTAATGTGCTTAATAACATAAACAAGCCCTGTCCTAAAATATACAGGGAAAAATACTTCAGAGAAATAGAGAGCAGGAGCCAGTTTGCACAGCCATCATTTATCCAACAAGAGGTAACATTAAAGGTAAGTGCTCCAGCCTCAGCCTCCTCACGTGCCACTGCTGCAGGAAAAGATCTCTCCCTGCTTTGTTTGCATCACCTACTGCACACTGCTGAGGGAACAGACTGGGAGCAGACGCAACAAACAAAGTCACTGCTCTAAAAAACCCCACCAAATCGTACCTGTACTCTCCAGTGATCTGCAGGGAACTTTTAGAGTACCCCAGCAGATGTCTGTTATGCTGAATGGATCACAATCCCAAGCATTCCCTTTAAGGGCCACTCTGCACTTGGGAGCTGAAAACTGGGGGGAAAAAGAAGCCCTATCCATTTGACGTTATTACTTTACAGGAGCAAGAAGCATCTCTGGATCAAAGAGCCAACAGGCACGTATTTGAGCTCCTTTTCCCCTATCCAAATCTAAATCTAAATCCAAATCCATTCCCAGCCCTCCACGCTCCTGAGCTGACCTTTCCAAGGCTGCTTTCAAGCTACAATCCCTGGGCTTTCCCTCATCCCACTTGTTATCAAAAGACCGTGCCAACTCTATTAAATTACCCAGTTCTCTCCCTTGCAAACAGTCCCATTCTACCAAAGGGATCTGGGCACTTCAGCTGGGGAACACGACCCTCTATTTCCAAACCTTTAACCAGGAGACAGTTTCCCAGCATCAGAAAAAAGATCCGGCCATTCCCAGGGCACATTACCCCTTCACATCCAGGGAAACACACTGGGAGCACTCAGACAGATCACAAACCACAAAGACCTTGTTGTTTCGTCTGATGATATAAATATTTTCCCTGAGTCTGAGATACACCACCATTTTTGGACAATAAGGTAGAGTTTACAGCATAAACAAAGATAATCACTTTCTGCTTGCCTAAAGGTGAGCTTCCTTTGAGCTGTGGACCATTGGAGTCTCCTCCACAGACCCACGCCCACCCTCCAAGGAGATAAAACTTTCCTAAGGAAGTTATTTCCCAGTATTGAAGTGGAAATAACCACCGGGAGCAGTTTAAGTGTAGGTAGAGCCACGGCAGGCGGCAGGGCAGGGGAGTTATCTTTGGCATGTGCCACTCGGGGAACGCAGCAGATAAACTTGCAGCCCGCGGCCGCTCCTGCGCACCCTCGGTCCCCGTGCCAGGATGGTGACACCGTGCCAGGTCACATTTCACACACACAGCAGCACCAACCGACCGAGAGAATGCTGCCAGCCCAGGAGAACCTCACCCACCGACCCCAGCGAGGCTTGGAGCAGGGGCAGGAACCGGAGAGGAGCTGGATGCACAGCCCCAGGCACGGGGAGGGCAGCTTGTCGGGGGATGCTGCAAGATCCTCTGCGAGCCCTCAGCTCAAAACTCTTCTACTTTTTAAAACAACATCATGAAGAACAAAGCTTGATGTTCCTTGTTCCTCTGAAAGATATCAGGTAGGTATTTCCTAAACCTACATCAACACAACAATGCCACAATGTCAATAATCCTGAATCAGCCTAATTTTCTTCCCTGGGTTCCTGAAGAGGAACTGCTCTTTTCCAGGAGCCAGCACAGGCAGTCGTGTAATCACATTCACGGGAGAACCTAAATGACCAGTTTGAGAAGTCCTGATAGACAAGTTTCCAAAACTGCTTCTGTGTGTATCGGGTGGTGTTTGAGTTGTGCCAATAATTACATATGTTCATGTAATGAAAAAAAGCTCACATAGATTTAATTATTGTACATCCACAACGCTACCTGGCATTGCATCAGAACTGTGGAGAACTAGGTTAAAATAGGAAGCAGTTATATTTCCTTCATTTTTGCATCTCAGGCCTAAAGGAGAAACGACATTACCCACCAAAACTAAAAATCCATCCTCACCCCATTAGTTCTTGAAGTAATACTCAGAAGGAATTAAATTGGCAAAAATCTGAGCATGGATTTTGTGTGGGTCCTTGAAGCCCCTGAGCAGCAACCGGAGCTCCCCGAGCGAGAACTGAAACCATCGCTGGCGGCTCTGCCCTTCAGCCCCGGCCCGGGGAGCCTCGCCCCTCCGGCCACACGATCGCTCCTGACCCCGGCCCGGGACACGGCTGCTCACCGCGGGTCAGCCCGGGACCGGCACGGCCCGGAGCGGATCGGCCCGGGACCGGCACGGCCCGTAACGGATCGGCCCGGGACGGACCGGCCCGGGACCGGCACGGTCCGGAGAGGATCGGCCCGGAGCGGCACGGCCCCGGAACGGATCGGCCCGGGACCGGCACGGCCCCGGAACGGCACGGCCCGGAACGGCACG
>WBMY01001267.1:35900-46135 GCA_013397315.1 Donacobius atricapilla
AAACTTGGGCCAGAAGTTCAATAACTTCTCCTGGCCAGAGTCCGGCTGCTCCCGCACGTGCTGGATCCTCCAGGAGCAATTCCCGCCCTGGCTGGTGCTGCCTGGGGCTGTTCGGGGCAAAAAAAAAATGGGATTTGGGGCCACAGAAATGGGATTTGGGGGCCACAGAAATGGGATTTGGGGGCCACAAAAATGGGATTTGGGGGCCACAAAAATGGGATCTGGGGCCACAGAAATGGGATTTGGGGCCACAGAAATGGGATTTGGGGGCCACAGAAATGGGATTTGGGGGCCACANGAAGAAAAAAGAAAAAGAAAAAAAAATATAAAAGGTTCTGCTGGATTCAGTTGTAAATTCAGCCCTGGGAGCGCATTGTGTGCCCGAAGCCCCTTTGAAAGGGGATTAGAAGGCGTCTATTCTTACTCCTCTTTCTCCTCCCTTTTCAAGCTCCTCGTAGAGGAAAAAACTTGAGGAGGCAAAGGGAAGCCTGGAAAACTCCAGCTCTCCCACCCCGCTCCGAGGAGGGATCTGCTTTTTCATCCCAACTTTCTCTTGCTCCTAGAAATAAAATGTTTTAGAGGCAAACAGAACCTGAGGTGTGGGGTTGGTTGTTTGGTTTTTTCCCTTTTCCTGACCACAGGAACTGGCTGTTGTTGTTGTTGTGGTGAGTCAGGAGTGCGGCTGGCCGTGCTCCAGTAGGGGACACCAGCCCTGAAAAGCCCCCAAAAAACTGGAGTGGGGCTGTGCTACCTGATGAGGGAGTCTTGGGGAGCCCCCAAAAATCAGGGCTGTGCGGCCTGGGAGGAGGCTTGGGCCCCCAAAAATCAGAAGCGGGGCTCTGCGATCCGGGAGGAGGCTGGAGGAGCCCCGAAAAGGAGCAAGGCTGCGTTATCAGCAGGACGAGGGCCGAGGAACCCCAAAAATCAGGGCCTGTTTTATCAGCAGGGTGAGGGTCGAGGAACCCCAAAAATCAGGGCCTGTTTTATCAGCAGGACGAGGGCCGAGGAACCCCAAAAATCAGGGCTGTGTTATCAGCAGGACGAGGGTCGAGGAGCCCCAAAAATCAGGGCTGTGTTATCAGCAGGACGAGGAACCCCAAAAATCAGGGCCTGTTTTATCAGCAGGGTGAGGGTCGAGGAGCCCCAAAAATCAGGGCTGTGTTATCTGAGAAGAGGCTCGGGGAGCCCCAAAAAAACAAGCAGGACTGTGCTGCCTTATAGGGGAGTTTTGGGGAGCCCCCAAATTCAGTGCTGTGCGACCCAAGAGCAGGCTCAGCCCCCCCAAAATCAGGAGTGGGGCTGTGTTGCCTTACGGGGGAGCCTTGGGGAGCCCCCCAAAATCTACCTGCAGGATGAGGCTCGGGTCCCAAAAATGAGGAGCTGTCACAGGTGTGAGCTTCTCCCTCGTGTGCAGCAGCAGGACCTGGGAAGAGTAAAACCCAAATGGATAAAATTCACTTTTCTGGGAGCTGTTTCCATGGAGCTGCGCTGCTCGGCTCGTGGGGAATTTTCTGGGAGCTCCTTCCCGAACCAGGGGAGGGAGGAATTTCCTCCTTTGGGGATTGACGGCCCCCTCTGTGCTCACCCGCAGGTGGCCATCAAATCCATCCGGAAGGACAAAATCAAGGATGAGCAGGACCTTGTGCACATCCGCAGGGAGATTGAGATCATGTCCTCCCTCAACCACCCGCACATCATCGCTGTGCACGAAGGTGAGGCCTCCTTTCCCTTCCCTTTTCCGGCTGCATCCATGCTCCGAGCCTCGGGAATGCGCTGGGGTGCCGGGGATTCTTGGGGTGGGTTTAGCCCGGCTGGGTGGGTTTGGCCCGAGCCTCTCCCCCCTTCCAGGACCCGGCTGCAGTTCCTGGTCACTCACCGGGAGTGCAGATGCTCCCGGGCTGTGTTTTCCCTGGCGAGGGGAAATACCTGCTCCAGAGATAGCCCTTCCTGCGCCGTCCCCTCCCTGCCAGGCAGGGAATGCAGCTCCCGGCGCGGATTTGGGGAGCTGGGAGCTTCGGTGGGGGCTGAGCTGTGCTGGGGAGCAGGGGCGGAGTGTGGCGCAGGATTTGGGATCTGCTCTGAGCCCCAGGCAGGATTTAATCTCAGTCCTGGAGACCTCCTCATTCCCTCCCCGGGGCGCTGGAAAACCAAACCAGAGCGCGCTGGGAGAGTTCCTGGTGCTGCCGGGCTCGGCTTTATGGCCAGGGCTGGGCTTTGCTGCCGGGGGGGATGGGATAACCCCAGAGAAAATTCTCCAGGTCCAAACAGAACCAGGCTCAGCCCAAATCCGGCAGGTGGGTCAGGCTTAGACCGCAGGACCCCGCGGTGCCCCTGCCCTTCCTCGGGCCGGCTCTGCCCCCGCTGCCGGCGCCTCTGGGGGCTCCGCAGCCCTTTTGTCCTGCAAACAAAGGCGAGCGGGCTGGCAGCTCCTCCGCAGTGTTTGCGAGGGCTGACTCACACCGGCGCCTGGAATTCAAAAACACCGAGGTGCCTTCCTGCGAACAGGAAGAAAACGCTGCGGGCCTTGGCTCCAGGCAGGGCCTTCTTTGGGAGCCACGGGAACAGGCAGGAAGGGCACGGGGCTGTGCCAGGGCTGCCGCCTGCCCCTTGGCAAGCAGAGAGCTGCGTGCCTGTGCCCCCTCTGTGGTGGCAGAGCCTCTGGGGTGGCACAGCCAGTGGTGACAGAGCTGCTGTGGTGGCACAGCCTCACTGGTGGCACAGCCTTGGTGGTGGCACAGCCTCCATGTTGGCAGAGCCTCAGTGATGACAGAGACACTGTGGTGACACAACCTCCACATGGGCAGAGCCTCGGTGGTGGCACAGCCTCCGTGGTGGCACAGCCCCCATGGTGACAGAGCCTCGGTGGTGGCACAGCCTCCATGGTGGCACAGCCTCTGGGGTGGCACAGACGCCATGGTGGCAGAGGCTAGCCTCTGGGGTGGCACAGCCTCGGTGGTGGCACAGCCCCCATGGTGGCACAGCCTCGGTGGTGGCACAGCCCCCATGGTGGCACAGCCTCGGTGGTGGCACAGCCCCCATGGTGACAGAGCCTCGCTGGTGGCACAGCCTCGGTGGTGGCACAGCCCCCATGGTGGCACAGCCTCGCTGGCAGCAGCGCCGCTGGCCCAGCAGCCCTGGTGGCACCGGGGCTGTGGGTGACAGCCCTGGTGGCACCGCGGCTGTGGGTGACAGCTCTGGTGCCCCCCGGAGCTGCAGGCCCCTCTGTAGCCCACAACTGAGGGCAGGGATGGGGTCAGCCAAGGCTGCACGTGCTCATTAACAGGAGCTCCCTAACGAGAACCCCTTAGGCCCGAGGAGCCCCTTTAACCCTTCCCGGTGTCCCGCAGTGTTTGAGAACAGCAGCAAGATCGTCATCGTGATGGAGTACGCCAGCAAGGGCGACCTCTACGAGTACATCAGCGAGCGGCAGCGGCTCTCGGAGCAGGAGGCGCGGCACTTCTTCCGCCAGGTCGTGTCCGCCGTCTACTACTGCCACAAGGTGGGCTGGCACCGCGCTGCCCGCGGGCTTCCCGGCGAATTCCCGGCGGGAGAGGGGCTGGACGGGCTCCTGGGCGCTCCTCCCGGCGAATTCCCGGCGGGAGAGGGGCTGCGTGGGCTCCTGGGCGCTCCTCCCGGCGAATTCCCGGCGGGAGAGGGGCTGGACGGGCTCCTGAGTGCTCCTCCCCATGATTTTTTGATGGCAGAGGAGCTGGATGGGCTCCTGGGCCTTCCTCTCAATGATTTCTCCATGGGAGAGAGGTTGGATGGGCTCTAAATACTCCTCCCGATGATTTTCTGATGGCAGAGAGGCTGGATGGGGTCCTGAGTGCTCCTCCCGATGATTTTCTGATGTTAGAGAGGCTGGATGGGCTCCTGAGTGCTCCTTCCAATGATTTCCCGGTGGCAGAGGGGCTGGATGGGCTCTAAATACTCCTCCCGATGATTTTCTGATGGCAGAGGGGCTGGATGGGCTCTGAATACTCCTCCCGATGATATCCCAGTAGCAGAGGGGCTGGATGGGCTCCTGGGCGCTCCTCCCGATGATTTCCCGGTGGCAGAGGGGCTGGATGAGTTCCTGAGTGCTCCTCCCCATGATTTTCTGATGACAGAGGGGCTGGGATGGGCTCCTGGACGCTCTGCCCCGCAGCAGGGCGGGTGCGGAGCCATGGGGAGGTGAGAGGAGCCGGTGCCTCTCCCGCTTTCCCAGCAGAAGGGTTCGGTCGTGCCTTCATCCTGCAGGGTGTGGCAGCGCCCCGGCAGCTTTTGGGAGGTCCCGGCCTCGGCTCCTGCGGCGTGGGGGTGACTAACCCGGCCTGGGAGGTGTCACCTCGGCTCCCACCCCGCAGACGGAGACGCCCAGGGCTGCCCGCGGGCCTGGAAGCCCAGCCCTGGGTCACCGGTCCTGCTCCCCACGGGAATGTGAAGCTGCAGGACCTTCCTCAGGCTGGGGATGGTGCCCTGACAGGACCCTCCTTGGGGCTGGGGATGGTGCCCTGGCAGGACCCTCCCTGGGCTGTTTATGGTACCCTGGCAGGACCCTCCCCGGGCTGTAGGTGGTGCCCTGGCAGGACCCTCCTCAGGCTGTGGATGGTGCCCTGGCAGGACCCTCCCCGGGCTGTGGATGGTGCCCTGGCAGGACCCTTTTGGGGGCTGTGGATGGTGCCCTGGCAGGACCCTTTTGGGGGCTGTGGATGGTGCCCTGGCAGGACCCTTTTGGGGGCTGTGGATGGTGCCCTGGCAGGACCCTTTTGGGGGCTGTGGATGGTGCCCTGGCAGGACCCTTTTGGGGGCTGTGGATGGTGCCCTGGCAGGACCCTTTTGGGGGCTGTGGATGGTGCCCTGGCAGGACCCTTTTGGGGGCTGTGGATGGTGCCCTGGCAGGACCCTTTTGGGGGCTGTGGATGGTGCCCTGGCAGGACCCTTTTGGGGGCTGTGGANCAGGACCCTCCTCAGGGCTGGGGATGGTGCCCTGGCAGGACCCTCCTCAGGGCTGGGGATGGTGCCCTGGCAGGACCCTCCTCAGGGCTGGGGATGGTGCCCTGGCAGGACCCTCCAGCCCGAGGCTCTCTCCGGGGGATGCTCCACGGCCGAGCCCCTCCCTTGGGGGAGCAGGGGGCGGCTGCAGGGCAGCTCCGGACCCCGGAGCAGATCCGGGGCTGGCTCAGCCGGGCACAGCCGAGCAGGAGCCGTGCCCTGGCGGCGCTGGCACCGTCAGGACAGTGGAGGAGCCCAGGGTGGCACCTGCTGCGGGCCCCTCCCTGCTCCTGCTGCCAAGCTGGTGCCACCCGGGCTGTGCCACCCGGCCCCAGGGCCACACCCGAGCTGTGTCTGCCCGGCAGTGACCTCCAGTGTGCGGGACCTTCCCTCCCTCCCACCCCCGTGGGTTAACCCCGGCTCTTCCCCGCAGAACGGCATCGTCCACCGCGACCTGAAGCTGGAGAACATCCTGCTGGATGCCAACGGGAACATCAAGGTGAGGGGCTGGCACGGCCTGGGCTGGCACCCGGGGCCAGGGGGTGACCACGACGCCTCCGTGCCCTCGGGGCACGTGCTGCCCGGAGCTCTGGCACCACCGGCAATGCTGTTTGCCCGGGAAGAGCCGAGCAGATCTGGTAAAGCCATAACTGATATCGATAAGAGGGCAAAGTCCGCGCGCCCAGAGCGACGCGGGCTGGATGAGGAGGGGTTTCTGGGTTTCTCTTTTCCTGGTTTCTGGCAGCCCCAGCTCCCCCACGGGCCCTCAGTGGCGCTTTCTGCCCAGGAGGAAGGTCAGGGCCTGCCCTGAGCCAGCGATGCCCGCGGTCACTGATAACAGCCTGCAGGATTTATCTCCACCGGGGATAATTTTGCAATTGGGAGCTCGAGGGCAGCCACAGAACCTCCTGCTCGGGCTGAGGTGACGGCTGTAATGAGGATAATGAGCGCCTGTGCAAAGGTGCAAAGGTGCAGCTGATAGGCACCGCTGCGGCCCGGGGTGGCTGGGAAGGAGCTGGAGGAAAGCCTGGAAGTCCTTCCAGCCTCGCCTTTCCACTCTGCTCCCGTCCCTGGGGCCGTGGGGCGGCTGCTGCCGTGCCTGGGATGAGGTTTTGGGGAGGCAGAGAGCGACAGGAGCGACCTCAGGGGGGGAAAACCAGGCTGGTGGTGCCCCCTGAGGGGATTCAGAACCAAGGACAGCCCTGGTTTGGAGCGGGTTCATCCCTGGAGAGCTCCAGGGGAACTTTGAACCTTGGGAGACTGGGAAAGGGGACTTTGGGAAAAGAGAACTTTGGGAAAGGGGACTTTGGGAAAAGGAACTTTGGGAAAGGGGGCTTTGGGAAAGGGAACTTTGGGAAAGGGGGCTTGGAGAAAAGGAACTTTGGGAAAAGGGAACTTTGGGAAAAGGGGGTTTTGGGAAAGGGGACTTTGGGGAAAGAGAACTTTGGGAAAAGGGGTCTCTGGGAAAGGGAGCTTTGGGAAAGGGGGCTTTGCTGCTGGCTGACAGCTGCGTTTGTCCCCCCAGATCGCAGATTTCGGGCTGTCCAACGTTTTCCAGCAGGACAAGCTCCTGCAGACCTACTGCGGCAGCCCCCTGTACGCGTCCCCCGAGATCATCAACGGGCGGCCCTACAAGGNGGGGCTTTGGGAAAGGGAGCTTTGGGAAAGGGGACTTCGGGGAAGGAGAACTTTGGGAAAAGGAACTTTGGGAAAAGGGGTCTCTGGGAAAGGGAGCTTTGGGAAAGGGGGCTTTGCTGCTGGCTGACAGCTGCGTTTGTCCCCCCAGATCGCAGATTTCGGGCTGTCCAACGTTTTCCAGCAGGACAAGCTCCTGCAGACCTACTGCGGCAGCCCCCTGTACGCGTCCCCCGAGATCATCAACGGGCGGCCCTACAAGGGCCCCGAGGTGGGTTGTGCCTCCCTGCGGGCTGTGGGAATCGCTCTGGGGTTTTCCCGGTGTATTTTGGGATAACAGGACCCCCGAGCTTGGGCACTGCTGGGGTCCTGCCCCCCACTCTGTCCCTTCCCTGCGGCTGTGCCATGCTGGGAGTCCTGACGAGACTCTGGTGGGCTTGGGGACGGGGACAGGCGGGTCCTGCTGCCCCCTCCAGGCTCCTCTGCCCCTTTCACAGGTGGACAGCTGGGCCCTGGGCGTCCTCCTCTACATCCTGGTCCACGGCACGATGCCCTTCGACGGCCATGACTACAAGACTCTGGTCAAGCAGATCACGAGCGGCAGCTACCGGGAGCCCACGAAGCTCTCAGGTAGGGACACCCCCGTCCCGCTGTGCGCCCCCCCTAACCCGCGTCCCCTCCCGTGCCTGACCCATCCCTTCCCCAGACGCCTGCGGGCTGATCCGCTGGATGCTGATGGTGAACCCCGAGCGCCGCGCCACCATCGAGGACATCGCCACGCACTGGTGGGTCAACTGGGGCTACAAGATGCCGCTGGGCGAGCAGGAGCTGCTGCGGGAGAGCGAATCGCCGCTGGCCACGGTGGCCGAGTGGCTGCGCCGCTCCTCCCGGCCCCTGCTGGAGAACGGCTCCAAGGTGCGCTGCTTCCTGAAGCAGCACATCCCCGGCGTGGCGCTGGAGCGGCAGCGCTCCCTCAAGAAGTCCAAGAAGGAGAACGACGTCTCGCACGGGCTGCAGGACGCGCCCACGGGCCCCGAGAACCCCTCCAAGTCCATCCTGAAGCGGCCCAAGGGCATCCTGAAGAAGAGGAACTCCTGCGAGCAGAAGGTGCCCGGCCCCGGGCCGCCGCCCGGCGAGGATGGCGAGGGGGTCCCCGCGGGGCTCCCCCGGATCCTGCCCTCTGGAACCGCGGGAGCAGCGCCCGTGGCCGCGCCCAGGAAGGGAATCCTGAAGAAGCCCTCGGCCAGGGAGTCGGGCTATTACTCGTCCCTGGAGGCCTCCGAGTCCGGCGATGTGCTGGACGCGCCGAGCTTGGACCTGGACGGCGCCGTGTTCGCCGAGCCCCCCTCCCCGCCTCCCCAGGGGCTCCCGGCCCGCAGGAAAGGAATCCTCAAGCACAACGGCAAGTTCTCCTCGGGCAGCACCGAGCCGGGGGGCTCCCCCGGGAGGGGGCTCGGGGCTTTCAGCGAGGTCTCCCTGCCCCAAGCGCCCCGCGGCCGCCCGGCCAGCGCCGTCAGCGAGGACAGCATCCTCTCCACGGAGTCCTTCGAGCAGCTGGACCTGCCCTCCCGCGGCTCCCCCGGCGCCGGGGCCATGCGGGGCTGCGCGTCCGCCGAGAGCCTCCTGCGGCTGGAGGAGCGGCAGGAGCGGGAGGAAACGCGGCGGCTGCGCCGCTGGACCGTCACCCACTGCCGCAGCCCCTTGGCCGAGAGCCGCGCGTCCCTGGCGGGCTGTGACGGCGGCGCCGAGCTCTACCGGCGAGCTGTGGCCGTCGGGGTGAAGCTGAGCTGAGCCCGCCTCGCTCCCCCGCAGGGCTCCCCCCACCCCAACCCGGAGGTTTGGGGCGTTTTGGGGAGGGGGCTGCGCCTCCCTTCCTTCCCCGGGGCTGCCGGTGCTGCTGATCCACGTCCCACGGATTTATTTGGCAGCCTCGGGGCGGGGCATGCCCCAGAGCCGGGATATTTAATGGACCAAAGCCCCCCAAGCGACCCCCGAGGAGGGGCTGGGGGGGTCCCGGAGGCTCCTGGCTGCTGTTCCCCCACTCTGGAACAGGCTCATCTCATCACGGGGGTGAAAGGAAAGGGTTTTGGGGGAGGCTCGGGGGAGGGTTTGTTTTCTTTGCACTGTTTTTTGGCTGCACAAGGTAACGGAGGGGGCGGGCGATATACCTCAAACAAGCTGCGGATGTAGCAGGGCGCTGCCGAGGCCTCCAAGGTGCTGCCCGTGCGCTGGGCTTCGGGAGGTGCTGCGGGGCACCCAGGCTGCGGCTCTGCCCTCTCCCGAGCGCCGAGAAACTGGAAAACTGGATGTGGCCAAAAAGCCCGTGGGCTGGGAAACGCTGTGGTGCCAACATCTCTCATTGTAAGGTGGGAAAAAAAAAAAAAAAAAGAAAGAAAGAAAGGAAGAAAAGAAGAAGAAGAAAAAAAGGGTGCTTTTGGTGAGGCACCGTGTCTCTATTTATTGCCTTTGTCCGGGCTGGTGTGGAGGGCACGGCGCGGGATGTGCTGGCTCCACAGAGGCCTCCCAGGGGTGTTTTTGGGGAGGTGGCTGTGTCCTTGTGTCGCACGGCTCCCTTGCACTATTGCCACGTGTGCTCGCTGGCCCTTCGCCCCTCTCCGGGGGGAGGTTTTGTGTTTTCCCTCCTTTCCTACAGCACAGGCTGGAGAAAATGAAAAGCAAATTAAATTAAAAGCGAACGGTAAAGCTGGATCGTCGCCTTGATTGCTGGGGGCGAGGGAGGGGCTGCCTGGGCCAGGCTGGTGTCCCGGTCCCGGTCCCTGTCCCGGTCCCTGTCCCTGTGACTGTCTTTGTCCCTGTGCTTTTCCTGCTGCGATGGGGCCCTGCTCCAGCCCAGGTGAGGGTGGGTGAGCTCAGACACATCCTGAGGGGTGGAACACTCCCCAAACTGGGTTTAACTGGTGCCTCCCCAGCGCTCTGGGGTGCTGAACTGGGACTGGGCGCGTCGCTGATGTGGGGGCTCAGCATCCCCGGGGGCGGGAAATCCGGATTTTAAGGCTGAGCAGCTGCCGGCCAAACAGAGCCCAGAATTTAGGGGAAGTTGTGGAGAGGAGCCCCTTTCTCCCCTCCCCACTGTGGGCAGCCCCCCTGTCCCAGCCCTGCTCCCAAACCCCTCTCACGTCGCTGATGTGGGGGCTCAGCCCCCCCCGCCCCGGGAGTGGGAAATCCGGATTTTAAGGCTGAGCAGCTGCCGGCCAAACAGAGCCCAGAATTTAGGGGAAGCCGTGATGGAAGCAGGACAGTGGGGGATCAGGATCCCTCCCCACCACGAGCAGCTCCGTGTCCCAGCTGTGCTCCCAAACCCCTCTGGTGGCCCTGAACCTCCGTGGGTTTGAATTTGGGGAATATCCCCGGGTTTTGCTGGCTGCCTCTCCACCCTTTCCCTTCCTTCCGTTTGCAGCCGGGTTAACCGGGGCCGTTCTGTCCCTCCCTCCCTCCCTGCAGGGTGGCGGGGCCGTGCCCGGAATGCCACCCCTGTGGCAGGGCCGTGCCCGGAATGCCACCCCTGNCAGAGCAGAGAATCCGTTTTAAGCTTGCTGTTGGAGTATCCCGGGATGCTGCCGCTCTGTTTCCTTTGGGATTTGCAGGAGAACATCCCCGAGTGCCGC
>WBMY01001268.1:0-11869 GCA_013397315.1 Donacobius atricapilla
ACTGTCTTTAGCAAGTGGTAGAGGCTCAGGAGGAAATACAGGGTGAGATCAGCTCAGCACAGCAGGAAATGGTTCCTCACAGTTTGCACAGTCCCGTGGCTCCAAAAAGGCCAGGGCAAAGATAGAAACAGAATCATGGGATCACTAAGATTGGAAAAGACATCTAAGATCATCAAGTCCAACCATTAATCCAGCACTGCAAGGTGCACCACTAAACCATGTCCCTAAGCATCTCATCTACAATGATGATGTGACTGCCCGTCCTGCTCTGGGTAACCACTGATAGTGTAGAAGCTGCAAAAAATGCTAAGTGAACTGGTGACTAGAATGTGTGAGGATTATTTAATGCTGAAGGTCATTAAACGCAACACTTGCATGATTAACAGGATCCTGACATCAAAGACCACCAGCACAAACAGCTGCACTGCAGCCCAGGCACTGAGCATGAAATGACTGTGTATAGCTACAAGTAAGGAGATAAAGTGAAGGGGAAAATGGGATGAAAGCTTCCAGATAACCAGAACCATTAATCTGTCAATAAATCAGGTACTCAGAACTACAAGGGATGGCTACTGGATGAAGACAGGGCACACCAGTGCAGAGCAGTGCTACTGGGCTGAGAGATCTGTCCCATACAAAACACAATGGTCTCCAACGGCAGCCAGAGGCAGAGCTCCAGGGCACTTGGAGGAGATTGCCTGAAGCATGCCAGAGGTGCTCAGACACTCAGGTAATACATGGTAAAAGAGCAGGAGGAAGATCATGGTGGCGGGTTAAGGGGAAGGAGGACCAGTACTTCCAGTGGCAACTGTTGTTTGCACTGGGAGGACTGCCCCAAGCAGAGGGCCCCACTGACCTGTGATTTCAAACATGTGCTCATTCCCTTCGGCATCTTCCAGCTTTGTCAGTGTCATTCCTGTCAAAGGCAGCTTTCCCTGGGAGAATTGAAGAGCAGTCAGTGTCTGCAAGTGTTGTTCTGCTTGTTTCTGCTGATTCCTTTCTTTTTGGAAATTGCCATTTAAAATTAATTTGTGAAGGCTTCAGGCCACATGAAGAGTCTCCTTTAATGTATGGATCTAGATTTCCCTGCACAACTAGGTCAAACCCCGGAGATGAGGCTCCCATGACAACTGAGTCNTTCACAGCATTCGCTTACCAAATGCTGCTTAACCAATTATCAGGACAAAGGCACTGACTATCCTGGCATGTGCCAGGATATGGTAAAGCCAAGTCCTGGTCCCCAGTCTGGGGTGTTTGCATCACAACAGAGAGTTTGAAGGATGCAGATGACTTGAATTTGACAAGAACTATCTGATTTGCTTTTTTATACTGAAGGCCTTGCAACTTCAAACTAAGCATGCCTACCTGATAGATGAACCCACTCATCCGTGGACTGGCAGACAGCATCAGCAAAACATTGGAAAATAACAAGAAATACCGCTCCTCTTTCTCCTGGGGAGGATAATTTAGGTTAGTCCAGTCTGCAATGCATCCCAAACAACCGTCTCTAGCAAACTGAACCTGTTGCAACTGGAATCCCAGCCTGTGAGATCACCCCCAAACCACCTACTCTTGGCTTTTTTTTCTTCCTCACAGCATCTTATTTATGCATCAGTTTTCCCTGCACAGATTTTTGTCTGCATCTTGCTAATCCTCTTCCAGTCATTGCAGAGAGCCTGAGAAGGCCCTATGTCCCCCAGCATCCCAAACAAGAAATGCTTTTGAGACTAGATGCTGCACAGGTTTGTTTTAGAGGTCTTGCCTTCCCAGGGAAAAAATGCTACAGCAAGCAACTCAGTGCTAGCAGGTACTTTCCCACATGGAGCATGCAGCACACCGTGGCTCTAGCACCACCAGGTAAGGTCTGTGTCAGGCACTGATGTCATGCATTAGGACCAGTAGGACAAGAATCACTCCAGTTAGTTCCAAAGCACAGTCAGCTCTGGGATGAGGCATCAGCAGCCCCTGTGCTACACACAGGACATTTTCTAGTCACTTTCATTTCTCAGAGTAAGTCACAGGTGAGAAAGACGGAAATTAATGCGCTATATGACACTGAGATACTTCTTTTCTTGAAAAGTGTGTCAGCAAAGGCCTGAAGCTAAGCCTACAGGGTGCTTGACTCACTCCAAAGATGTGCACAGTCCCATTGCACAGCTCTTCCCAAGGTAAAATAATTTACCAGCATTATTCATCATCAATTTGTGACATGGAAGGAGAGGAGCTGCCACCTCGCATCACTTACCCTGAGAGCAAGCGGGTATTCAGACACAAGGTCTTTAGCCAGCAGAAGAAACACCACACTTACCTCACTTCCCCCAGACTGCACCATAACCTGGGACATGTAGATGACGTTTCCCATCATTTTTATGTCCTCTCCTTCCCAGTGCTGGATGGATTCAGAAAGGATTTGCAGCTCAAGTTGTTTCCTCTTCCTCAGCTCCTGGCACTGTGACTGGGAAATCACAGCAGAGCTTTGTTAACTGAAGGGCAGGAGCCAGCCCAAACCATCCCAGTTTCACCAGCAACACTCACATAGCCCTGTGGGCTCAGGCATGGTCATGTCATGGATCAGGAAAGCATGCTTTGGCCCCATTACATAAAGTCTGTTAAAAAAAATATCACATCCTAGAAATTTATGAGGTAATGATTACATTCAAATGTATTCATTCTGAATAGCATTTGGTATCACTTTTTATTTTTCAAATGTCAAGGAAATTGCAAATTGCACTGAGGAAACTTTTCTTTCCAAACCAGCCCTACCTCTGAGAGTTCAGGGTCACAATTTCCAAACCAAGACAGCTGCACAGTTAAATATCTCTAATTTTGCTACTGCTTAGAGAGATTTTGCCCATATTGCCCAAACAGTGGGGTTGAACTTGTAGCACTGCAAAAACACCAGAAGTCAGATGGGTGGATATTTTCTAACCAAAATCTGGGAACCCAAAAGCAGGACTGGGCGGTGCTGTAGGTTAGCCCCAAAAAAAGAATCTTCTGAAAGTGCTATAATTAAAAAGACTGCACCACTGCTGGGCAGCTGAGGAACTGGAGAAGCTCCAGGGAGTCACCAGTCTCTCATCAGCTCTCAGCAAGAGAGGACAATGCTGACTGAACAAAGAGTCCTGCAAATCCAGCAATACCTTCTTCACCTGACCCCTCTGCAAATTTCTGTGAAGCCAAACCAGGGCTATTTTCACTAACTGCTTGGTTTTTTTCCAAACACCTTTTTCTGACAGAGATTTTCCTCCTTTCCAATTCATTGACTATCCAGCTCTTCAAAGAGAGAGGCTGCACTGGGTCTCGTTTGAAAGCACATACATGTGAACCAAACTGTGAGGGTTTACTCTGGTTCTACAACTCTTGTATATTTTAATGGATCCCCAAGTGTCCGAATCCAATATCCCAGGATACAAATCCAAATATAATCCACAGGAGTCCATCACAGTTTGTGCAGAGGCACCTCTGTGAATCACAGTGGCTCCTTGGTCCCTCCCTGCCTTCAGCTGGGAGCCTTCCTGGTCCTATAACAGGATAACATGCCCATCACAAGGGACACCTCTGCCAGTCTAACCTCAAAATCCACACTGAACCTCTTTAGTTGTGTCATAATGACATTAAATTACTCATCACCCAAGTACACATTTCAAATAAAACCATTCAGCACTTACAAGATTTCCTAAAGATTAATGACACCATGTAATTTAAATGAGTTATTCCCCTACTAGCTTCCAGAATAAATGGAAAGGATGCTGAGTTTCTACGTAAATGTAACATGATTGCCCTTTCCCGTTTTCTATGAACTTTCTCCTCCCCATCTTTTAACTGCACTGCTTAAACACTTGCATCTGTCACAAACATATGACACCTGTTGTACTAAAGGAAGGAAGCTGGATCATATCTGGAGTAGTTATAGTGAAAGGTTCTCTGTGGCTACAAAGCAAGAGAGACTAGAGCATTTTTAATAACTGAAAAAAGTTTTTCCAGGTAAANCCTTTTTTCCTAATGAGGAGACAAATGTCAGGCTTGACTCATTCTTTATGAAATGCAGACCTGAAATGGAGTGTTCTATTTTAAGAACTGCCACCTACCACAAGGGACTTGAAGGATGTGATGGCTTTCAGAACATCTTCATGATCTGCATGCGCCTCCTAGTGAAGGGAGAACAAATTTCTCAG
Organism: Donacobius atricapilla; assembly: GCA_013397315.1. Taxonomy (NCBI): domain Eukaryota; kingdom Metazoa; phylum Chordata; class Aves; order Passeriformes; family Mimidae; genus Donacobius; species Donacobius atricapilla. The sequence goes on from WBMY01001268.1 coordinate 4,176, forward strand.
CCATCAGCAGCAACAGCACCCACCCTGTGCATCACCCACAGTCCCAGCACGCTCGGGCTGAGCATATAGGCAGCATGGGCTTCACCAGGAGGTCAAAGTCCCCCAGCTACCTTCCCCACCATCCACTTCAATAGGGCATGGCTAAAGACAGCTATGCAATTCACTGATACCAATTTAATGAGTGTGAAGTGGCCAGAGCAAGAGTAGGTATGATTTGACTTAGAACAAATCTGACTTGCAAAGAAAAATCAATGAAAACAGGCACTATGCAGGGCGCACCTTCAGGAAGGAAATTTCCATTGATGTGCCAGGTACTCCAGCCACTGCCCCATCAAGGGTGGAAATCTATGAGGGGGCTTCACCTCTGGGTTTAACGGAGGGCGTGTCTGAGCAGAGAGCTCTTGGGCCAGGTAAAAGCGGAGTGGTGCTCTTATCTCTGACCCCAGCTGTATGCTAGTACTCTCCCAAAATTTTCTCCTGGATCCAAGGCGCTGTTCCTCATCATCAAGTCCTCATGCCAAGCAAATTGCAAGGTGTCCAGGCTGTGATGGAGCTGTCCCTGCAGCCTGGGACTGCTCATCTGGAATGTGGCATGAGTGGCTGCCCTGAACACACCTGCCCCCTCAGCAGCTCCGCAGCAGTGGAGGGAATGCTGTGGTGTGCATCCACACTGCTCACAGCCATCCTCTTCCCACAGCATCATAGCTGAAACCTCAGCCCTACTGATGCATGCAACAAAACTCCCACACCCAGCTCAGAAACTAAGAGAAATAGGTGACATGTGTGTCCCTGAATCCACTGCTGAATTGCCTGCAAAGAGCAGGCAAAGAACACAATGCATATCCTGCAAAAAACACATTATCCCTGCACAGGCATGGTGGCTGCAGCCAGGCTCAGCTCAGTTCCTGTAGCTCTGCTCAGCCAGGTGAGAGGGTACAGGTAGGTCTGGAGGGTGCCCACCCTGCAGGCTCTCATGCTCTCTCCTATGCAGGAATATCCCTGGCTCAAGCATGGAAGTTTTAATCCTTTGGCTTGATTGTAGGTCATGGATAAGTGTGCTGAATTAACTGGTAATTAAAACTGGATGAGGGGAAAAAGTAAACTTGCTTAAAAACAGACTGTTACTTCTGTTTTCTTCAGCCCCTTGCACCACCCCTGAGTTTTGCCTTCCTGCAGCTGGAGTGCACCGGCAGCGAGTAGCAGAGCTCCAATAGCAGAGATCTCTACAGTCCCTGGGGTAAGAAATGTCCCAAAGCAGACCTGCTTCTTGCCAAGTCTCTGTGCCACTGGCTGCTCTCCCTGCTCCCAGGGATTAGCTCTCCACCCTGTGTCTGTGCTGGCTGCCATATCCACGTCTGTCTGTGCAGCTCTGCCTCCACCCAGGAGGACAACCCTGGGGCAACGAGTGGGAATGTGCCTGTGAGCCAAAGGAGCAAGTGGCCAGGCTTAGGAATCTCATCAAATGATAACAAAAACCCAGATTTATTCTTGGCTGTGCAAATAAACAGCAACTGCAGCCCGATCCTAGACTCTGCTTTTACTTGTGCTGGAAATGGCCCACCTTTGAGGAAGGACTGGGGCGAAGTGCAGGCAACGCATTTCCACAACATTCCTCACTCTTCCATCAGCTTCTCACTTCTAATCTGAAAGGTGGACAATGTCTGGGAGACATGGGACTTCTCCTTGGAGATGTGGTAAGCACCTTTAGCCACATGATCTTCAAATACCAAGAGGCAGAGGTATCTCTTGAAGCTCAGGGAGCAGCTCTGGCAGCATCAAGGGCAGAGCCTGCCCTGCAGCCCCACACCCCACCTACCTCCATGTGCCGCTCCAGCTCCTGCAGCAGAGTCACATATTTATCCAGCCTCAGGAAGGGTTTGCTGAGGCTTGTGGTCAGAATGAGAATGCCTGGGCTGGCCGCACCCTGGCTCTCCATGAACTTCTCCAGCTCATCGCTGTAAGAAGAGACAACAGCAACAACGAAGGCTCTCAGAGCTGAGGGCTGTGTTTTGCTGCCTTCCATGCTCTGCTCTGAGCTAGTGTAGTGCCTCTTTAAAGGCAGCACAAACTCCCCTCTGAGCACTCCCGACCCACCACCAGCACGATGGAGCAGGCAGGGAGCTTCTAGCCAAGCAAGACTTCTCTCCTGGAAAGCAGGAGAGGATGCTGCGTGGCCACAGGTGTTGGAATGCACAGCCCCTGGGGCACATTGGTGCCAGCAGCTGGTCTCCAGCACAGCAAGGTGGCACAGGGCCAGGTTTCTGGTAGATGGGGAAAGGGGGAGGGGGGCAGNGGGCAGGGGCTCCATAGGCTGGTGCTGTGCTGGAGGAGCCTGCAGCAATGCTCTGGGGTCCTGCTGGAAGCTGTGATGCAGGTATTTGCATGTACATTTCTCCAGAGAACATGGCTTGTGTGTCAGCACATTTGCCGAAGCTGATTCTTTGGCTGATTTAGGAAAAGGGGTCAGACTGAGGAATTGTATGAAAGACTAATTTGCTGGAGCCAGGCTTGTTGTTACACTGAATTAATTACAGTGGATTTCAGCAGGTAAGTAAATACATTGTGAATTCCCATTACAGAATGGAAAGACTTAAACACCATGAATGTGGTCCTGGCCTTCCGATTGTTGCAGGGAGGACACCTCACCTGCACTAGGAATGACACAGTGGTGGCATCTTGGCTTGGCACACTTTTGAGCAGGACATCACACAAATTCAACTGTCTACTAATGTGGGTCGTGTTGAAGAAAGGTGTTATTAATGTGATCTACCAATGACCCTGAAACTTAACCATTTGGTTGAATAGAAGCTCAGTTAATTAACTGGGTAACTGCGTGACTTGATGACCATCCTTCATCTGCCCCTCCACCATGGTGCCACAGGAGAACACCCTCCCATTTATCCATGTGTGAGCACTTGAGCAGTGAGTCTGAAACAGCATCTGGGTCCTTTAGCAAGTTACAGTCACAGGAGATGCTATTGCCAGAGCTGAGGCTGCCTGTTTGATCCAAGGTGGGAATCCTGTATGCATAAAAAGGACCTGTGAGATCAGCTCTGAACATGAGCAATATGAGCTGTCTTCATGCTGAAGTTGAAAGGCCCTGCTGAAAAGCCTAAAGCCCCAGCCACAGGAAATACCATTGCCCTATTGTCAAAAGACAGGTAAACAGCCAAGCCAGGCCAAGTATTAATAACAAAAGTTAACTTTTTGGAGGAGTCTGAATCTCCTTCTCCATCACTCACCTGTGCTGTGTGAGGACATTCACTGCTGAAGGGTGGTTAGCGCAGTAGGTCAGGTACAGGGAGTGGAACTGGGGCATCAGGTTCATGAAGCAGCCCCCCACACGCTGCTGGCTCTCGGGGAGCCTGCACACACCAACACACCAGCCACGTTAAGCCTCTGGATCTGTACCCTGCAGCCACAGCACTCTCAGGGACCTGCCCAGGAACTACCCACTGCTCAGGGAAGCTCCCAGGTCACCTCATAACTGCATCACTGAACAAAATACCCACACCTGCCACCAGGGGAAGAGGAAGAGGGGGACCCTCAGGTGGGTCTGGGCTCCTGTGGGGCAGACAGTAAGCATCACAACCCATTATCAGCCTCAGATAACCTGTGACTCACCCCAATATGTATTATCAGCAGAGCTACAGCTGGGATGATGAGGATGCAGATATGCTGGAACTAGGGCAGTGCAGGGGTGGGTCCCACTCTGGGCTGCCCATGAATATGAAAAGATGGAGAAAGAAGGAGAAGCCACAGCCTGAATATATTCCCAATATTTAGTTTTTCCCCAACTCTTTTCAGCCCTTAGCTAAGGCTAAATATGTCTGTCAGCCCCCCTGCAGGAAATAATCACCTCTAATAATTTGCCCTTTTCTCCCTGGCAATTCCCATATTCATGCCTGCCAGATCTCCCACCCTGCATGTGTCTGCATCTTTGGGTTAGGCACACTTTTGTGTCAGATCTAGTGACACTCATTCAGCAGATGCCTTAACACCAGCAATGTCAGAGTTCCTTCTATCTTCTCTCCTGTCAAAGAACTGCCTGCCACCTTTCCTCAGCCCTGTTATTTTCTTCTATATTTAACAAGTCTAAGACAGCAGCCAGGAGGAACATTAATGAACATGTCTTTCTATTATTTTAAGCTACAGTTGAAAAGCTTAACAGCCTCAGTGCTATGACACAAACTTACTTTGCAACTTCTTCCAAGGCTTGGTTCAGTGTTCGCTGAAAAGCAGAGATTTCTTCCATGTTTCCCAGCAATGCCATGATGTCCCCGGCACTGAGCCTACAAGAGCCACATTGCCACTCATCATCAGAGAAAAGTCGGTCTCAGGAGCACCCTGTTTTTATTGATCAGCAGCCCTTCCAAAAAGACACAAAAATTTCTCCTTCCACAGATCCAGCACTGGGCAGAACACAAAATTCATGATCTGTGAGCTACAGACCACAGTCTCCTGAAGAATACTGCTGCCAAGGATTATCTTAATTGGATTTTAATCACTTAATCCCACTAATCTTCCCAGACCTTTAGCTGTCTAATAGACACAGACAGATGGGATTTCAGCCAGAGGTGGGGAGGGAGGTGTGTGCACAGACACAGTTTTGTCTTCAGGGATTCATGCCATGAGTTTCCCTGTGGGAGGAGGGTCCTACAGATAGGGGCTTCTTTGTTCCTTGAGTGAGGTTGGATGTTTCCAAAGCTAATGTACCTGTTTCTTTCATCCTAAGAGTCACTCTCATACCACCCTCATTTAGGCCTACAAGGCTGAGAGCACAAAAAATTTTCCTACACAAAGATTTTGGGAAGGGAGAAGTGACTGAAATACAGAGGCCTTAGAATACCACTCTCCCATCTCTCCTGAATGGNTTTGCATGAAATATATTTAGACATACTGATGAGCAGGATTAAGCTCCAGTAATGAGAGCCAGGGATGTTCACATGAGGCATCCTCACTCTCTTATACCACAGCCTGGATACAGGGGGAAGGCAACTGCCCCTGCTTTGCCAGACCTCCTCACTTTGGCAGCAATATGTAAAGGAGGGGGTGTTTCTCCACCCCTTCTGCAGCAGCAATTCATGACTGGGCAGGCTGTGAACCTGCTCCAAAGCCAAGGCCAGACACACAGCCAGGCCATGAGCTGTGGCAGCTGCCCATTTTCCAAGGGCTGCAGCTGCTGGCAGAGGCACAGGACAGGCACCTTGGGATGCCAAACCCAAGAAAAGGGTCAGAGCCCGGATTTGGCTTGCTTACACTGTGACATTATCTCCCCACCTTTACCAACAGGAAATGCTGTGCCTTATCCCCCTGCACTGATCTGAAAACTGCCACCTCTCCTTAATCATCTCNTGGCCACCTCTCCTTAATTACTTCAATTGTCTACTTCAAGTCTCTACTTTTGACATCTTGCAGCCACTTCCATTTGTGGTTTAATGTCAACCACCTTGAATCAAGGGAATGGAAACAGCTGCATTTAAATAGAGTCACATCCCCAGTTGTAACAAATTGCTTTAATGATTTTAAAGGGAAGGAGCCAGAAGATTAGTAACACGGTACTTATTAAAATGTATGATAAAATGTATGATCAGCACTTTAAAACTTACCACAGGGTAATAATTCTTTGTCAGCTGAGTGTTTTCTAGCCCTTTTAACGCTTTGGGAGAGAGTGGTTTATCTGTACAAAAAAAATATCCATGAATAAATTACACACAGCTCTCATTATTCCATCAGGAAAAGACATCACCACATTATGTCCAGAAAATGTAACTTCACCCCTGTGACCACAAAACTCCAATTGCAGGGTTTGTCTCCCCATTTCACAAAAAACTAAAATAAAACCAGTGGCATGCACGACACTGACAGTGGCTAAGCAAGTCACACCAGAAGCTTCATGCAGCCTCTGCCAACCAACGACCAGGTTTGATCCAAAATCCCTGCAGCAGCCCAGTATCTGGCAATGTTTGGAACTACAGTGTTGCTTCACCTGGCCCACTGAATTTGGTTTTAAAACTGGGTGTCTGTCAGAAATGACAGATACTGTGTTTTTTTCCAGGTGATTCACAAGGCACTTGAAGCCAACCCCAATCGATATGCTGACCTCCCATCCTCATAGTCACTTGTGATGCAAAATCCTTCTCTGAATGAAGGTAAATTTAAATGAAAAGCTCACAAAACCCTGGAAATCAATTCTCTTTCTGCATTTGATAAATGCCTGTGGATGCCTCCAGCACTTTACATATGTGCACACACAGAGACAAATCCCTGCTCCAATTCTCCTTCCCTAGAGAAGCCCCTTCCCTTCCAGCAGCATGGCTTTCCCAGCAACACCATCCCCCCTCTGGACTGGGACAGGCAGGCAGTGCAAGACTGCCCCAGTCCTGGCCACACTGCACATCCTGAAACAGCTCCGTGCCATGCGGAGCAGCCAGGCTCTCCTGCCTCCCTGCAATCGCTCACACAAGGCAATTACTTGCACACTGATATCAGAGGAGAAACTTGAAATTGATAAATGTAGCCTATTTACGTACTATCTAATTATTGCTCTTGTAGTGCTTCCTGTCACTTCCAGCTAAAGGCTGACAGGAGCTCAGCTGCACAGTTACATCACAGAATCACAGAACATTTCCACCCAAAGGGTGCACCTAGGACACAGCAGAGGTGTGGACACTGCTAAAAAACAAGTAACTCCATTCAGAGTGACAAGTCTTACACTGTGGAGGTAGGAAAAGCAGCTCCCTGCCAGCTGCAGTCCCAGCAGCATTCCTGGGGCAGGGAGGGTTTACTGATGGTCCCTCACTCCTCACTTGCAAAATGGACACATCTCCTGAGCACACTGATACCAGGGCAATGAACCCTCCTGCCATGTGAAATGGTGCTGAGAGAGGATCTGGGGGGTGGGGGGAAAGCTCTGCAGACAGAAAAACCTGAAGGGTTCTTAGGTCAGGATCTAGGGGAGACTGGCCCTTCACTTCAGTGAGATACTGTCATGTCATGCAGCTCCCATCTGATTTTTCCTACAGGACTCAAGTTTGCTCTCCTTTGTTTGAAACATCTCTCTTCTCCCCTCATTGAGTTAATTAGTGATTCCTGAATAATGCCAGACAAGCCTTCAATCCCTGGTGCAACTTCCTGCTCCAGTCCAGACATCATTTCCCAGGGGGAAACAGAGGGAGATAAGAGATCCTAATAATTATTTTCTTCAATTAGAATGAAATAAAAACTGACCTAATTCTGAGCACTAAATCATGAATTATTTTCTTCCCTCCTTTGCTTCTTTTTTTTTTTTTTGCATGGGTAGAAGCAAGGATGGCTAATAGGCTGCACATTTTGCAACTACTTTGCAGATCCCCGCTGGCGTCTCAGTGTTTGAGGCTAGAGCAGAATCTGAGCTATAGAACCAGCACCAAGCACACAGCTGGTCTCTGTCTATGGTAAGTCCTCAAGACACATTAAGGAGTTAAGTTGAATTTTGACAAAAAACAGTTTAATCTCCCACAGAGGCCTGGGCAGGGGGGAGCTGTTTGAATGGATGTGTAATGCCATAGGACAGTTGGCCAGGGGCTTTACATCATCACCACCCTACCAAGGTACAACCAGATCACAGAAAATGTTAAGGACATGCAAGACAAAGCCCAATAAAAGCAGGTATCTTCAGACAGATCATCTCCTCCCTCTTCCTTTCTCAATAT
>WBMY01001269.1:0-15605 GCA_013397315.1 Donacobius atricapilla
AAAGTCACTCTAGGACACTCTGATAACTCCGTTTTTCAGGAGGTGTTGAGAACCTGTAATGTCCATTGAAAGGCTGTCATTAATCTTTTTGAAACTCTTGCCTATTTGAAAAGAAGATTTCTGAATTGAAAGGAGATGATCTATAAGATCTATATCTATATCATCTATACCTATATCTATATCTATATCTATAATCTATATCTATATCTGTATCTATCTATATGACTCATAGAGGATGAATGTCAGAAAAACATTTCTGAATATTCAGGGAAGAGGTGGTTTGGAACTAACCATGGCTAAATTATGTCTGGCTGAACTGATTGCTATGATAAATGACTAGATTTTGGAACAAGAAGAGACTAGAGGATATGCACCTACTTTTACCGCAACCAGGATTTTGACACTTAGCTTCCACAATGTTTTATATAAGTTAGAATGCCACGGTGGGAACAGAAGGCCAGCAGTTTGACAAAAACTTGACTGGATGGCTGATCTCAGGGAATCTTGGCAAGTGGGTTGTATGCTGCCTGGTAAGCCATGCTGGCCGTACTATGACATGTCTTAACAGCTTCCCCAAAGGCCAGGCAGGGGGAAGGAATATTTCCTTCTCATGCTGGCTGGTGACACCAAACCAGGAAAGCTGGTCAGGACTGGAGAGCAGGGTTGCCCTCCAGAGGAACTGGGTCATGCTGCCAGAATGAACCTTGTGCAGTCCAGCATGGAGAAAAGCCAAGCCCTGCTTTTGGGAAAACAGAGCCTCAGGCAGCGGGACAGTCTAGACATGGCCTGCCTGGGAAGCAGCTCTGCAGAAAAAGCCCTGTGGTCCTGGGGGACAGTGAGCACATCCTGGAGCTGACAGGAGCCATCCTGGGGCTGGTAGCATTTGGCACTGCAGGCACAGGAACTACTGAAAATGGCATTTGTTCTCTGATTAGTAGCAGACTGTTTGAAGTGGAAAAAACAGTAGTAATTTACTTATGCTCACTAAAATGTACATTTATCTTGTCTGTGACTCCTCATCTCACCTGCCAAGAACAAAAAGTACATTTTTCTCCTTTAAATAGAAAAGAAAATAGTCTTATTTTCCAATACTGCGTGTTTATGAAAGACAAGAAAAGCCTTTCTAGGTATTGCTTTGGAAAGGAGACTATCTAAACAGCAGACTGAGACCAGAGTCAGGAGCCTGGTGTGTTCCACCGGGAGGAAGCAGCATCATCAGCAAAGAAAGTTGGAAGGAGGAGAGCCTGAATGCTGGAATTGCTGAACACTGGGATAACAGGGAAACAAAAAATGATGCAGGTGAGATGACAGATAACAAGAGAGATTTCAGTGGGATCTAAAAGCATGTAATTGGCTTCTGACAGAGGGAAAAAGTAAAGGGTTCCTCTTTCCTCTCCCCAGATGCTGGTTTTGCCCTCATTTAAATTGGCCATTAGTAACAGCATTTTGTGCAATTTGTTTATGTTTATTAAAGAAAGAGTTCTCTTAGTAGCTACAAGCCTATTTTGTAACCTTATAATCCTGTGTAGTTTGTGTCTGTAGTGTAGACTCAATATGTCTGTAAATCTAATTTGTGAGCTTTACTGCTGTAATAAGCTCTATAGTCCAAGAGCATAGACTGCATACAATTTGAAACAAAGCATGAATATTTGAAAGTCAGACCTGACTTTGAAAAATGCTCAAAGCTTGTTGGGGTGAATGAAATTCCATTTCTTGTAGGTCTGTAAACAATGAAGGATGTTTATTTAAGCAAGGTACTTATTTGGCTTGTTTCTACCTTATTCTCCTATATCAGCATCCACTGAAGTGAGATCCAAGCTTGATGCAGAATATAGTCTTGAACCACAGTCATATGCCTTTCTGGGTTAATGAGTATCTACATATGATTGAAGAAATGGATATATTTAATTTGGGGAATCATCTATTTTTAGTTAACTTATTGGAATATAAATTGACAAAGTAATGCACACATTTTCTTTATAAGATATGGTCGCCCAGTGAAAGATATTTTCTCTGGGGTCTTTGTCTAGATGAGAACAGAGATGTGAGTGTTGCCAGAATGCAATTTAGGTGTCTGGACATTAGCAAACATGCTGTCAGAGCGCAGCTAGCTGACAGTCCAGAAAGCATAGAGTTAATGCAATATTTTCCACAGTAGCCAGATTTTGCTTTCACAGTAACAAGTTTAATTAAAGCCCTACAATTTCATGATTAATAGACATTTGCTATTTTAGGTGCTACTATTTTGGAAAGAGAATAGAAGATAGTGAAAATAAAATTGAGCACAACTTTTCTGTTTCAGTAACTGCATTTTGAAATTAATAGATACTAAGAAAAACCTCCAAATCTGACTAAGGGATAAACTCTATCTGGGATATATTGGAAGAAGCAGAACAAAAATTTAAAGATATGAAATTTCTGAAAAAATGATGCTTCCAGACCAGCTTCATCACAAGACTGTAAATCTGCATACCTTGAGCTTGTACTGACAAGGAAGGGTGTATTTGCCTCTGTTTTACTAAAAGTAAGCTAAAGCAATTTTGATTAACAAAGGCTGTGAAGTGTCACAGAGTTAATGGCATCCTGAGAGGCAGGGCATATCAGGTAGATTTAACTCCTCTGTGGAAAGTAGTTCATAAATAAAATCTCAAGATCTCCTGACAAAACATTTTCTAAGAAATGTAAAATTATAGGTGTATCCTTGACAGTAAAATTTATACTAGAAGCAGTAAAAAGAACTTTATTAACATAAACAAGTCAAGTATCCTAATCCTCTTCAGAACTCCTATGCTTCTCTATAAGATGAACTCTGGAAAAGAGTTATCTTGCATATAATTTAGTCTTGGAAGAGACCCTTGACAGCATCTTTTTGAACAATACTTTCTCTCAAAGGCATTAAAAGGGTTTGTGCCACTTCTCCTCATGGAATGCAGTTATGGATTTTGTCTGAATTTTGTTGCAGGTATGTAGGAAAAAAAGACGATGGAAATATGTATGGAAAGAGTTAATTTTTTAGGCTAACACAGATTCTCAATTATTTATTACATTTCATGAAATTTGAAGGGCATTAAATGATGGAAGCAGTACTGGCTCCTGTGTCAGGTTACTGTCTGACACCCAAATAACAGAGAGAGACCACTTCTTCATGTCTTTGCCACCACACATTGTATGCCTGGTGAAAGCTGTCAATAATTGCTGGGGTTTTTTCCTTCCTGAATGCTCACAGCCTGCTTCAAACAGTCCTGGTTGTACAGAATCAATACCTTAGCGCCAGTAGCCACGGCAAAACTGTTACCATTATTGTGTTTACCCTGGATCAGATTACACCCTTTCCTCCCAAAGCCACTAAAAGTTCCAGCGAGCACACACAGCATCTCCTTGGCAAGTTCTTTCTGCCTTCTACAAGTATCAAACATGTTTCATTTTCCCTTCCTAGGAGGATGCTAGGACTGAGAAATAAATTGAGAGAAGGGCGGGCAATAAGGGAAAATACTGCCTAGCCTTTAAATAAATGACATCATGACATTAATTCAAAATACCAGTGATTATTGAATTGGTGCCCTGACCTGCTGAATCTGTGGGGAAAAGAAAGCCTGTAGGAGAAATGGACCATGAAAAACTTCAGGTTTACTATGACTGTAAACAATATACCCTTCCCAGTATTCTGTTCTCAGACAAAGTAGACATACAAGCTTGTGTTCAGAATGTTAAAGACAGAACCATTAAAAGGTATGATTTTATATAGAAACATTTAGTCTACCCTTTAATTAATCAACTGAATGTATCATTTTTTTATTTCAACTCATTCACCACTTCTCACTTTGTTGTGTCATTAAATATGACATTTCCACATTTGGAAAAAAAATGTCAAGCTATAACATCGACTGCATTGTACCACCTCTACTAAACAGAAATCATGATTGACAGCTTGAGTCCCAGAAGGAATAATTTTCAGTAAATAGGAAATACATAGTGTTCACTATTGGCTTTAAAATATTTGCAAAAAAAGTGAAGTAAAATAATTTTTTTCCCTTTGTTTCTGCTTCATGCATTGCTAATCCCATCTCTATTACTTAGCATATGCCTATTTTTTTTTCCAATTATTTTTGACCTTGCATCTCACAGTATGGTCACTATAGGAAAAAAAAAAAGATAAACCAACAAATTTACCACAGTTTGGCTCAAGTAAAAAACTGTCTTACTAACTAAAGTATATATTATAGTAATCACTTGGAGATTTATTAATCATGTTCTTGGAGATTTATTAATAGTATTATTTTTGAGTGTAGAGTGAGTGGGCAGGTTTATAGTGTGATCGCTAAGAAATTTTAGCAAAGAAGAGTGTTTACTACAGTCACTGCTTCTAGTTCACAGCCATTAAAATTCTTGCTGTGAGGCATTTATTTGTGACACATTTGGGGTTCTTCTGTTATTATTTATTAATAAGCATAAGCAAAAACAACTCTAAGATAAATACCAGTAAAAATAATTTTTTCAATGGTTGATCAAATTTGAGCCTAGATTTTTGAGGTTCAGATATCTTCTTTTAGTCAATAAATTCTTGATAAATTTAAGGAGCAAAGTATTCCTCAGACTAGCACCTTTAAGTGTGAGAACTGTTCTTCCTTTGGTAACAATTAAAGGCTAGAATTATGGGTCAAGTTCACTTCTAGTAAAAAAGCCCAATGTAAGAGAATATTGCCAATGTAGAACTTTTTTGTTATACAGTAGAATTTGAATAAAACTTGTTTAGATTGTCAAGTCCCTTAAGAAGAGATAGCTAGGAATTTGCAGTTCACTAAAACTGTCATGGAAATATTTTTCTCTACCACTTAAAATCTTGATTTCTGAAAACCAGGGTCATAAATATAAAGCAGTTATAGAGTTGAATTTTTTTAAAAAAGTCAAAAGCTTTTGTCAATATTTGGAAGACACTAAACATTTTAAAATTGCATCAAATATCTTCAAAGAAAAAGCCATTTTGATATAATGATAACATACATTGCTTAGAAAATGGAATTCAGTATCAAGGATGGGTTTTTTCCCTTTCATTTTTACATCAGAAAACTGTCAAATGGCAGTTTTTTTCACAGATAAGTTTCTATTTTATGATTTGATGAGTTTTTAAAAATATGTTTGCCTGGAAAATTTCTCATCAGCTCCACAGCTCACACTGCAGCTAAAGACTAAATTCTGTCACTTAGCCAAAGCTCACCACAGTGGTCCTTTAAGGGGAGCACAAGTTTCTCCACCAGGCAGCAGTGCCTCAGTGAGGTGCTGGAGTGTGGAGTGATAGCCTATTCCCCTCCCTCTGGTCTTTGTGCCTAGGGGCTATACAGAGCTGTAAGAAGAATCTATATCATAACCACATTTATGGTGTGATTGTGCCCCTTAATCTCAGTAGATAACTCCCATAAATATAAAAATAGAAGAAACCCATATTTCTATTGAGATAGAATGTAGAGAGTAATCAAGATATAAACTTGTTCTGAAATTTACTAAGATATTTAGACAAATTTACAGATTCACAGTGTTTTGTCATCAGCCTCTTAAATTTGGGGGCAACTGCATTGAAAGAGGCCAGCCTATGACTCTTTTCCGCATACTAATAATAATTTTTCCTCCTGTGCATAAGAGTGCTTGTGCTAGTGTACACTCGACTATAATAAATGAAACATTTATCATAGCATCACAGAGTAATGCTATACAGAGTATATTCTCGTGGCTGTAGGTATGAAGAAATCTATTCTGTGGAAAGGAGAAATTGTGAGTACAGCATAATAGGAGTTCAGGAAGAAATGTAAGTCACTGTAAACACCATCTTAAAGATTATGTATTGTGTGATCTTCTTCAGACATGTGAAAAGACAGGACTAAATGCAACCATTATAAACTACTGAATAACATATCTCTCCTAAAAGTGCTGTATTAATCATTGGGTCCTTAGAAATTCTGATAGCAATATTTTTCTTTTCCATTGTCTATATTTTTATATTAAGCATCATTGACAAACATTGTTTAGATAGAAACCTAATGTCATTTCTCTGAATTACATAAAGCTAAATAGAATGTAGGAGGTTATATATCTGAGTCTGAAATCATTGTTCTACATGAAATTTTCTATAGCTTAGTGCAGTATTTCTAAAGACTGGGATACCTATTTCATGCTTCTGGATTCCAAACAAAAAAAATCATTATTTTATAAAGGAAACATTTAACAGCAATGTAGTTGTCACTTCTATCATACCATTACATTACCCGAGCTAACAGTTGTAAACTTGTAGAGGCAGTATTTAAAAAATCTATATCTTTTAAATTATCATGTAATTTTGAAGTGTAAAAAGGAAGCCATTGACCAGTAGGATTACCAGTGCAAATCTTGAGATTTTTTTATAGATTAGGTAAGAGAAGTTTTCACTGAACTTGAGATAGTAAGACAAACTTTTTAAATTTCACAAAATGTTTGTGAAATATACCTACTATCTCCTATCTCCTGGTACTGAAAAATGAAGTGAAAGTTTAGTTCACCCTCAGCTCTGCTATTATATGCCTGTGGATATATTTCAGTTTTTCAGTGACAAATCAGGGGCAAAATAGAGATAAAATCACACTGTTTATTCTGTTGTGAGGACCAGAAGATCCACATCATGGTGAAGAGCATATTTGTGGTCTGTCTTCTAGCACTACTACCATAAGTCATAGCTGCTTTTGTATGTGGCTCTGTTGAATGACCTGGCAGTCACTTTGTGGGTAAATGGAAATTTTGGTGTCTGGGATGACATGGGCTTCCCATTCACTAAGCATTAGTCTTTGAGTTAAGTAGTAGGGGCAATCAAGAGATGTGTTTCTTCTCTAAAGTTCTAGATTTCACTATGCCACGTTTTGATCATGCTGCTGTGTCTACTCAATGAGTGGACACAGTAGCGTGATCAAAGTGGTCTCCTTCAATATCTTAAAATTCAGTGTAGGCATAGCCTCAAAGTCAAGATTAGAAGCAGTAGGCTTCCATCTTCTGATTACGCATTTAGAACTGTATGTCCCTAACAAAAGAATTTTACTTTTCAAATATAAACCTAGTGTGGAGAGGTTTCACTGTCTTGCCACTGAAGTCAGTATGAAAAATTAAACCATTTTTTTCCTCTTGCCATATCTTGAAGTACAAATTATGAAATATAGTCTTAATTTTTGCTTAACCCATATACTAAAAGAAAGCAGCAGTATCTGATGTGATTTAAAAAAAAATCCTTTGTCTCTGAAACTTGGCTTTTTTTCTTCGTAGTTCAAAATGCATATACTTTATGATGAAATATAAATGCAATCAATTTTCTGACTGAAATTATTTGCACCTCATTTTCTTCCACCTTTACTCCAATATATCTTTTGGGTCTCATATCTTGTAATTGTCCATAATATGTTTTTTAAAAATAGAAAAATGCCATAAGCATGTTGAAAAATCTGAGAATTGATAACCTTTAAAAAATTGCGTCTGTCTTGAGGAAGTGTCTATTCCCCCACCTAGGCTACCATCAGTGGACTTCCATGGAGAAACTGAAATTTCTGGCTCCCTCTGATGGTCCACTTTGGAATGATATATTCATAACTACCTCTTCAGATATAATGTTCCATTTAAATTTGTCCATAACTCATTCTTGGACATGAATAGTATAGCTCAATTCTTTTTTTTTCCATCTCTTTTTTTGAGAGAGTTTTTGGAGACGCTTTTCAACTTTGGTATATGACTTGCCAGCCAGGCACCAGCAAGGCTCTAATACTTCATGTTCTTAAAATTGCAAATTGGTATTCTAGGGCTTTCTCCTTCCAGGTTTCCATAGCAACTCTTGTACAGCTTGATCATTAGAAAGAAATTCTCTTTAATTGATCTCCTAATGTATAGCTTAATAGTAACTGTTAAGCAGTCTTTTGTTTCCAGGTCATATTTAGGGTTCACATATTTGCATAAAAGCATTTCATTAGCTGAAACCAATCATTATTAGTAATTTTCTTTTTTTGGTTTAAAATAACTAAACCGTCATTGAGATTTTCTGAATAGCAAATATTTACATCTTGCTGAATGGGTTTTCTCTGTGAGCCTGGGTGCTTTGTTTCTCTGAGCAGCAAGAAAATTACAGAGCTTCAAAATGTTAATCAGGGAAGACAAAAAGAAAGTGGCTTTTTTTACAATTGAAATGAAAATGCATAGTGATGATAACCATAGGCCACAGGCAATATTTGATGACGAAGTTGTAATGGATAAATATCCTTTAAAAATCACAGTAATGTACTGCCCAACCTGAATACATTGGGATTTTTTCTATTATGCATAACAATAATTTTCTGACAGTTAAGGCTATGAAAGTTTAAAACCTCAAACAAATCCTTTTCTTTCCATAGTGATGCTGTCCAAAACACTTCCCACTTAGACTAGTTCTTATGATTAATATTTTTATGGTCAAATATATTAATTCATTTTGTTCTGCTATTACAGAGTTGTTTTCAACTGCTTTTCAGCCTACTGGGGTACATGAATGTCAAACAATTCACCCAGAGTCACAGGATGAATTTTAGTCTTAAAATAGAAAAATGGTTTTCACCAAGTATAAGCATTTAAATCCTCTCTGGATAAATCAGTTATGAGGAAAAAAAAAATATATATATAGTTCAAGTAACTTAGACACCTTGAAAAACAGAGCTAGCCTGTCAACTTTTCTCAAACTTGAATGGGGAGTATACAATATATGGCAAAATTCATGTTAGACATACTACGTATCTGTCTATGAATTCACAGTAATTGATTATAAATATCCTAAAATCATATTCTAAAATTACATTTTTCATTTTCTTTTGATCATTTTTCTGTTTTGGTGGTTTTTTGTTGGTTTTTTTTTTCCCCTTCAGTGTTTAGAACTTGTAGTTTTTAAGGTTTGTTCACAAACATAAGAGTCTTAAGTCTAATTCTTTTTCTCTTTTGGGTCTTTGAAAATGAGATCTGTAATTCCCAAGCACAGAACTTCAAGACCTGTGAAAACAAGGAATAGGGGATGATTTCTGATGAATTCCCAAGACTTTTAAAACATACATTTTCTTCAGATCTCAAAACATTCACAAGCAGTTGTCCCTCTGAGTAGTCCAACATTACATGCATAGCTTGAACAAAACCCACAGAGTTGGGAAAATAATTGAGGAGGTGAATAGTTAAAATGAAAAGTATTGTCTTTAAACTTTTATTTCCTAATAAAATACTGACAAAAATTGCTGTTGTTATTGCTTATATTTTGGTATTATTATGAAGGTATCCAGAAGACGGAAAATGCATTTAATATTTATGATAAAATGTAGTCTGAACTTAGTTCCCAACTCGTAGCTTCATGTTTTTGGCTTTACTAAAAAAAAATACTCATTAGTACTTTTTGGCCAGTGATTACTTTAAACAGGTAAGAAGTACCTCTAAAAGAAAAGTTACTTGATTGAGCTTTCCAGGAGCTCCAAATATCTGGCTCTATTTCCCATTCATTTTTTGACATTTTATAAAATGTTGGTATGAAGAAAAGCTGTGCCAAAAATATTCTTGAGAAGCTTGTTTATTATTAAATGCAATGTAAGGCAGAGCATGTGTGAACCTTGAGAAATTTCAAGATTGGCAACAATCTCTTGGCTACAGCAAGGAAATAATCTATGGTCTCAAGTACTATTCATTTCAAGGGGCTTATTTGCTCTGTGAAACTCAGTAAAATACTTCCATTTTGGTTTTTTGATCCTACTGAAGTCCATTGGCTGTACTGGTCAGGGCTCTCTGGCTGTAACAGGAGTTAAACAACTTGCTCACCTATGATATTATACACAACGCCAACTAAATGTAGGTGAGAACAGAGCCCCACAGACAATGGCTCTATAGAACAAGTGTTTCTAAGGGAATATGAAGTATTATTCATAATGGTGACTGCTCAATACTTCCTAAAACTTGATTTTCAGTTATAAGCTCTCAAACACATCATCATACCTTGCACATCAAGAGTTGTTCATAGTTTGAATTTTTTTTTTATGCTATCACTTTTCATGGCATGCAAATACCTAAGGGGTACATATTGTCCCAGAAACATTTGCAGTCAGCATTTACACTGCTTGACTATTTAAACCCTTGAAATATGGGACTCAATAAAGCAACTGAAACTGAGAAATCCAGGATGATAGAGTACAATCTGAAATAGAATCTGTGTCCTCTCATTATTCCTCCTGTAAATGATACTGTCTTAGCTTACTACATCTGCTGCTGTTTTTTCCTAGTTTTACTTCCAGGAGCTAGTCCTAGAATTGATCCTTTTACCTGTCAGGTGTGATTAAGGCTACTGCTCTAATAAGATTTTCTAAATAAGCATCCATGATGATCAAACATTCAGGTTTGTTCTACTGTCTAGAGTGCCAATTTGATGACAAAACTTGTCTTCTTTCTTCCTCCACCAAAAGAGTAAAATTATAATTTCTTCATGGAAAGGAAAAAAACCCCAAAAAACACCAAAAAAGAAAAAACCCTACCAACCAACAAACAAAAACCAAACCAAACAAACAAAAAAAACCCCACTATGGGCAGCTTTCACTCAGACCACAATGTTCCTTTCTATGCATTTACAAGGTGAGAATATTTACGTTGTTTAGGTAAATTTGACCTCCTGTGATAGAGTGACTGGTACACCTTCACTGCAAAGCTTCAGAGTTACCACTGCCATTGATAAAAACAAGTAGGGATTTCACCTGCATACCTAAAACTGTAGAACGTCTTGCAATATGTGTTATAGTAATATTTGCTCTAAATTAGGCCAGACATCAGTTCAAACAGTTTTTCTACTGTTTTCTTCTTTTTGTCACACCAAAAAAGAAAGCTGAAAAACATATAAAAAAATGAAGGAAACTATTCCTTTTTCTTAATGTTGCTGTTTTCTATATATAAAAAAGAGATGAATTTATCAGCTGTGCTTGTTTTTAGAACACCTTTCTAATTAGTACCTTAATTGCATTGCTGGCAGATTATGCAGTTTTTAATAATCAATAAAACAATGATCCTCCTAATGAGATTGTACAAGAAACAACTAATCGCTGTCTTGTCATCAGTCTTGAACACTGCTTCCCATTATTAAAATTCACAGTACTCAGTAGGTTCCTCAATAATATTTACAACTCCAGTGTGTGTTACTGCATTGAAGTTTTCACTATCATCTGTGGTTTAATTTCCTTGCTAGCTGTAGCATTCTGTGTGGGATTTTGTAGACAAGTTCTAGTAAATCAGTACGAGCAACATCCACCACTGTTCCTTCCTGGGTTTCTTCATGGAGACTACAGGTGTTTTGAGCTATAATCGTGTCCTGTTAGTGATCCCAGGCTGGGGTTGCAAGACAGAAAGGATTTAATTGTCCACAGCAAATATGCACTAGGGTGCAGATGCCCTCAAGTAACCCCTAACATGGCCAACCTTCCAGAAAGTGAAGCTGTGCATGCCAGCAACATTCAGCACAGCAGGGGCTGTGTGATTTAAACCAAGCTGAACTGGGTATTCTCCACTCAGTCCTAGAAGTACCAGGGATTCTGAGTGTGTGAGGGTTCCTGGATTGCGCATGGCATAATGGTGAGGTGGCCCTGCAGCTTGCTGCCACCAGCTGTGTCCACCACGTTTGCTCGCAACCTTCTCTCCTTGGCCATGTCATGCCAGCAAGGGAACAGGAAGGTTGCCTGAATCATTAACATCAAATGTACTTGTGACTAAGAGTGCGTTTTTATCTGAGCCCGTTTAATCACATACTGTCACTTTCATCTCAGACTGTGACAGCCTACCAGTGGTAGTGTGCTGAGAAGATAATCTTTTCAAAGACAAAAGAAATCCAATGTGATACAGACTCATCTAAGGGCAAAAGACCTTAAGGACATATCCTTTCTTTTACCTCTCCTCTTCCTGTGCCTTTCTGCACCTTAGCAGATTAATTTTCCATCCCAGAAAAATACATCTCTGACCTTCTGAAAAGGTAATCAAAGGGAGAAGGGCTCTGCTCAGGAGAAAGGTGGCTTCCTGACCAAGACAAGTACCTGTTTGGGAAGTTGACAGTGTGGGCAGCTGACATAGTCATAGTGAAAGCAAACCAATGGAGTGGAGTGTAAATGCATTGTTCATGCTGGACAGATCTCATGCTCCTACATTTTTATTATATTTTACAATGAAACTTGTTCCTTGGAAGCCAAATCTTAAAGTTAACAGTAGAGATTTAAAAAAAAAAAAAAATCACAATCATTAAAGCAATAAGCAACAGCATTTAAATGGGAATTCAATATCCTAATGACCTTAAAAGCACAGATATTTTTTCTAAGAAATAAAAAATAACATCAAAAATAAGCAAGCAAATGCTGTGTATTCCAGTCCACCACATTAATTTATTTTAAGTAAAAGCTTTTTTCCCATCTTTTTGGTAAGACAGGAAGTCTACAGGAAGCATTAAGTAATAGCAAAAGTATTGCAAATTTTGTGGCATACTAAGTCTAATTATCTAACTTAAATATACCTGTGATGTTTCCAAATACTGCACAGTCATTAAAAAAAAAACAACAGTGCAGCACATCTGCATCCACCCTCTATTTTTGTTTTAGGCAAATCGGTTCATGAAAAAGTAATAAATATAACATGGCCTCCTAATACTCCTTAACTAGCATCACTGTCACCTCTCAAAAGCCCAAATTAATTTAGAATGAACAACTGACTTATCTGCTTCCAGGGTCTCAAGTGTTCATAGTCTGCTCGCAGCTCACAGTTTACCACTCTTGGATATTTTTTAAAAAAATCTGAGATAAATTCTCATCTGATTCTCTGTCCTCTTCTCTTACCCTGTTTCCCCAATACTACAATCCCTGTTGAAAAACGCACTTAAGGTCACAGAGAATCAGAATTATAAAAGTATTTTCCATACCTTTGCAGGATTTCTCTGTTCTTTCATAGAAAATGAACTATTAATTGGGGGTTTTTTTCCATGCTATCTCAGTTCATTTTGGATATTTTCCCAATTTATTTTTCATGTATGTTTAATTCAGGTAAATGACCAGGATAATCACTATCCTACTCAACGTGAGGAGAACCCAGTGTCTTCTTCTTCCCTGGAATCAGTTGCACCTTGTGTTGTGAGCTTGACTTTAAGTCCACTGTGCAACAAAGAATTAGTGACAATCATAAATCTATTCCCTTCTCATAGTGTTAACTCTAATAAAAACATACTAAAATGTCATTTTACAGACTCTTAGGCACTTTTGAGTGGCATCGTAATGGACCAGCATGCTGTGGTCCAAAACACCTTTTACACAATGAAAAGAAGTAAAAATTAAATTCTAATTGGATTTGAAAATAAAAATATGTAAGAAAAGACTTGAATCCTTGGGGTTCAAAAATCTTTACCTGTCTGCTGACAAGGAGAAAACCTATACCTTCATTTGCATCAAGTCCCTATAAAGATATAAGGTGTCTTGAATAAGTACCTTGGACTGAATTACCCAAATATTAGCAGAAGCACCTCTATAAATAGACCATTCTAAACTACAAG
Source organism: Donacobius atricapilla (assembly GCA_013397315.1). Lineage (NCBI taxonomy): Eukaryota > Metazoa > Chordata > Aves > Passeriformes > Mimidae > Donacobius > Donacobius atricapilla. Next base: position 13,565 of record WBMY01001269.1, read on the forward strand.
CCTTAATGTTTCAGATAAATTAAAGTCTTAGATTGGCTTACACAATCATGCCCTGGCTCTAAGATTAAGTCCAGGTGGAATAAAATTGTGATCAGCTTTGGTGAATAAATGAAAAAACTTTGTCTCTGTGAGACTGGAAAAGATACACCCATTGGTTTTCACTGAGAGCCAGTGACAAACCAGCAACAGAAATCTGTTCCTGCAAGTATACAGTGGTAGAGATAGCAGCATTTGTAGAGATAGCAAACATTAGTCTCTGAGGTCATTGTATCAGCCTAAGAAAAAGGTTAAAAATCATCTCTTAAATATCTGAAGAAAATATGGACATGCACTTCCTTACATGAATGTCATATTCTGGTGACTGTTTTCATTGATTTAGTTGATTTTTGCAGTGGCAAAAAGTAATATCTTACAAATACAGAGAGATATTTAATTTCTGTCCTTACCATTTGGAACACCACCCTCTAAACTTATATTTTTGAATGACAAGTGTCAATTAGAAAGTTAATGGGCTGGCATTTCATACAAGGTCAAGAGAAATAAGAAGTGGAGTTAAAACATTAATTTATTTTTGTAAATGAGAATAGGTTTGGAACTGGAAGATAACTATTCAATATGTAAACAGTATGTGTAAAAAGGCTCCCTTGATGGGTAGCTGCTATGGCATCTTTAAAACAGAGTTCTACTTTGACAATTTTTTTCCACTATAAATAATAAAACTGAATTTTCTGAGACTGGACCTTACTCTTCCCTAGGTGAGAATATTTCCAGGTGAAAACATTTCCTTTTCTTTAGTGATGAATTTCTGGCCAGTGAGGTCGTGTCATCAGCTTACACTCGACAAAGTCCATGTACTGCTCATCTAAAGAAAGATGAGGGTCCTGTCAGGAAGACATAAACAAAACCTGAAGTTATTTCAAAGCCATGGGAAGTCTGATATGATGCTGAGAAAAGACAGAGAAATTAGTGTAATAATTCAGGATTAGGTAGGATGATATCTTTCTTTCCTAGCAAAACTAACAATCTTTCAAATGTGATTAGAATAAATTATTTTATTTCAAGCTTTAACCTACAGACACTCTTTGCATTCATGAGCCAGTAAACTAAATATGTTTGAGTTGATTGTAGGAAAACGGATTGATGAAGGCAAGCCATACATACAATTTTATATAAATAAACTTTTAGACTACAATTACCAAGTGTTTATGGCAAATGTATCCTGCAAGATATTGGCCATATGAACTGTTTTCTCTCTCCTATTTTTTTAAAAGGTAATATCAAGTTTACCCAATATTTTTTCTCAAAAAAAGTTCATAAGCTTGTCTTATGTTGGTCTAATAAACTATCTGCTCCTTAATAAATCGATAAAAATGAGAAAAAAGTTCCACAAATAAAACATTTGATTATAAAATATTAAAAATGCTTACAAATGTAATGAACAGCAAAAACAAAAGCAGAAATTACAGCAGCCTGGTTGGGTTATTTACCTAAAAAGGTTACATATTTTATATAGTATAAATGCTGCTATCTCTACACAATTTTAATATTCTGTATTTGTGTTTGAATTGAATTTTGAATGATCTTTGAACAAAGCTGTACTAGCTACAATTTTGAAAAGACAAGAGTTTTGAAAAGTATGGATTTGCCCTTAGCTCTTCAAGGAAAAAGAAAGGTCTTCAAAAATCCTGTGGATTGTGTTTTCTGGTTTAAATATACTTNAGAGGAGATATACACACAATACAAAAACACAAACATAATTTTACAAAATCATGATTTCTGTGTTCGGAAAAATGCAGAAATAATTCACAGTGTAGAGCTCTTTCAACAGTTTTAGAGTGGCCTTAAAGAACATTTTTTTTGTCATGGCTATTTGAATCCCCAAAAGAGGATAATAGCACACTTCTTTTTAATATATTTATTTAAAACATTTTAAAATTCATAGTACTTTCAGAGATATATTCAAATAACATGAGGTTTCTTTCGGAGCATTTTTCCTATGTCAATATAGAGCAAATAATTAATGAATTATTGTATATGATTA
>WBMY01001269.1:15618-42331 GCA_013397315.1 Donacobius atricapilla
GAATTATTGTATATGATTATGACTCAAAGCGGAGTTTAGCACTTGAACATGCTCTCATACATGTTTTCTTTAAAAATAAGAAAATAATTAATTCATTTCTACCCGCAGTGTATTCTGATGAAAACTTATATATAAGCAAAAATCTATTATCATCAGCCATCTGTCTTCTTAGACTTAAGTTAAAATATGTTAAGGTTTACACATATGTCCACATAATGATGAAATAGTTAAAATGAAAAGTTGTAACCTCTTTCTTTACCCCTCCATAATATATGCTATTGTTCCAAAAATACATATGTTTTTCATGGAGTAATGCATTTCAGAAATAGAGTGTTTGTACAGAAAGTGCTCCAGAGTGATATGACCTGATAAAAAGGCCTAAAAATTTCTGGTCATGTGGCAAGTTATTCAGATTACTCCATAAAGTGGATTAAGAGAAGAAAAGTATAAACATGGGCAAGAATTATGTGACAGATTAGATGACTGTCTCATTAAACATTAAAATGGTAATAGGAATGCAATCAAGAGAATTCAAATTCCTCTACCACAGATTGAATTCAGCTGCCATCCAAAAACACATCTGAAGTAATTCAGAGGTTTGGCAAGACCAAATTCCCACAGCTATTTTTCATTAAAAAAAAAAAAAAAAAGACTGGAAACAGATTCAAGGATATGTTAAACAGCCATGTACAGAAACATGACTTAATAGCAGCCTCCCTGAGTGAGTCCACCACCAGTAGAAAATTACAAAGGAATACAAACAAGATAAGGCAAACAAAGAACAAAAATTTGAAATTCATTACCACCTCAGTTTCTTCTAATACAGGTTAAATTTCTATCATCACATTTATGATTTTTTTCATGGACCATTCATCTATTACTTTGTCTAATTGCTTTCTAAGCCTGTTATGAAAAGATCTGGAATTAAGTGCAGATGATTTTAATATGTTCTGTGATACAACTTTTCAGTTCATAAAAAACTAGTTGTTTTAAACTTGTTTGCCTGGCAAATCCAATAGTTTCTATCCCTTTTTCTCTCTTATGGAAAATAGAAGCATAGCCAATGCTATAGTTCTCTCTGCTGTTGTCTCAGTTCTGTATTTTCCCAACTTGAAGGGCTTTATACTTAACCTTTGCATACCTTGAAATAGCCATGGACCTTTGATGAACTAGTCACACTCCCTCGGAACAAATTCTAGATTTGAGAGGTTGTTTTGAGATTGTGGGACAAAATCGAAATGAAATTGTTAAATTTTTGAGCAAATTCATTAGTATTGTTTTACTTTTTAATGACTAAGAAATTCAGTACGTTTGCAAAGCTGGGGGTTTTTTTCCTCAAAGGATTTCTTTCCTCTTTGCTATTGTAGCAAAATTCCCATTTGCCATTATAGAATTTCTCTATGCATTTGCTAGCCTGATTTTTATGTAATTCCTGATAATGTTAGCTGTATAGAATTCAGAATTTTTAGGGAGTATACCTTGTCTTAACAGCCTTTTGGAAAATGTTTACCACAGTGGATATCTACCTTTTGTACCTTAGTTTGTACTTCATAGTCAATATTTTCTAAAACTCATCGTGAGAATTTGTCATTACTCATTTATTGGCTTTGTTGTGAAACTGAAACTTAGTATTTCTTGCAGTTAGATTATTAAGGTTCCTCTCTAAGAAGGAACTTTCTTAAACTAATTGATATCAAATACATTTACATTCTTTTGAGATATATTTCTCTAAATTAATGTCCACCCACCACCCATGTTATCATCCTTCTTGAGTTGAGTATCCTACTCTGGACACAAAACAGAATAGAGTTTTGGAATATTTATAAATATCATGTTCAGCTGGCATAATTAATAGGAGTCCTGACAAGAAGGCAAAATTTCAGGTCCACACAAGAATATTGTAATAGTGAAAAGGGAGGAAAGGCAGGAGATTAGTACCAAAAAAGAAAGGTAGAAAGTATTTTCTTTTCTTCTTTTCAACAGCAGGATCTATGCAGTGAAGAGGGTGACAAAATTTTTGCTTGATATTAATAGAAAACATCTGTGCTAGTGATATCGAGAACAATGACACCTTATGCATAAAAATTGCCCACTTAGTTCTGTCAAAGCTGATATCTGTGAAGATTATCTGATACTAATGCTGAGAGTGAGCAAAATGTTTCTAACCAAATAACAGTAGAAACAAAAAACAGAAGCCTTGAAAACACATCTTAGAATACAAGCAACATTATTACATTGACTTCAGTATTCTGCAATCTTTGAGACTTTGAGATTAATTTTTAAAAATCTCTTATTGGGTGATTTCTTGACATCTTTATAATTTTAATTGTCCATGCTTGTAAATGTCTAATCAGGTACAGTAAATCAGCAGCAGAGCTGAATATAGAACCAGCACCAAATAGTTTCTTAAACAAATTAAAAAATCCAAAGTGAATAGGAAGAAAAGCTTCATGAGTCTACAATCATCTGTATCAACCATAGAAAGGAAGAAATTCTTTGGGTGCATGTACAGTCTAACTATTTTGTTTGTTTGTTTTATTTCTTCTGAATAGCATTCAATTCTACTGTGATTTCATTTGTCCACTGATGCTGCTGGGATATAAGACCTTTCAGTCCAAACATAGACATTAAATAAGGTACTCTATACATGAAGTAATAACCACCTGCATCTAAACACATATTCATGGAATATTCTGTATCTAAACACTGAAACTCTGTCTGTCTATCTCTAACATAAAGCTCATTCAATGTATATTTATTAAATGAAAATGAAGACCCTTTCAGTGATACATAAATATTTGAAACACAGATGTTCAGCTTAAAAAGAGTAAATTGCAGCTAGAGATCCCGAAAAATCTCTTGTGAGACAATGTAATCTGTTGGGAAACTCGTCAAAACCATATTTCCTCTCAGTGTTCAGATCTTGGTTGACCCCAACATTTGCAATGATATGAACAGCAGCCTGTGATCTCAGCCTTAGTCTTTATTAATTGGCATGATAATGGTAACTTGAATGCTTTACACATTCTTTGAGTGTCTGTTAATTTTCTGACACAGTGAAAAAAAAAGTTGAAGTTCCATGCCATTCTAGTTTTCATTTTTACCTTTATTTCACTGTCCCTAGAATTAACCGTCTAATAAAAGACTTTATTTGATTAGCTTTCACATAAAGTCTGTTCTTCATCTTCCTGCCTGGCACCCCTTTTGAGCTCTTTCTTGGTTCTATAGTGAATGAAGTTAGGAGGGAATCATGGAATCACAGAGTCAAGGAATCATAGAAAAAGCTGAGTTAGAAAAGACCCATAAGGATCATTGACTCTAGCTCTTGGCCCTGTACAGCCCCATACCCAAGGGTAACTCCACATGCCTGAGAGCATTGTGCAAATGCTCCTTGAACTCTGTCAGGCTTGGTGCTGTGACCATCAACCTGGGGAGCCTGTGCCAGTGCCTAACTGGAACTCTTTGGGTGAAGAATCCTTTTCTAATAGCCAACCTAACTCCAACCTGACACAAATTCAGGCCACTCCTTCAGGTCCTGTCACTGATCACAAAGAGATCAGTGCTTGCTGCCCTATTCCCCTCACAAATGCGATGAGGCCTCCCCTCAGTTTCCTGTTTTCCAGGCTGAACAGACCAAATTACCTCAGCCACTCCCCTCAAGGCCCCTGACCACCTTTGTTTCCTTCTTTGGACACTCACAACTTCATGTCCTTCTTATACTGTGGCACCCAAACCTGCCCCCAGCACTGGAGGTGAGGCTGCCCCAGAGCAGAGCAGAGCAGGACAATCCCCTCCCTTGCCTGGCCATGCTGTCCCTGATGTCCCCAGGACACGCTTGGCCCTCCTGGCTGCCAGGGCACTGCTGGCTCATGTTCAGCTTGGCATGGACCAGGACCCCAGGGTCCTTTCTGTGGCACTGCTCTCCAGCCTCACATTCCCAGTCTGTCTGTGCATAAAAGACAATTTTTGGTGTAGTGTCCTCGGAGTGATCATTAACCACATTGCAGCATTAAACAGTATTAATGAAGATACGATAGGTCATACAAACATAGGTAAATCTGAAGTATCTTTTTAAGGACAATGAAGCTAGAATTACAGATATATCTGATATTTCAAACTTTTACAGTGCTGTGCGATTAGATTGGTTGAAAGAAATTACATCTATTCCATTTCTTTTGGTCCTTTTCAGTGCATGGAATCTTGCTAGATATCTGTGCACAATTTGTGTTTGTCAGAGAGGTATCTAAGATACCTTTTCATGCAGAAGGTCTAAAGTAAGTAATAACTATGAAATCTCTTTGTTTAAGACATACCAACACTCTGACAGCAGTCAAGGGATTCCTTGTCAGGTAAATGTCTTGAACTTCTGCTTCTTATCCTATTCTCATTCTCTGATTCTTTCACATTCAGCAGCTGGTACCTTTCATTCTACAGCTAAGTTACCAACTATTTAATGATTTTACAGTCTATCAATTGTGTAGTCATTCCTTCTGCCTGCCAATTTTATTTAATATCCCAGAGTTCTCCAGGCTACCCTGTGACTAGGGGGCCATAAGAAATCTATCTGCCAACAGGTACGAAACTATCCCTCAGGAATGTTTTAAAAATCTACGGATATAATGATTCAAGAGTCAAATTAAACTCCAGTGTAGAGAACCATATTACCTACCAAATGCACTGGGAACTGCACCTATTTATGATATGCATATTTTTTAGAGGTGTGTTTGAAAATTAAAGAAATTCTGTCTTCCTTTAATGTTTGGGAAATTTTAGTAAAACATTATGTATGTAAGGAGCTTAACATAGGAAAAAAATTAGTATTTTTTAAATTATTAGCTCTAATAATGTTGATCCGTTCTTTCATATATGTGCACATGAAATATTAATCCACCATCTTTACACTTGGTTAGAAAGGGATATGTATGCTGAGTAGNGCTTTCTGATTTTATATACTAAAAACCATATAAATATTTTAATCTATTATTCTTCTGTAAGGGATATTATTTATCTATTTATCTTTTTAGAAATGAAATTATAGTCACTTAATGTACAAATTATTGGTGAAGGAATGAAGCAAATAAGGATTTGAATCCCCCATTGCCTAAAGACTGACCCAGTATTTGTTTAAAAAAAGGGGTTTTTTCATTCTCCTCCTTTTATTTTTCAGGGCTTTTGATTGATAAGAGCAAGCTTCATAATAACTTCATGTAGAAAGTCTGTACTATTACAAGTACAGTGGGTAACAAATTTCAGATTTTGGGAGAGGGATTTCTCTTTGGAACTTCTACATTAAAGGATGTTTAGAAGCCACTATGGGTCTTCATAAATTAAGTTTGTGTGTTTTTGCCTGAATGCCCATGTACAAACATCCAAACAAATAAAAAACTTGTATGTTTGTGAGCATACATAAGCACAAACATGAATCCCTGTATCCGTCTATCTATCCACATATTTCCTGCTCTCTCTAACAAGTTGAAAGGACTAGTCACACCCTGTGACTAGTCTAATTCTAATAAAATAATGGCTTGCTGAAAGCCAGTGTAAAATTAGAAACCATGCCACAGCCTGGAAAAAAAACCTGAAGCAGAGTATCCATATCAGCTTCTCCCAGAGTTTGGCTCCAATTTCTTCTGTTTCATTTTGCTACAATGCTTAATATTGGACCCTAAGGAAACAACAATTATATTTAGCACAGTCCTTATTCAGAGAAATTTAATCTCCTCATTATCTCTTGATGCTATAANATATTAATCCACCATCTTTACACTTGGTGAGAAAGGGATATGTATGCTGAGTAGCAGCATCCTTTCATTCCCAGGTAAAATGGTGGCACCTCAGTGTTAATATTTGATGATCTTTTCCAGTTCTAGCTATCAGTCTAGACCACTGTGAGCACCTAGGATAAAAGATTCACCTTTATAATCTTGCACTGGCCATCTCAGGCCAATGACTATGGCTCCACTTGCAGCAGAAAATACAGTTCACTGATGCCAGAGTTGGATGGAAATAAGATCTAAAGTATCTTTCAGTTACAGAGAATGTCTGCGAAACATGTAGTAGAAAACAGTTAACTCAGGTTCAGCCTTGGGGGTTTTTTTTTGGGGGGGGGGGTTGNCCCATTGCCTAAAGACTGACCCAGTATTTGTTTAAAAAAAGGGGTTTTTTCATTCTCCTCCTTTTATTTTTCAGGGCTTTTGATTGATAAGAGCAAGCTTCATAATAACTTCATGTAGAAAGTCTGTACTATTACAAGTACAGTGGGTAACAAATTTCAGATTTTGGGAGAGGGATTTCTCTTTGGAACTTCTACATTAAAGGATGTTTAGAAGCCACTATGGGTCTTCATAAATTAAGTTTGTGTGTTTTTGCCTGAATGCCCATGTACAAACATCCAAACAAATAAAAAACTTGTATGTTTGTGAGCATACATAAGCACAAACATGAATCCCTGTATCCGTCTATCTATCCACATATTTCCTGCTCTCTCTAACAAGTTGAAAGGACTAGTCACACCCTGTGACTAGTCTAATTCTAATAAAATAATGGCTTGCTGAAAGCCAGTGTAAAATTAGAAACCATGCCACAGCCTGGAAAAAAAACCTGAAGCAGAGTATCCATATCAGCTTCTCCCAGAGTTTGGCTCCAATTTCTTCTGTTTCATTTTGCTACAATGCTTAATATTGGACCCTAAGGAAACAACAATTATATTTAGCACAGTCCTTATTCAGAGAAATTTAATCTCCTCATTATCTCTTGATGCTATAATAGGAATACTGGGATGAACTGTGGTCTTCTGTTCACCTTCTTTCAATACTTCAGCATTTTAACCTTTCCTTCTCCAAAGTCATTTTCTCAAATGTATGAGATGATTAATGACAGCAGCTCTTTTGCTGTGTTCAACAATCATGTCATTCTTGCTCATCTCTCCTTGCATAATTATAATTAAGCTGTTCATGCCAATATTTAGGCCTGTGTCAGCACTTCCATTACAAACCCCAGTTTTCGGGAGTTTGTAATAAGGCTGGTGCACTTGGCATTTTGCCAAAACTGAAAAGAACTGGAAATCACACTGGTCAGGGCACTTGAAACCAAAACATGAACAGTAATTTGTTTTGGGCTGGGCTCCATATTTGGCAAGAAAGCGTGGCTGACGGCAAGTGTGAGTGAAGTAAAAGAGATCCAAGTGTCTGATAATACAGCTGAGCTTTATATAATGTCAGAGCATTTATATAATGTCAGTGCAAGAGCAGGTCCAGCTAAGTAAGAAAGTCTTTCATAAGACAGTCAAATAATGTTCCCCTTTTTGGAAATAGGCCAGTGTGGAGAAAATAAAAAGAAGAAGGACCCACAGCATGACTGGGTTTGTAGCTCTCTCAATGCCAACTCAATAATTCATGAAAAAGTCCTTAACACAGCAATGAATACTATGTACAGTTCTGGAAAAGAGAACAAATTAGTAGTGTATTTAAAGAAAATTGTGAGTCCATTTTCAAAAGTGACTGGTGATTATGTTAGCAGTGCCTTATTGATTATTTTTTAGGAGTCTTGAGAACTTTTTAAGATCATTTGCACAGCTAGAATTTGTCGCTCAAACGGCACTTGGGTTCTTTAATTACTGAAATACAAATAACTGTAATACACTAGGTAACTACTGAATATACAGAAGAACAAAGACTGGCAATGTAAATAAAGAATATACATAAATAAATTATTTGTAAATTATTTTGTGGAAACAAAATTTTTTACCTTCCGATGGGGAAGTTATTATAGAACAATAGAATAATAGAGTAGTAGAAAGCTTTGGTTTGGAAGTATTCTTAAACATCATCTGATTTTGACCTCCCTGCCATGGGCAGTGAGCATTCCACTAGACCAGGTCACTCAGAGCACCATCCAGCCTGGTGCTGAACACTTCCAGGGATGGGACATCTGCAACTTCTCTAGGCAACCTGTGCCAGTGACTCACACCTTCACAGTGAAGAATTTTTCCCGATATCTAAACCTACCCTCCTTCAGCATAAGACCATTCCTCCTTGTTCTGTCACTACATGCCCTCATGAATTGTCTTTCTCCAGCCTTTCTTGCAAGCCCCTGTAGCTATTGGAAGGTTGAATTAAGTCTCTCCAAAGCCTATTTTTCTCCAGGCTGAACAATCCCAATGCTCCAACAAGTTATGACATAGAGATAGAGACAAAAGGAAAAGGATGGGATCATTGTTAAAGTACAGTAATATACAAGCTTAATAAACTCTTTTTGGGCAATAAAGGTGTAACTTGACAAAAAACATGAAAAAAGAATTCTAAACCTAAATGCTCAATGAAATACTTAATAACTTTTATTCATGGATTCACATGGCCACAGGTTTGGTTTTTTTCAGAGTACTTAATGCACATTTTTCGACCTCTTGACAAGGATGAGGACTGGCTACAAATTTATATCCAGTGGCAGATGACAAGACAAGCCCAACATAGAACAGATTACTTATTAGTATACTCCTTCTCCTTTTTCCCCCCCTTTCTTTCCTATACAGATTTTTTTTGGGAAATCTGTGAGAGAAATACCAATTTCACACGCATGCAAAGCAAATCAAGACACATGGAGAAGTTAGTACTGGATAAACATGTCCTGAGGATACAGTGTTTCAGCTGTTGGTAATTTTTTGCTATTCTTATCATTTTTTTTAAGTTATCTTCTTCCCTGATATTTACAAGCTGGTTCAAGCAGTTACTGTGATCAGCTGTACCTTCTTAGCCTGTACCTGTGTCTCCACAAGCCTGTTCTGTCATTCATCCTCATGTAGTTAATTGACCACATGCCATGTCTCATTTTGTTCAGTCTTTGATGCAGTAAAACCCACCAAATGTAAATCTAACAAATTTTTTTTATTATTGTTATTATTTTTAAGGAAGCAACATAATGAGTAAATATTTAGAAATCCTTCTCACAACAATTTAGCTATAATTTGATAATGATTATCAAAATCCTACAGAGTGATTCTGAGAAGCCATAGCCAGGGTGTGCTGAAGAATGGGATGAATGAGAAGGAAATCTTTCCCACCTAGAGTAATACCTGAAAAAAGAAGTAAATGGACACATAACAACACCACCGCTAAGAACAGAGCAGTGCTGCCGCATATTTGCATTTTTCAGTAAACTTAGAACAGCAGTCTATAAAACTCCTCTCATACAATTTTTAAAGATGTTTAACATTGTCTGAATAGCAATGGATTGATTCTTCGAACAAGGTTTAAGACACACCAAAGCAAGAAGTGTTTTTTTCTGGTTTCAGCTTTTCTCTGTTAAGTAGCTTATAGCTGCAAAGACCATAGCACCCACTGTTGACGTTGAGGGAGTTTGACGACTCTCCAAGTTCCTATATCCCCTCATTTGGCTACAAGCCTTCTGCTCTCTCACTTTTATTTCTAGGATGTCCCATATTCCCCTTAGTCTCTATTGCCCTTTAGTCCTACCATAGCTATAGAAGTCATTTTAGAGAATTCTGAACATTTGCATATTCAGAAGTGATTTGAAAATGCAAGACATCTGTTACAAAATGAACATAAATGTTGGGCATGTTGCATTTCAGGGAAGTATATATCTTACTGAATATATTTTAATGGGATTATGTTACAAGTCAAAAAATGGGAGAAAAGCAAGTCTTAAAACTGCTTACTTATAAATCTGTGAACAACAAAAAAAAGAGGAATCATTGATTTTTTTTTATTTTATCATGCCTTTGTGTGTCATTTTGGCTCATTAATGATTTCAAAGGACTGCACCACAAACCTGAAGTTATTTGTGTGTTAATAAAATATCTCCTTGCAATATCTCATAGAAATACATGTGTCTGTGGCATCATTTCCCATTGCTTTTGGATCAGAGAAGAAGGCAGTATTATGACATTAAAGTTTGACCTTCATTTCTTCTGTCTTAAACTGGCAATAGAAATTCTTTTTGTTGAACACCTCACACTCCCTCTGGAAAATTTCACTTATACTCTCTGGTCCGGGAGGTGATACACACTTTCTATTCTGAACCTTCCTTTAATCTCCACTGAGGCTGGAGAAGGAAAGTTTTCTAGGGAATTGGCCTGCACAAAATCCATTCTAACTCTAAATTTTGTAAAGGGAATGTAAAGGGTAGGTGGGGAAAATGGAAGAACTTGTTGCCATACATGTTAGATTGAAATTAAAAGAATGTGGAAAACCAGTGACGAGAAATAGAACCAGCTTTTTTTCCCCTTCCAAATATGGATGGTATTGGAGAAAAAACCATATTTTACTATAAAACAGGTGAATTTGTGAAACCAACATATATTTTATTCCATTGTTGCATAGCTGGTGCAGTCTAAAAGGTTCTTTACTAAACCACTTCATTGAACAAATGGAACTGAAAACATCAATTTATTATTCCATTGTACTAGTGAATTACAATTATTCCAAGATGGTGTAATTATTTATTTCTTTTAATTTTTCCCAACTTCTTTATTTAAAAGATATATACACGTGTTTGAGTAAGTCTCCCTGAAAAACGAAAATAAAAAGCCAAACACAAAACCCTCCAAAAACCAAAACCAATCAACCAACCAACTGAAAAACCCTACAAAACTAAACAAAACAGAACAAGAACCACAAAAAACCCCAAACAACAACAAAACCCCATATAAAACAAACAACACCCCCCCAATACAACAAAAATACACTGAAAACAAACAAACAAACAAACAAACAAACAACCACAACAGCAACAACATCACCAAAAATCCAAAGCAAAATCTGATAAAACCACCAAACCCAAAAATACTACATGGCTGGGATCTGAACTTCAAAATTAAATAAAATAAAATTAGAAGTTTGAGAACAGACATTAATTATAGACTACAATATATTGCTGTTACATGTTGAAAATAAATGGGTACATTTTTATCAGTGTTGTTCTTGTAGCCACAAATTATTTTCTTTGCCTTGGCTGTGACAAAATGTCACTATAAAGCAAGAAAAAAAAGCCAGAACTTTCCAGAATACCTTACATTATAGTCGATGTACCATATTAATTGCCTTATACGCCTCTTTGAAATTACAACGTTGTATCTGACTTGCTATATTAAATGCACATGGAAAGCTGAGCTCTGTGTGTTGGCATGGATCTCTGGATATGTCATGATGGTATGTAATACCCCTAAGAGGTTGTGTATCTCTGTCTATTTTATTACCTCTGTTTTGAACCCTATTTCGTGTGAGGTGCCACCTAAAGCCTTTCAAAGTGCTGTTGCAAGAAGCCAGCAGTACCAGAGTTTGCTATGCACTGGGCAAGCTGTTACATTCATTAATAAATGCAGAGTGACTGTAGATTCAGTTGGATTTGAAGTGCTGCTTTCCTGTTTACAATGAAGACCATCAGAATGTGATCAGGTGTGATACTGGCTGTCCCCTGACACTGCCATTGTTTAAGTAGCACACTAGGGACTGGATGGATAGTTCTTCTCTTAGTTTCAGATTTATTACTTCGGTTATTTTTTTAAGGCTAGTGACAATTATGTACATAAGAAAATTACTATGCTTAAAATAAGTAGTTTCTAAAGATATCATAAGGAATGCTTCTCCAGCTTCCACCTTTCCTTCTTTTTTTGGTCTTTAGGGACATCTAACATTGCTGAGTATGGTGACTCTGGATGCCTAAGAGCACAATTATAATTTGATGAGCACGGTTATAATTTGATGAAGGACAAGGTGTCATACACACACACATGCACACACATTCTTTTGTTAAAATACAACATTGGATTCTGAATTGAATGACCTTGCTTTCAGAACACTGATGCCAAAACAGTACCTCTAGTATATGATCACTAAGTATGTATTGCTGAATATTCAAATTGACAGAAATGGTGGAACCATGGTATCTCTCCAGAACAGCTTTCACAACAACTTATATAACCCCTGGACTAGGAATAAGTACATATAGAAAACCACATTATAAACTGCTTTTTCATCACTTTGGTTTTCAATGCAACAATCTTTGTACAGAGGTTTCATTCTATTTACCAATAATATTGGACAATAATTTGGATAATAATATTGGATAATAATTTCTAATTTTTTTTTTAGCCAAAAAGAAAGTTTTTGTAAGAAGAAACACTGTTTTATACTAGAAATACATAAGTAATTTTACTCAACACGACCATAATCAATTACATTTTTTTTTATGTGAGGCCCTCCCTTTAAGAAATGACATCACAGTGATATTCAGCTATAGGGAATTGATTTATTTGTCATTTTCTTTTCCTGTGAGATTGGTTATACTGCAAATTCTATGGTTATTTGATGCCGCTGATTACCCTAATGAGAGAGTGTAACTGAATGCACTTCTCTTTTGTGCCAGGAGAGAAGTGTTCTTTTATGTTCAGTACCACAGCATCAGGCAGCGTTTGCTGGTTCATTTCTCAATCAGTCAGAAAAGCTGAGCCATTATAAAAGAAGTTATTGAGGCTTCTGGTGTTCTTTTCCTAGAAAATTCAACTTTAATAGCTACAGGATACCACTCTGAATCAGTTGCCTGCTTTCAGGGATTCACATTGGGTGGGATCTCTAATGCCAAAGAGGGCTTTCTCTTGACAGAAAGAATATATCTGCTCAAAAAATAAATGTTCACTATAGACCATTAGTGAAAATAATCTGATTTTATTTTACTAGCTGCTGCAATATTTACTTTGACAATCTACTTCATCGAACTATGAGGATACAGTTTGGTGTATGATAAGACTGAAGGTCAATGCTTGTTCAATAAATCCTAAATAAAGAATTATGTGATACACTATACACATTTCACATCCAGTGATGTATTAATGCATCACTGCACTCTGTATAATCAGCTCAAATGATTTCCTTTAAGGAGATAGAGATTGTTTCCCTTGCATTTTTTTTTTTTTAACAATTTAAATGCAGTATTGGTTAAATGCCAGTAATCCAGCTATCATTTAGGGTGAACATTATATTAGATCTATATCACATTAAATATTGCAAGACAGTTTTAAAATAAATACCTGTTGATACTACAGTCAGATACTACTATTGCCAGAAATGACAAAGGTTCATATTTGGAATACTGACACACCTTCAGTATTTTTTCAGCAAAGTATCACTACAAATTCTCCATTGTATTTTTCTGCTAGTTTTTTTGTTCTAAATATATCATAAGAAAAGATATAGTCATTGAACATGGACACATAAAGATATAGACAGAAATACATATTTATAAGCCACAGAACAAAACAGTTTTGACTGAATGTTTGATGTTGGATAGGAAATAGGTCCTCTGATTTACATGGCTAGACACAGACAGGAATATAGGGCTAGACAGAATTTTCTTCTCTGCTGAGTTGTGCTGCTACTTTGCTTAATGTCATTAGAGTTTCAGCCACTCCAAAAGCAGATTTAAGGATATTAAAATGGCCACTCCAGCAGTCTGCTCTGGGATATTAACTGGCTGTGTCCAGATATATGGATCCATCTCTGTATGGCTCCCAAACCAGTCTCTGGATTTTTAAAATCTTGCTAGAACTATTCTACTCCTCACTGTCCCCAGTTTCCTGAGTAATCCTGAACTTGCAGCTCCTACTTTAAGAAACCATGTTCATTTTCCACTTACTTTTGAAATGTTTCCTACTCTTTTCTTATTTAAAAAAGAATTGGTTTAAACTCTTGATCACAAACATGACTATTTCAAAAGACAAAAGATTGGTTTTGTTTTACTGTGAATTCATAGGGCAAAAGAATGCATAAAGGAAAACATGAGCACATTCATAGGGCAGGAAAAAGTAGATTTTATTCTTTGAATACAATTACCATAGTTCAATAAAGAGGAATCTATATTCTGTATGTATACAATAAATACAATTAGCTCTTGAAATTGCATGAAATTGTTTTCTTTCAATCAACCTAAGCTTACAGGAAGACTGTTGGGATGCAAAGTAACTTGAAAAACCTTGAACTACACAGGGCTGTAACATCGCAGGTGTGTCACCCTTTTCTGTGACAACCTTCATTCTTTGAAGGAAGTTTCTGCTTGTTCACATCACAGATGGGAGGTGTTTACGGCCAACTCAGCTGAGTCTTGATATTGATATTGACTAGCAATAAGTAGTATCATGTAGGAAATTATTACATTTCCCAAGAAATTCAAAATGTTCGGGACCGGTATCTAAACCTCATCTTCTGAACTTGTACAATTCTCCTGGTATTAGCCCAGATGTCAGGAAGCAAGCCATCATTAAAACTGTGGTCAGAGAAATGGTGTCATTTTATATCCCTTTAGGACTGTCTTGCTGCTTTAGCCCCATGATATTAAGCACAGAAATTATGGGATATAAACACAGATATTCTACAATACTGGTAAAATGGTATAGTTTCATATTATTAATAAAAATTGGTTGCAGTATTAAATGAGAATGCTCATGGTAACCACTAAGAACTTACATAATTAGAAGGGATGTCTTTCTTTTAAAGCAAGTTCTCTCTGCCAGGAGTAAGAGGAGTAACACACCCAAAATAAAGCAGCACTAGAGTTTCCGTAAGGAGTGGTAAGGTCTGCTTCTCTCCTTCACCTTTCAAATAACTGTAAGACTGTGAAAATTATAAAAAAAAACCAAAAAAACAAATGCAACCTTTCTGTAGGAAGTCAATTACACCTAAACCAGGATTTGTTCATGAGAGTACGTTTGCTGTAGTTGGCGACCTAATGATGTCTCTTGAGTAGCTGGAGGGAGCCTGCAAGAAAGACGAAGAAGGACTTTCTACAAGAGCTTGTAGTGACAGGACAGAGGACAATGATTTCAAATTGAGAGAGAAGAGATTAGATTTGGCATTAGAAAAAATCCTTTACTGTGAGGTGTGAGGCACTGGCCATGCTGCCCAGAGTAATTGTGGCTGCCCCATCCCTGAAAGAGCTGAAGGCCAGGTTGGATGGAGCTCTGAGTAACCTGATCTATTGTCCCTGCTCACAGTAGGGGAGTGGAATGAAATGATCTCGAAGGTTGCTTCCAATCTAGGCCATTTCATGCTGAATACTTTTTGAAGCTGCATAAAGGAAGTGTTCTCTGGCCTTGAAGTCTCTAGAATCTATGTAAACCTGTAACTGAGTGTGTGTGTGTGCAGGGTGAGAGGGGATGTCTGCGTGTGTGACTGGGCAGGTGTGGGTGTGTGAAAATCTATGTATACCTTTAACTTTGTGTGTGTGTTTGTGTGTGTATCTGTGTCTGCATCTGTGGATCATTTACTGTTTACTATAGAGCTGATGCATCCTGAAGAGATGCAGAGCCTGAGATGTTTTATCTCTTGTCAGAGCTCACTTCAATTAAATTAATGGATCCATTCAGTTCCCTCTTTCCTCTTTCAACTGCATCATTGCCGAATACATTAAAAAGATCTTAAGTCTCAAGATGGTACATCATGGCATTAGCCACGGCACTCATTTCCCTCTGTCTTCTTTTTCTGTAAATCAAATAATTAATGAGATCTCTACCTCAATAGAGCACTTCATCAATATTTTGTAGCAATAGAAAAAAAAAAAAGACACGTTTTTTGCTCTTGTAGGAGCTTTTATCTGCAATTGTGTAGGATTTGGTGGGTAAATGTTGTAAGTCTAAAATGGCAAAATAATGCCAATTTTTCCCAGTTTGCTTTTAATTTCTTAGAAAAATTATTCAAAAAAGCTTAGCTACTGACTGCTTCTGTTGTAAAGATGGGTGTTTTTCAAATTTTAGACTTGTAATGAAATTTAATTGAAAGTCTTTTCTGGTAGAATATGTAATTACAAAGGATTATATGACTAAGTATCACAATTTAATGTTCAGTATTTCAATTCAATTAATAAAAAAATAATTATACTGCATGTAATGTCAGCTATTCTCTTTTCTTTACATAGAAATTACCTTTGCACCATTAACCCCTTCGTACTATTTAATCAAAGAATTTCATTCTTAGAATACAACAGAAAATGTATTATAACATAGACAGCAGTGCAGAAATATATCCCAAGGCTAAATAGCAGATTTTTAGTAGACAGGGGCATTAGCTTTTCATCTTATGGTTCTAGTCTGATTAATTTTATTCTTTTCCTAAAGAAAATTTTAGTTCAGAAACTTAAATAGTCTTTATGACTCTGTTGTTGAAGTGACACTGATTATTGAGCTGAATACTGGGCCTCTTACTGGGAATCATGCACTGATTTGTAATTACTTTTTGCCTTAGGTTTTGGAAAAGAAATATAGTAATTTTAATTTAATGATTTGACTGCAAACTGCATGTGAATGAATAGAGAACATTTGGCTACAATAAGAGGGAAAGAGTCAAACAGAGACTTACTGAGTGGTTAAAATATAATGGCAATTTTTACTGAAATGACAATTTCATTACATTAAAATTAGAACAATACCTTTTCAGGAAAAATATAAACATGCAGTGCTGGCCTTCAAATGAGTTCCATTAAATATCACTACATTGCTGTGGTAAAAATAGTCCATTCCTGCAGGATAGGCAAAACTGAAAACTGTAAAAGAACAGAAATGCTAATAATGCCCCCTCTTCATGCTGATCTGCAGGAGGACAGGTCTTACAGACCTGGGAACTACACAGCAATTGATTTCTAGACAACTGCAGTAACACAATTGTTCTAGACATTACTTTTTTATTGCAGGCTATCAATAGGCATCCTTCCCAGAGAATGGTTTTTGGCCCCAGAACAGGTGTGCAGGTTGGCTCAACTCCAACCTGCTCGAGTCCACAAGCAGCTGAACAGGATCTGCTATGCCTTCTGTGTGTTACCTCTGTGGCTATGGCATTTATGTACAACCAGGCGCACTTTTTCATCTGGATACGGCTGAATCAATATAGAAAGACACAGTGTAACCTCTTGCAAGTGTGTTTTCGTGACAGACAACTGAGATTGCGCTGCAGCACAGAAAGCATGTTCAAGGCTTGGGGCTTTTGAGACAGAGATTGTGTGGATAGCTTGGAAGAACAGCTAAGTAGATGGGGCTGAACTTGATGCTGTTCTGTCTATACTGCACAATTCCAAAATTATAGCCAGGATTAAGATATATACAAATGCTTACTGCAACCTTTACGGGTCACAATCTTCAAAATTTCTGCTATTAATAAGGCATCTTACCATTTTTTGAGAGAAGTCAACGTAGGAAGAGAATATCATTGAATTAATGTTATATTTTGAAATAACGTTATAGTTCTGTGTTCACAGCAAGAACTGGTTGCTTGGACTTTATGAGGGATGTCGTTTCTAGCTGGTGCAGCTGAAGGATTAGCCCTGTGAACACAGTGTGGTGTTTAGTAGTGAGGAAAGACTGGATTTCTGGCACGAATCCATGGCACAGATTGCCTTGTCTTTGTAGGCAAAATCTTCTGAAAATAACATTAATTCCTTCCAAGATGCACATTCCATAGGTGTTCTGGTTTCAGTGAAATCTGAAAGACTGTGGTTTTGTCGTTTCAGTGTTGAAACCAAAATCACTTTTGATTTTGTCTTTGTGGCCTGTGGAAAAATTGACTCTGCTATTGTATTTATCTGGCTCACTTGTGACATTATTCAGCTGAACTAAAATTCTTTTTCATTTGAAATAGTTGTTCCTTTTGCCCTGGAGCAGTGTGTGGCAGCATTGAGAGCTTGGATTGCTGCTGTTTTTATTCCTACCTTGGGCAAAAGGGTGATGCCCCATGTACTTGTTTTACTTGGCAGCTATTTCAGAAGTGCCACTTATCTCCAGGAGACACTTGTAAATTCCTCTGGAAACTTTCTTGTTACTGTTGTACATTTTAGAATTTCTTAGAATTGCTAACACTAATAAATGAATAAAACAGGGGGAAGAAAATATTGAAATGGTTTTTTGGATTCAGAAACAGGTTGGAATCTTTCTATGAGCCAATTAATTAAGGCTATTAATTTTCACATTTCCATCCTTTCACTTATTTTCCCTGTAAATGGCATTTTTTTCCTTACAAGCAATTTGTTAGCTAAAATGTTCTTATCGGTAAATGACTTAAAAAAAATCTTGGTACTACAAGAATACAAATACTGCCATATCTATAAGACATAGTGTATATGTAAAAAAAAAAAAAAAAAAGAAAATAAAATGTGGGGTTGATATCTTAATGTTCCACTCCTGCCTCTTGTGATTTGTTAACAATCTAAACCAAACTGAAATCTTATAAAAATATTCATGGTTGTTTTGGAGCATTACCTTGTTGCTGTTGGATTACTTCTGTCATTCGAAAATGCTGTTACAGATTCCTAAGTTGAGAGATTCTTCAAGAATTCATTGTTCTCTAAATTATGTCTTCCTTGTTGTGCTCTCTAGTATTCCTTCCTAATGAAATACAACCACTGAAACTTTATTTCTCTTCCAAGTTTCTTGAGATCACTAGATTGACTCCAAGAAGTTTGTCAATGACCTGAAGACAAGTTATATTTATGGTGCACTGAGATCTTGGTCTTGTTTTGTGAAAATTTGATAGTGATGTATGGAAGGCATTAGAAAGATGATAAAATTAAAACTTTACTTCTGTGTTTTTCTGGCTCGTTCAAATGCAGATAATACTTTCTGAAAGGCTGAGAGAAATTTAGCCTCTGATAAAAGCTCTGTTTCAGGAACCACAGAAGTCTGACTGACAAACCAGGTTATAACATTACCGTGTAAGATTCTATGGTTTTTGTGGGATTCAATGCTGTATTAGGAGGGAATTATAAAAACCAACTCTAAACCAGAAAGTGCCCAAAGTATAACCACCAAATGGTACTGTGGATGGTGATCTTGTACTTAAACTAAGCACTTTACTCATACAAATAAATTTTCTTCAAATTTTTTATTAAATATAATGAAGGTGTAGGAGCCATAGGTCGTGTGGAATGTATATCTGTATGTATATATGTATATGTATAAAATTACTGAATTTTTGTGCATATGTACTTGCTAGTACTATTTCCTTTTGGTATTAAGCTGAAAAACTTTGAAAATATGGATTACATTTTTCTTTAGGCATGTATTTTATAAAAAAGTCTGACTGTGCATAGTCACTCTCATACACAGGAACTATACCTAGAATCAATAAACCACATGTGCACACACAAAATTATCTGTGATTTACTGTATAGACAGCATTTGATAATGTCAAGCTTTTCAATTGGTGTAAATGCTTAAACAAATAAACAGTGTGACAACCACTTAAATCAGCCGAGGATCTGGCCAAGTGTCTGAAGATAGCAGCTTAATGTCACTAGGTGAAACACTAGCTAGGACTGTGTTGTCATTCTGGAGCTGATACCTCTTAGAAATCATTTACCTAAACAAAATCGTAGAGTCATAGAATAGTTTGGTCTGGAAGAGACCTTAACAATCATCTAATCACCCTCCTGCCACAGACAGAGCCAACTTTCACTAGATCAGATCACTCAATGACCCATCCCACCTGGCCTTGAACTGCAAGGGATGGGGCAGCCACAGCTTCTCTGGGCAATCTTTTCCACTGCATCACAGTAAAGAATTTCTTCCTAATTTCCAACCTAAATCTACCCTCACATAATCATCAAGTCCGGAAGATCATCTAGTCCAACCTAGCACCATCATAATTAATGGTGGTAATCAATCCCCTAAACTATATCTCCAAGTGCCACAACAAAGCGTCTTTGCTTTAAGAGACAGTGATTCTATCACCTGGGCAACCCATTCCAATGTCTAACCACTCTTACAGTGAAATTTTTTTCCTAAATTTCTTTACCCTGGTGCAAGTTAAGTCCATTTCCTCTTCTAACATGACAGAACAGACCAATCCCTACCTCACTACAGCTGCCTTTCAGGAAGTTGTAGAAAGCAATGAAACTCCCCCTGAGCCTCCTTTTCTCCAGGATAAACACCCCCAGCTCCCTCAGCTGCTCCTCACAGGACTGGTGCTCCAGACCCTTCCCCAGCTCCGTTGCCCTTCTCTGGACTCACTCCAGCACCTCGGTGCCTTTCTTGCAGGGAGGGCCCAGCCTTGGACACAGCACTCGAGGTGTGGCCTCAGCAGTGCCCAGCACAGGGAGACAATCCCTGCCCTGCTCCTGCTGGCCACACCATTGCTGATCCAGGCCAGGATGCCCTTGGCCTTCTTGGCCACCTGGGCACAGCCTGGCTCATGTTCAAATGCTTTTGACCAGCACTCCCAGGACATTTTCTACTGAACAGCTCTCAAGCAGCTGTCTCTGCGCTTGCATTGCCTGGGGTTCTTGTGACCCAAGGGCAGGATCCAGCATGTAGCCGTGATGAACCTCATGCTGGTGCAGTCTTCAACACATCAATCCAATCTGTCAAGATTCCTCTTCCAACTTAAATCTATTAAGTGCAAGTCCACTGATACTGTTGCAGAATACCCAAAATATCTGTAAGAGATTTTTAGATAGACTTCAGGTTTATTGCTCCACAATCAGAATAGTATAAACTTCATACGACTGCGTGTCTACTCAAGAGATTTCTCTGTCTCAGTAGCAAATTGAACCATAGGCAGCAACTTTCTTGCCCCCTACCGGTTATTAAGCTCTTCAAAAAATTGGGCAATTATTCCCTTAAGTTTGAACTTTATTTGTGGATGTAAATACTAAATCTGTCACAGAATCCGGATGTCCTTATCAAGCATAGTTTTGCATCATAATTTTGCTATCGCTCTATAACTTCCAGTACTTCCAAATACAAATAACTTTATCTTTCCTTTCACTCTCTTGAGCTCCCTTTTAATTCCCTATTCTTAGTCCTAAAGCTTCTTCTTTGGTTCCTGGACAAGATAATAAAATATACAGTTGTCTCACATGGTTGCAATGCAGCTGGCGCATTGCACTGCAGGTAGGATCTCTGTGTCCAGAAAGTGCAAAAGTCTGGGCAACTGCAAGTAAAAGTGACTGTAAAGACAAGAAATCTTGATCAATCCTCACAGTTACAGCTTTGTGCAGAGTGCAAGGTCTAATGACTTGATGTGCTACAGAGGCATTGTGGTGACAGACTCAGTGTGAGCACATCTCTTTTTATGACAGATAGATCATTTTTCATTCCTTTTTTCATTCCTGTTACAAAGAATTTGCACTCAGGGTTCTTATGGTTCACCTAAACAGAAATACTAGATAATAAGAAATTAGACAGCTTGAACTCTGCTTTAACCAAGAGGGGTCATCTGGGTTGTAATGGGATCCCCTGCCATATCTGTGTTTGTGGTGTAGAAAGGATTAGGATATGAAAGTGCAGTGAATCTAGAGTCAGCTGCACATACCTGGCACACAGCTTTCTGTGGTTTTATCTGACTGCCTGACCGTAAAAAAGCTTGTGTTTTTAGAGGATCCACATAATTATTTCACAGAAAAGTGACATATCCTCTGGAAATAACTATAAGAGTCTTCTGCCTCATACTAGGCTCTATGTTTGGGCTACAACCACTACCCCTGCTTTCCTGCAGACTGAGACAGTATCAAGTTATCCACCCTTTCAACAGCTCCATGGTGGAGGTATTGAATTAGAATGAGGTAGCTACAGTTGGCAGCAGCTGCTAAAATATGGAGGGGGTTAACTTTGTACTGGCTCTCTTTTTGTTTGTCTGTTTTATTCAAGCAGTATCTTGATGAGAAAGTTTCATTGTATTGTGGAAAGGTATTTTCTAAGTCCTTTTTTCCCAGTAAGTACTGGGTAACCTTCCAGTATCAGGAATGTTTAACATCCCTGGCAGAGACTGCTTGTATCTTTAAAAATCCAAATGAATAGCATTATGAAGGGAAAAGAAAATATAAAGAGAGCATTTTAAAAATATCTTAGCCCTTTCAATAAAAAGGGGCTAAAAACACCCCAAGCATCATGCAAAGAAAAGCTTATTGTACATGAAATACAAGCAAAAGGAAGGTATTGAGATTCTGACAATACTGCTGGGGCAAGTGCTTTTGAAATATACTGTAGGGAAATCATGTGATACACAAATATACATCACCAATAGGTCAGGTTGCTTTACGATTGGTAGAAGTTATAATGGATAAGTAGCAGTTACCTAGAAATCTCAAGTACAAAAGATAATAGCAAAAGCACTGCTCCTGCCTCTCCTCTGCTGAACTCTGAGTGTACACAGTCCAATCTAAGCAGCATAGTCCTGGCTTTGAAATTTAACAATCAGGTAAGGGTTTGAATAGATATTTGGTGAGTGAAAACGTACAAAGGAACAAAGTTTCTTCATGCAACATATATGAATAAAAAGTTAATAATTTGGGAAGATTAGGACCAGAGACTCAGGTTTGAATTATCAGTTTGGCATCTTAGACAATATGGCACCAGCTTGTTTCTGTTATCCAATGCACCGTGCACAATGACCATCAGTGTTAAACCCAATGAGATTATTGTCCAAGATACCTCTCCATCAAAAATAGTGAATAATGTAGTCCTAATATTTTAAAGAGAAGACAGAGTCTTATCAGATAAACTATAAGCAAAAGTGCTTTCTCATCATTAATTTGTTGGACGCTAGTAAACACCACTAAGCAAACAGTATTTTCTCATCATCTTTGGAGCTATAGCTGTGATATTAATAGCTGACAAGACTGTTCAGCATATATATGGGATAATTTCTTATGGTACTGTAGCAATTGACCTATCATGTTGTTTTACCTAAATATCTGCAGGGTTTTTTTAAAGTCACGCCTATCATTATCCTGCAAAGGAAGACAGCACACTGGTAATTATGTCATAATCATGTATAATTTAACTGTGGTAGATAGGAAGGAAAGATTCATCTTCTCAGGCAAGTACCCAATATTACATAGAAACAATTAGGATTTGAAATAATAAATGCTGCTTTTAATAAAATAAAGTATCCCAGCACTATTATGAGTAATTTTGTTGTTGCATATATTTTAGATCCAAGGAATTAAAACAAAAAATTAAAAGACAAGAAAAACCTGAAAGAAAATTAATAACTTATGCTATTTCATCTTGATGAAATAAATGGGTATACTCTTTGTCTAATATGTTTTTGGATGTGTTAAAACATAGGGAATGGCCACTCCTTAAGAGGGAAAATATAAAATATTTAAATTCAATAGTAATTCATAACAAAAACTTTATATTTTCTAAACAGAGCATGTATTCAGATTGCCTGGTGTGAAATAGCCTCCTGCACTAGCCTGCTTTCACATGGTAAGTAACTAAGCTTAGTTTAGTGGTGACAGGTGCAGGCCTTATGGCTTTCACTATCGATTCAATCTGAAATGATGGGAAAATGTTCCTTCATTAGTCACTCAGAAATTAATATGCTGAATGTGATGCATCCTACATTCTATTATTTACTAAAGTAATTAACTAACTATAAAGCAAGATGGACAGATAACTTTAGTATCTAATTTGGCATCAAGGTGTATCTAACTTACATCACAAATGTGGCAATAGAAATATTTGTGAAGTATTGATGAGAATTCTGTAGAGGAAGTTTCACTGCCAGCAGGGGCTCTAAAAAGAGACTGAATGCAAAACTTAGATTCCACTTTTTGGATTGTAATTATATCTAAAAAATGCCTGTTGATATCCTTGCTTACATGAGTATTTCTGTATTTTCTACCTACTGGAGTAACATCAGCTGTGACTACTGAGAAGCCTCTGGCCCTGTCTGTTTCTAGACTTGCACATGAACTAAGCTAGTATTCCTGGTATAAGCTCAATAGATAGTCCCTTTAAAGTACCACAAGATCACAATGAGTTTTCCCTGGAGCCTTCTCATCTTAAGGCTAATCGACTCCAACTCTCAGCCTTCCTTTGTAGGACAGTTACTTCATGACTCTGATCATCTTTGTGGCCACCTCTGGACCTTCTCTAACAGGTCCATGTTAAGGACCCCAGAGACGGATGCAGCGCTCCAGCTGGGATCTCACAAGGGCAGAGTTAAAGAAAGAGATCCACCTTCTTTGATCTGCTAGCCACCGAGATTTGATGCAGCCCAGGACTCAGCTAAACCTCAGGGCTTTGAGTGGACATTGTTGGTTCATGTTCAGCCTCTCATCCAACAGCATCCCAACATCATATTCCACAGGACTTCTCTCAGTAAGCTCTTCTCCAAGTCCAGGGACTGCCCTGACCTAGATGCAACACCTCGCACTTAGGGATAATTTAATGAGGTTTCTTGTGGGCACACTTCCCAAGAGCCCCTGGATGTCATCCCATCCTTCTCTTGTATCAACAGCACCTCTCACCTACACACCATCTGCAAACCTGCTGAGGGTGCACTGGATCCCACTGCCTGTGTTGCTGATAAAGATTCTAAAAGGAATCAGTCCCAAGACTGAGCCCTGAGGGACACCACTCATCACAAGCCCCCCCGCCGGACATACAGCCATTGGCCACAACTCTCTGGCTGTGTCCATCCAGCCAGTTCCTTATCCACCCAACAGTCCATCCTTCAAATCCATGTGTTTCCAATGGGGTGTCCCGTGGGACCCTGTTGAAAACCGGCAGCAGTTTAGGGAGGTGACATCGGGTGACCTTCCCTTGTCTCTCGTTGCAGCCACTCCATCTATAGAAGGCCTCCAGATTGGTTGGGCACAATTTGCCCTTGGTGAAACCATACAGGTTACCTCAGGTAACCTCCTAGACTTGCATGTGCCTGGCCATTGTTTCCATAGGCATCTGCTCCATGACCCTTCCAGGCACAGAGGTGAATGTGACAGATGTGTAGTCACTCAGGTCTTCCTTTCTCCCCCTTGTGTATAAAACAGGATCCTTTTCCTCAGTCACTGGGATCCTCACCTGAGCACCATGAATTTTCAAATACCATGGAGAGTGGCTTGGCAACAATGTCCACCATTTTTCTCAGGACCATGGCGCGGACATCACCCATTCCCATAGACTTATGGCTTGTTCTTTAAGTGGTGAGCTAATATTGTCCTAGTCCAAGTGCAGTATAAGCAATGAATGCATAGGTTTCCTAAATTCACAGCATCTCAGCTCTTCCTTCAGATGCTCTTGCTAGTCTTGGTAAGTATTGAAAATCACCCAGAATCAGATCTGCTGTCTCAGTGTTTCATATAAGCATTCAAATCTCTGTGATTGCTGCCAGACAGAACAAGCCTAAACAAAGAACAATGAGTATCAAAACAGAATGAATGCATTTTAGACCTGCCCAAACCCTTTTGAATTCTCTCATCATAGATGTGAGCTACTATTCAAATCAGGGTCCTCACTAGTAATTTTTGATTAAGCTAATCAAAAAATTAATTTTTTACAAACATCAATTTTTATTTCTGGTAACCCCATCCTGGGATTGGTAGGCTATCTGTGTTCAAACAATTCTCCTCAATGTGATTTCCTATCTCTTTAAAGTCTTTCATTTGAGTTTATGACTCTTTACACTATGTGTATCTGTGATTATTTTAATAGCTGAGTAATTAATAGACATTTAAGCATGTACCTATTAGAATAATTTTGTTAGGCATGATTTTTGTTCCAGATGGGACAGAGGAGATAAATCATTCTCAGACTGAAGACTTCAACCAAATTCCATTTCTGTCTCCAGTTTTAAATACCTTAGTATTACACAACACATACTAAGGCAGGCCCTGATCATCACAGATTTTATGGAAATAACATGTAAAAAGTAATATTCTATTTAATTTGGATTACAATCAACTATCTACTGAACTCAGAGAATATTCAGTAAACCTTTCCATCTGACTTCAATGAAAAAATCAAGAGATGGAAAGTCCATCGCTTCTGTGATTTTTCAAATGGCTGAAGTCTTTTTACACTCATGGCTTTTTTTCCCATGTCACATGTCTGGTTTCAGCTTCCTGCTACTGTTTTTCATTGTACTTCTACCAGCTAGATTAAGATATCACTAATATCTTGTTTCCAACCTGTAATCAAATTACTATTCAATCCTCTTTCTTTGAAGTTAAACAGACGGAGCTCTTACGAGTTCTTCTGTGATATCTTCTACAGTGTACTTCTACAGTATCTTCTATGGTTCACTTCCTTTTTTTTTTAAGGTATGTATCCAAGAAGGAATTCTTGCTATAGCCATGTTCAGGTCTCATCTAACATAAACCCTGGATTTTTCTTTCTACAGTCAAAATAATTGAAGAATCAAAGTTTATCTCATGAAGGTGTTGCCTCCGTTCACTATTAGTTGTTGGATTACTTTATTCTTAGGTGTATTAAAACACATACTGGATGAGTTGTCACATGTTGGACTCCAGGGCATGTGGAAAACCCCTTAAACTGCCCTGGGGGTCCAAAACCTTGGCTGGGACCCCAGGAAAGCACTGTCTTTGACCTTGGTCCATGGGAAAAACTTCCAATGCTCATAGATGAATTGAAAACAACAAAGATTTGAAATAAATAGTAGTTTAGTTTGTCACAGGGTGAAAATCCATAGTTTTGGGTTTTTAGTATGGAAGTTGATCAGAGCAAGATGGAGAATTTTGGGCGTTGTCTCATGTTCTTCTTTTTCTTCTTTATCTACTCCATTTTCTGATGTGATGGTGGCACAGAGACATTGGTAGAATGGATTTGATGTAGAAATTACGTGTCTAGAATAGGTGATAGTTATTACCACAAAACTGTATATACAGTATGCTTTAGGAGTTAATTGGATTAGAAATCTTTAAAAATGACCTTGGGCTCTCCGTCCATGTTCCTGTAGCTGCTTCCCTTCAGTGC
>WBMY01001269.1:43924-54012 GCA_013397315.1 Donacobius atricapilla
GAGAAAAAAATTGAGGTTCATAAAAAAACATAAAATAATTCTGTGTAACCCTGCCTAGTGTTTATGTCATCAGTTAAATTAAATGTGACAGGACCAGTAAGTCTGGAACTTTTCAGTATTTGTGAAATTACCTTGAAGTATTTTGTCTCTTTAGAATTTTTTTACCCCGTTGCTGAAAGAAGCTGACTCCATATTAATCCAGCTTGATTTTTTAACAGCAGTTTTGAATAAAGGTAACATATGTATATATATTATACTTTCCTATGGGGAGAGTAATTCCTCTGTGATCTGGGCCACTTGTCATCTCTCTTTGGGAAAATAATTCCAACTAAGGCATTGAGTCCCTTTTTATCAATATAGGTGTAGCTGGAGAAGGAATTGAGCTCTTCAGGGAACAGAGCTGCTCCTGAAGGGCTCTCAGCTGGGAAGGGCCTCATCCAAAATATTTATGTGGATGAAAACATGGGAAAGGCAACGCGCATTTTGGGGAACAGGGAAAAATTAGGTAATAAGAAAAAAGAAAAAACCTCTAATATTTATGGAGATCGGCTATTTTTTTGAGAGGACAAGCCAGTTCTGAGTGGCTGCTATAAAAGTCAATTATGATGCACCCACAATGGCTGATATCAAATGCAAAGCATACTAGTCACCTGATTTTTGTTATTGTTAACTTACATAAATTATTATGAGGATTTGTCACAGATCAGGATCAGTACGGATTTTGTTATCCTTTTCAGTACTGCCACAGTGCTAAATCCATATGTGGTATTACCTGGTTGTCCTTCTCCTTTCTCCTTCCCTTCTTTCTAGGGAAGACCTGGTAGGCTTTCCCTACTCCTCTGCTGCTATGCTGGTAGCTCATGTGTCCAACTCCCCAGCTGTGGTACCTGGTTGTCTGCCTGCTTCAGGAAACTGAATAGGATTTGGGCTTGATCTCAGCACACTCTCATATAACTGCTAGTAAGTCTTCTGGCAGAATTCTAGCCTGACCCAAGTGCTGCTCCTATCTGGGCAAGCTCTGGATGATAATTCAGGTGTTCCCAACAACCTTTATGGGCAAGGACACTTATTTTACAGTGCAAGGAAACCGGTACAGCCCTTGGATTCTGGGCCAGAGCACAGCCACTGACGCCCTAGCGTTCACATGAACAACTACTCTTCCTCCCTTCCAGGATCCCTCTGTAAAGACCTGGAAACAAGAAGCAGAGCAGTGGGTCCACTCTCTGTGTGTCCTTTCAAACACCACTGTGTCCCCTCCTCCTGCCCACTGGAATGCCTGACCTGAGAGCAGGTGGATGCCTGGGTTGTGGCTGACAGCGGGTGGTACACCCATGGCTTCGCTCAGATAGAGCTCAAACACGCATTTCAGAAACAGTGAGCTCTTCGTTTATGGCTTTCAGAGATTCAGAAAGAGTAAAGCACATTGAAACATTCTCAGGCAGAGCCATGATGCTTTTAATAGAGATCTATTAAAGTGAGAAGTGGGGACAGTTTAAGGGTCAAGGACTAGCCAGGAGCAAAAGTTGAAGACAACACCAAGAAGAGCCAAAGACCCAAGCAGAAGACATGGATACAGATGTCTTTACTAAAGGTCACACGGGAACTCTAGAGCAGAAAATTCTGGGAAGAGAACCCGGATTATGGGAATTAGACCATCATGAACTACCTCTCCTTTGCACAGTGCATATAAGAGTAAGGACTGAGAAATATTACAAGAGGGATTAAGCACATAAAGATTATATGTATATGTACTGCATAAGCAGATCTTAACAAGAAGAATATCAGCAAATATATTAAAAATATTCACCAGTTAAGTTGCCCGAGTACGTCAGAAAATGGAACCAAATTCATTGCTACTGCAATTAGATTTGAAGGGCTGAACAATTTTATCTTTGTAAATGTCTAAACCCTCCACCTCCTCTGTAATAATTGCATTAAAAAAGATGAAATACAACATATACATCTTTCAGTTAAATGGCCCATTAATCTTCCAAGGGGGGAAAAAACCCAATCAACCCACTATATAACTGCGTCAAGTTTTTTTCACTTCTTCAATGAAAGTCAAATAATACATCATTCTCTGAATGACACCATATAAACGGCTATCTAAAATGACTTATGATTCTACAACCATCTATTTCATAGCAATGAAGACAAAATTAGGAAATTCTGAATACTTTACAAGAAGAATTCAATACTAAAGTTTTCTCTCAAATACAGTAGCACTTAATTTATGACTTCCTAGTGGGCTTGAAATACATTTAAGAAGGAAGTCTGAAATTTATAGGCATATATCTAATAACCAGATTAAACTCTGAGCGTGGTAGAACTGTCATATATAATAGCTCTAAAATTACAGTTATGCAGTAGATGCATCATGCATAATAACCTTGGACAAGTCTCAGAAGTGGAAATTTGAAGTACTTTCTCACTTTCCAGACCTCACAATGAGTATTTAGTGAAGTGAGTATTTAATCACACCAAAATGCAGACATTTGCTACCCTGGAGAATCTGTGGACCAGAGCTGCAGGATTCACTGTAGTTCTCAGTCATACTTTGCTCAGCCCCTTTCCAGGTTTGTACTGACGGTCAGCAAACATGGTTTGGTATGTACAGTTGCAAGAGCATGGTTGCAACCAGACTGGTGAGCACAGCATTTTCATTACAGATAGGAGTTTAAATACAGTCCCAGAATGCCCTAGAAGCTAAGCCCCTGCCTGCCATCCTTGCGCACATGCTGGATCTGCCATATTATGAAACAAAATTCTGGGCACTCCTCATCTGATCCCATTTTAAAGGCAGCCCTTTGCAGTATGTGTCATCATGACTTATAGGGTACTGCTAAGAAAACAATATAGCAGTGCCAGTTCCCAGAGGATATGGAAACTCAGACATGGCCCTGGCATGAGAGCTCTGCAGCTGCAGCCGGGACGCTCCTCACACCTGCTGTGTGCTCCTTTCTGATGAAACCTTTTCTCTAACCCCAGGCATCCAGATTATGAAAGGCTCCTGCAGGACTCAGCACTGAAAGTGGTGGTGTCCCCACACTGAGTATCTTCCAGGTCCAACCTTTTCGTAGCAGAGAAGTTGTAGTCACTATAGAGGGCTACCAGAGTTTTCTGTGAGTCCTTGGTGACTGCATGTCCAGTAACAGTTTTGTATTCACATTGTCAGAGCTACTCCCACCATGCATTAATCTTTCACCAGAAATGATATCCTTTTCATCAGTAAATGCAGTGCTCTCTATTAAGAAGCACTCATAGAAGGTATGAATCCAAGCACTTCTTGGAAGAGCACCTTAAGAAAGGAGCTGTTCTCAAGTTAGACTAAACTGTTTGTTGAATAAAGTAGAAGCTGATACCGCCAACACCTAAACAAGAGAGCAACTTGAAGCACCTTTGGCGAATTCCAGAACTCCCATTGGTCTTAATTAGGACAACTGAAAGAAACTGTTAATTTCAATCAGCTGGTGAAAGGTGCTGCTGTCACAATCTATCAGGCTTTTGGAGTTCAGTTTTCAACCTTTTCAGTATTAGACAGTCTCACACAAAAGATACTGGTTCCCTGGAAAAATACTGGTTTTCTTATATTACTGGTTATATATAGTGGTATGAGACCAGAACATAAGTTAAATCTTGGTTTATTTCTGGGTACACTGTCTTTGTTTTATCAAGACGAGTCAGAATTTAATAACTAAACAACTTACGGAAAAAAGAATTGCACTTTTTAAAAGTAATTCTAAAGAGGCCTACCGAGTAATCTACTAGTAACAGACAATTCTAGATGTTTAATTCCTTGGATACCTATTTGCTGTAAAGGAAGAGACCTAAAATTCTTTTGTATATGTATTCCAATGTTCCAGGAACTTTTGAGACCTTCAAATGTACCTGATGTATTAATTTGTTTTCGTTTTTTTTCCCTTGACTTCGTCAGTTAATTTTTTTTTTCACATAACCCTTTTTCCTCATAAGATATATTTTGCATAAAATATAATCTGCTGTGTTTTGATGACCTTATAATACGTTTGATGGCCACTTACAATACGTTCAATTGAATAGATTTTCCATGGAATCGCCTATGAGAAAGATCAAGTCAATGTGGATGTGACATGCATTGTTACCTTGTTTAAACAGCAGAGTACTAACAGTCAAGTGATATGAATATTGTTAGAAAAAAATAATTCTTGAATTGCTTGCAAGGCCAAAAAAAAAAAAAAAGGCATCAATCTCAATCAAATTATAATGAAAGATACACTTGGAGAGAACAGTTATGGGTTTTCCAGAGGTGGCTGTGGATTCCTCCAATTCTATAAACAGCAAGCAGCAATGTAGTAATCCAGTAAGAGTCAGAATAGTAGTTAATGCACATAGGAGTAGGTATTTGCACTCTGAATGTTCTGAACAGATTCACAAACAGTGGTGAACTCATCAGAAAGAAACAACGAAAATTTAATTGTAAAAATTTGCTCCAGTGTCATCAGAAGAAAGTCTCAGGGGAAAAAATAGAAGAACCATAAGAAGAAAAAAGAACCAAAGAACCATAAGAAAAATGTAATGAAAGTGCTGGAATTGCCTAGCTTGGAAAAGTCCCTGCTTGAAATGTTTTTACAAGGGCATCCTTGTTACCAGAGTGAAAAAAAAAATCGTAAATGTTAACTAGAAATCACTTTCCTTCATCCCACATCTTTCCCCTCAGTAAATGAAGACAGGATGAACAGCTAAAATTACTAATTGGTTTACTGATCAGTTGTAGTTTGTTCGATTGATTTGCAATTAATTCTGGTTTGTGGTGCATAGAAGAGGAAGGTTGGCGCCAACCTTTGAGGCAGCTGATACTCAATATCCTCCAAGAGAGCTGTGGGTCAGAATATCAATAATCTGTTTTGAAGCAGCTCCTGAATGTATTGAGACTGCGTCTTGTGCATTTGTAAGAGCTCTAGGGAATAAAACAAAATCTTCATTTGTTGTTAATAAATGTATCTCTCTGCAACGACCAGACATTTTTCCCTTCAAATTAGTATTTTGTGCCAACCTGATTTCAAAAATGCATGAATACTTTGCATAATCTGTAATAGTATTGGTAATTTTCATGATACTTGCTTACAGCACAACATTCACTTTTTCAGGCTCTTTGCCCGTCAATAGCAGCTTTAAATTAAAAGAAAGTACAGGTTTTTCTTCATTGTGAAAATATATATGCACAATATCTGAAAGATAAATCACTTCTTCTCAGACGTATGGGGCCATGTTTAGAGTACAGCTGATTTTTTTCAATTAAGAAAAAAAACTTTTTCAATTAGAAAAAAACAAAAGAAAACCAGAATATATCAGAAGACAAAGAGATTAAGAATTTAAGCACAGATTATTAAAAATGGAGTCAGGAGGAAGCTCATGTTCAAAATTAATATCTCTTCCTGCTCTCTATTTGATTATCTGTAATGTGACATCAGATAATTTTTTTTAATCTTTGTAGTATTCACTTGGTATACAGAATCCTTTCCTGGATGCCTTTTACACAGTGTATCACTTTCTTCTTGAAGAGATTTTCCAGCTAGAAATAATAATATTCTTTTCCTTTGATACTCTAGATTGTTTATTTAACTATCATTAGTGTAAGCATCTTATTCCTTGGTCCAATATGCAAATTTCTGTTTCTCTTCCAGTCTGGCTGTGTAATAAAAGAATCCCAGAACCCTCTCTAGAAAGTGTGTCCTCTTCTGTACCTTTCAACTAAATTTCCAGGTATCTTTATCTTTTCCCAAAATTAAGTTAATTTTTTCTGAAATTACCTTTTATTTTTTTTTTATTCTGTTCAGATCAGAAAGGAGTATCTAATGATTGGATTTTATGTGGAAAACACACTAAGCAATCATATGGATGCCTTCTTATTGTAGCATTTTAACACATACAAAGCCTAATTTAAAGTATTTTTCAATTCAATATTTGTGCAGTGTAATTCATAACATGAAAGTGCAACTTATTTTAACTTTAAACAGATCCTTTTCAGACTTCTATTTGAGGACCCGTTTATGTAGCATCAAAAGTACAAAATGGATGAGTACAGGAGAAATGAATGGCTATTCATTGAGACTATTTTTTGAACCCCTAATAAATAAAACACCTGATTAAAGCTATAGAAGAGAAGTGATAAGGAAAACTGAACTGAGTTTCCATGCTACTTAAGACTTTGGCTTTTCACTGTAAACATGATCTTGTTTCAAACTGTGAATGAGTTTAAAACTTCATGTTAGTAGCTGTATTAGAGATACTGTAATAGTGGTGGATCATTCCCGTGAGAAAGGCAAGCAAGGCTTGTGTGACTCCTGTGTAAGAGAGCTATCTGTCACAGATGTCACTTTATCTGATTGAGACTCCTTAGCTCCTGCTATACTTGCACCCTTCTCTATATCAAGACCTTTTGCATCTACAAGCTGCCAGCAGGGGAGTAAAAAACCCCTTCTTCTGATGAGATAGCATTGAGATCTTTGTGGCTTTTTGTCTCAGCATTTAAACAGAGGATTTAATTGGCTGACATTCGAACTTTGAAAGAATACAAATTCTTATGGGATGTGGTTTTTTTCACTGTATTTCATAGCCTTATCATCATTTTACATTTCTTATACCATTAGCCCTGTATGCAGCCAGTCTGTCAAAATACGTTTAGATCTTCCATCTGATACACTGGCAGAACACTTGTATATTTTTGTTGTTCACAATCAAAACTTTTGTGATCTTTTTGATGAATAAAACACCATTGATTAGATCTGTCAGATCATTAAAATGTAAAATTAAGACAACAAAAGCTGTTGAGAACTTGATTACTGTCCCAGTGTTTGATTTTGATGGGTTTTTTCCCTTGCAAAAAACTGAAGAGGAGAAGGACACAATTCATTACTGAATAAAATGACCTTCATTATGAGGCAGTTTGTGGGTCACATGTTCATGTGGTAAAAGACAAAATGTACTAATGTCTGAAAAACAGATTGTGAACATGTTTCACTCTATGTCTCCAGCACACAGATGTGCATACAGCGTCAGCAGCTAAAATTGCTTGGTCCAGAGAGCTGTCCAAAATAATTTCTGTAAAACTTGTTTTTGATATTGGAGTAGATATAACTGGCATTATTGCCTTCACTGATTTATGGGAGAAGTGAGAATCTGCTTTTACTCTTGCATCTCTTACCAGACCACAAATTCAGAGAGTAACATTACTCTCATTTGATGATCTGTTATGAATGTGCGTGGTTTTATGGTGAGAATAATACAGTAAGACAAAAAAGCAACCTGAATAATGAAGGAGAAATTAAGGTTGTTGCAGACATTCACTCTATTGTTTATGATTGTACATGCAAAATTTATGGATTTGCCACTTCTTTGTAATGTATTTAAACAAGGAAGCTCTCTTATAAATCATCGGTTTTCCAATAGCAACCTACATTTTTCACCCTAATCTCTACTTGAGTTCACTGAGGCAAGAAGGGGTCGAATGATGAGCCCAGTGTTACATGATGAGTCATTGAATGAACCAAGTGCTAGGATCCTCCTTGCCCCTGGTCCTTTATATCAACAGGCCACAGGGGCTTTATGTTGCTTCTTTATGTTGCTTTCATCTGCCTTTAAATCCAAAGTGTTAGAAATGTTTTTCATTAAATATTTGTGTGGCTCAGACAGTGCACGAAAATTAAAAAAGAGATAATCTGTTCTTGTACTGCATGTTTCCCGGGTTTCTTTTCCAAGACATCCTTTCTGCTGCGATTTGTTTACTGGTCTCCATAAATCAGCATTCTCATCAGATGTGGTAATGAAGTCCTAAGAGAACTAGCCAATATTTCCACAGCTGTTAAATAGTTATCTAAAGATTTCTTTCTTTTTGGGCTTGATTCACCACTGGGTTTCCTCAGGTTTATACTGGCGTAAGTCTAATGGGTTCAAATTGGTTGCAGTAAATCAATGCACAGAACTAATCCCTGACCTGGTGTAAATCAGCAGAGCTCCACTGCATCCACATGCAGCTACCCTTATTTTTACCAGCTAAAGCAGCTCTATCCCATGGAGCTCAGACAAGCCCAACCATGTACCTGCTGTTGTGCCAGGTTCAGCTGTAATAACCAGGTATTCCCAGGTGTAGTGTTAGAGTTATACTTTCAAAAATGAAAATCAGGTTTGATTAGAATGATAAAAGAGAGACATTTTTTTTGTGCTTGATAGTTTTGTTGTCATCTGTTTCCTTTTTTTTTCTGCAAAAACAGCATAGCCTTTCAGAGCTGCGCTTCTGAGGTTTCATCTGCAGCAGTAAGAAAACCAGTGACTGCAGGCTAACGGAGGAGCAGATGTGAAATAAATACTTTGGAAGATATTTAATGCGTGTGAAAAGAAGAAACAAGAAACCATATCTACACAAACTAAACCATGGGCAACTCTCTCTGTAGTCTTTCTACATATTATCAATTAGGCTGTGAGCAGACAAAAACCTAGCCTTCTGGATCTGTAGATCCACTGAAGTCAGAGGAACTAACTATGTATAAAATTGGTGTCCTCTAAGATCTTGCCAGGAATATAACTCCCTTTTGACTGGAAAGAAATGTTCCATTTCACTGAAGTAATTTCAAAATTTTTAATAGATAAAATTCATAGAATTTTTGAACTCAACAGTTAAGAAGTTTTTTTTAAATTTTAATATATTAATCACTTTTTATTTAGTTCTGTATTTTTGCTTTTTTTTTTTTTTCTAGCTGCTCTACAGCATGAGCATGCATTCAAAGAAATGGTATTCCTAAAGCAACCTTTCACAAAAAAAAAAAAAGAAAAGCTTCAGCAACAAAAAATGCTTTTGTCTGCTTTTCTTCCAGGCAGATTTATGTATGTTTATGGAGAAGCATATTGACATCAGGCTCCAGCTCTTCTGGAATTCTCAGTGCCACAAAAGCAAAGAAAAGAAACATTCTTATTACAATATTGAAGCCTTTGTTTATCATAAAGGAACCAGACTGAATGGAGAAAAACATGACAATTGTCCACTACTAGCCATTTCCAGTGCATTCAAAAACTAGAACAAGCCTAAAACAGTCCTAAAAGCATGGGGAGAATTCCTTTTGCTTTCAACAAGTGTGGTATCTGTTACACTTTATGACTTTGATAGTTTTCAACCTTCTTAAAACCGATAGTGAACTAGAATAAACCACGTGTAGGTAAGGACAGACATAAATTCTTCTTTCTAAGAAAAGGAGAATCATTTTAATATTTGGATTATTTAATTATTTTAGAGTGTTTAAATATTTAATTATTTTGCCCATTCGTTTGGGTGGTTTTTTAAAGCATGTACACATTTCCTCTGTCACTGTACATAGCTTAACTATTCTGCTTATTAAGTATTCAAATGGCAAGTAATTGAGTTAAAATTTAATTTTAACAGCAAAAATTTACCAGCATAGGAAACTGTGTGTGCTCTCTATGAATGGAAAGTAAAATTTGTTTTGTTATATAAATGAATGTAAATATAATGAAATCGTTTCCATTTTACAGTTGTTGCCAAAAGAAAAACACAAACCAAAAAAATCACCTCCTGACAGTCTTAGGGAACATTTTAATTTAGTTCATATGTTCATTTTACAGTGCAGGAAAAGTCCTTTTTGCATGCTGGCAAAATGTTTTCATAGTCAAAGTTCCTGATTTATGGTTAATATTTGCTAACTAGCTATTTGATAAGATATCATTGTCAACATTAGGGCCTCCAGCGCTCTTATTCTAAAAATGCACAACTTAATAATGCATTTTAAAACTTTTTTAATTAAAGAATTAATGTGCTTAAATATAAAGGAAATATCAAAGAAAAAATGGCTTAAAGTTTCTCAGCTCCTCCTTTAGTGAAAATGTTTCAATATATGCTTAGCTTTCCACATATGCTTAAAAATACAAAGTTTCTTTTGCCAACAGTTTCAATGCAGCTTATTCCCTGTAACAGAATTCCCCTGTTTCTGTGTAAAATCCTTTACAAAAGGCCCTAAAATAATATAAATTGTAAGTTAAAACTTTTTACTTCTATCAGATATTGTATTATATCAAGCTTTCAGAACAAAAAGTCAAAATTG
>WBMY01001272.1:6140-39375 GCA_013397315.1 Donacobius atricapilla
TAAAAAAAAAAAAAAAGGCATGGGCAAAGGATGGCATAAGCAGGAATAATTCCAAAGGAAAAAAAAAAGAATCTGCCTCTATGGGGATAATAATAGACTAATGGATAAACAGATAATGGTGGTTTAGACAGGTTCCTCTGAAGGCTCAATCTGTTGTATGCTAGATCCCGCTGCCCATTGACCAGGGGCCTCTTATAGCTGTTGAGAGTTACTGGGACACTAGTATGCTTCAGCCCATGCCCTACTTACACAGTCTTGTTTTGAAGGCTGCTGGAAATCTGTTGGTGAAAACATTCTTTACCACCCAAAAATACCCTTCAAAAAGTCTTGTTTTTTGAAGGAGACAACCTCCCCAGCTGCCTTGCATTGCTATTTTGGTTTCTTGGTATCATGTACTGAACAACTGTGTGTGCTGCTATTCCTGTCACCTTGTGAGTACAGTTTTATGAGGGCCACTGAGAGGGCTGGAGTTCTCTTGGCCAGATATATGATCTAGGAGCACCTTCACGGTTCCTCATTTCCCCCCCAGGTTTGTGGCTTTTCCAGGTTCTTTCCTGCTTGGTTTCAACCTTCTACTCTAGGCAGGAGGCAGCAAACTCACTGCTTTGAGACAGATGGTCCTCCTTGAGGTGAGTCCTTGGTAGCTCTGCAGTATTGCAAGCTCTCTGGGATCAGGGAAAGGGACACTGTTAAATACAACACTGTATTGTGGGCCTGATATTTCTCAGTCTGAGAGATTTTAGCCTCTCAGATTCAGAAATATCAGGCCCATATCGGGTCATCATTTACTCTTTCGGATCTTCCTTAAGATAAATGAACCTTTAGAAAACAAGACAAAGGAGAGAGGCATTAGGGAGAAAGGAAGATGGTGAAAGAAAAATCAGAGAAGGGAGAGTATTCTTGCACCAGTAGAGCAGGTCTGACCCTCTGTCATTGCTCTCTACAGATAATGAAACAGTGAGTTGGGTCAAAGGGAAGGTAAGGTGGTCTTACCTAGTATGGACACAACATTTTGCTACCTGTGGGTAAAAAGGTTTGTAGTAGGAAGTTATTAATAAATATATTAAAATATACACTGGTTTAATAATTACATGTTTGCCAATAACTCTGGAGCCATCAGAGCATCCTCTTACAGCAGTTGACAGGAGCATTATTCTTTCTGAATGTAGTTATGATAATGGTTTTAAACAGATATAGTAAAATTCCCCATACTCAAATGGAGCTATACTTTACTTTTTTCCTTAGTTCTGGGGAAAGGGAATTTTCATAATCTACAAGAAAAAATATTCAATATCTACTAGAAAAAAT
The DNA here is from genome assembly GCA_013397315.1 of Donacobius atricapilla. Taxonomy (NCBI): domain Eukaryota; kingdom Metazoa; phylum Chordata; class Aves; order Passeriformes; family Mimidae; genus Donacobius; species Donacobius atricapilla. The sequence continues at coordinate 7,449 of WBMY01001272.1, forward strand.
CAACTCTTTTTTTACACAACAGATTAGTTTTATGGGCATTCAACATTGAACCTCCTTAACATAATCTACTCTTGCCTGCCCACACACAGATACTCCCAGGTTTTTAGTACTTTACACTCTGTGGCACTCCAGTCTCTGTGAGGGTTAACTGCTCTCTTTATTACTTCTTCCATTGTCAGCAGAATGGTGCTGAAATAAGTCTTAAAGAATCTTCCTTTTTATTGAATGTTAAGAATAACTTACTTCAGATGTCAGGTTGAATAGTCAAGAAATAAACCAAAAACTTAGTAAATGTTCCTTCCCATATAATTTTATTCGAGTCCTTGCATGACTGATCTTAATAATAGAACAATTACTGGCTTCAGCTGGGAAAGGTTTGTACCTGGTCTGGAATGTACTGGAAGAATAAGCCTGGAAACTGTGATGGATGCACTCGACTCCTAAACCAAACTAGTGGTGGTTTGGTTCATTCTCCAAAGGAGGTAAAGGCCTGAGCCCTAAATGGGCCCACAATTCCTTGTGTTCCAATCAAAACCCACAGGGAGGCAGAACAGCCCAGGGGGCATCAGCGCACATGAGGTTGGGACACCAACCATGTGATATACACATGAACAGAGTGTGGGCTTTTCAAGACTCATTTATCAAGGGGCAAAGAAAGTAATGGGTACAAGGAGTCTCATGCATACCTTTCCTATGGCATATAATTTGACTATGAGTCAACCAATTTATTCCCATAACTATGACAGACTAAGGGAGCCAACCTTGAACTCTCCCTGTTAAGCAACCTGGCTGCATGGCAGTGAGCTCCCCTCGAGCTGGGAAGCCTCTCAAGGTTGCTCCTTGAGACCTAGACACTTCCTTGGAAGGTGACTTCCATCATGCATAGCCTTGTACTAAAGTGCACTAAGATTTTGTCTTGGTAACTTTGATCTTTATTTTGGTAAGTTTGGCTCTGCCTTGGAACTTTTGAATCGTTGTATCCTTTGTGCAGTACCATAACAGAGTGAACTTTGCCACCAAATGTTGGTAAGTTGCAGTTTTATAACATCACATTTCAACAAAACCGCTTTTGCTGATATCTTTGAAGGTAGTTTTTTTCAGTGGTATGAATTGCCTGTTTGCAGCAAACTGGCATAGTCAGAAAGATCTTGAATCAGGATTCACAAGAGAAACACCCAATATTCTTAAAATGTTTTCTTCAGAAAAAAAATGAAGTTTAGGGATCAGAGCTTCATTGTAGGCCAATGTGTTTTTCTGTCAGCAATGGACATTATCTGATATCTCACTTCAAGGGTTCTTTACAGAATTGTTATGGCTATATATAATTATATGTAATAATACATAATGAATATTATGAAATATCATCTGAACTAAATATGGGATACTTTAAAACCCAGTAATTACTCCAGAGAATGCACTTTTTATGAGACTTCACTTTCAATTTGAGATACCACAGTAACCATGCTTTTTAGTTGGAGATTGGAAGGACATGTCTTCTTTTGTATGTTTCCATTATACATTTATTTTTTCTTGTACTAATTTTTGTTCAAATGTACAGATGTTAATGGTTTTACAAAATGCTGAAGAACTTTTATTTTGTGCTTTATGCCTTTCTTTACAATAGTGTTTTCATATGGATAAGAAACACAATTATGGAACTGGTTTTTATGTTTTGTAGTTCTCTTTTGAAAGTTATTTCACTTGAGATGAGCTTTTTGTAGATCAAAAGAGACTGCAGGGTTGCGCATGATGCTGGCACAGCAAATCACAGACATTATTTTGCCTTTCAGCCCAGAATGTTTTGTTCACAAAACACCACAGTACTTTGTTTTTGAATAAGGCCTTAACCTGAGAGAAACATCACAACTAACCTTTATTAATTCTTTTTTCATTCACAGATCCCTTTTGGTCCTTAACACCTATTAAATCTCTGACACTAAGGTGAAAGGTACTTCTTACAGCTGAGCAGCATGTCTTCTCAGCCTTGTCTATCCCTATGACCCTATTTCAAAATTGTTTATTTTCTGCATTGAAAAATTTTAAACCACTGTCTTTCTGACAGTTTTAAGCTCTAACCTGAAATACACTAGGGCAGGCCTTGAATTATGATTTGGTTTTGCATTACAAATTCATTGCTTGTGGTTGCTTGTCATGTTGTGCTGTATCTCTACACAGATGACAGGATTCAACTCTTGCCTGTTTTCATTGGCTCCCAGTGGTTGACTGAGCAGTGCATTTTTTTGTTTTCAGGAAGGGCACGTGAAATATGCTGAGCCAAAACAAAATACATTACACTGTAATTCACTGGAGTATTACGTGCCCTTCATGAAATTTGTGTGACAGCCACTACCTTCTCTCTACTGCTGGAATCTTTGCCTCCTTGCCATTCCCTTGTGAATTTCTTACTTTTGTTCATGAAATGCCAAATTTATTTCTCACTGCAAAACATTGTGCATTCTTATTAACTGGGACATTCTTTTTTTTTTCTTCCTTCCTCCCAACCTGATCAGGACGCAAGTTTGCTCTATAATACAGTCTCCAGTGATAAGTCTCATTCAATTTTAAATGTCTTATATAAAAGAGCTCTGCTTCAGAGACTATTTAATAGTATTTGAAGGGCAGATTGTGACTTGAATTTTGTGTATCTATAAATCATGCAACCTACCTGAATCTTGTTTTCAAGCATAGAGAATGTAAGGTATTGTATTCAAGGAAGAGGTACAAAAGAAGTATCAATGAGCTTTCTGCTTTGAGTCAACTTAGATCCCAGTGCGAGGGTGGAAGTGCAGGGTAGTTGCTGCAGAATAGACCATCAGTAAAAAAAGTGTGCTGACAAAGAGATGAGCATGACTTCTTTTACCCCATGTGGCTTCTCTGATGCTCTTGGTCATTTTTTCTGTTTTGTTTGTGTTAAAAATGACAGCTGTGGTGATAGATAGAAAAGGTCCCTATCTATTTATCAACTGAATATCATCCTTTGAATTTTGCAGAAAATGTTTCCTCTTTCTAGTTATACATTTTCATCAAAGCTTGGCCATTTGCTGAATAATCAAAGGCCTTGCTTGCCTGTCCTAGATTAATCTGGGACTGAAACTCCTACAATATTTTAAGCAGCCTTATTGCAAAATACAGATGGAATTCATATAACTGTGAAGTGGAAGTTAGTGCAAATCTTTTCCTTTCCATTAAGATTTTGCCAATATCTGCGGATGGACTGTTAGCTACTCTGTATTATCATGGTTTCTGGAACAACACAGGATCTCAGCTAGGCTTTATTTGTGATAGGCTAGAAGCCAAAGCTGACTAAACTTTGTAGGTTTCTTGATCATGACAAATGAGACTAAAATAAAATACAGTATGAATTATATATAAATTATGTATTATAAACTATATATGCTATTGGCCTGAAAGGGGAAATAGTGTGCTCACTGAATCTCACCTGACTCCTCCTTCAACTTTTCCGAATTCCTGTGGACAGGAATCACAACTTGTGTTCTGCTTGGGGATACCCTTTTTTTATTTACCTCATCATTAAACTTCCCAGTCTTGTTCTCATTGTTGTTTGCTTAGGTGAAGAAAAATAGTGTTTGTCTTTCTTTAGCTATTGAAAACAAGGTTATTCTGTATTTAAAGTTTCATTTGCCATATGTAGTGTTAGTGTCCCTTCTTTTTAGAGATTTAACAAGTTCATAGTCAAATATTTTAGTATAAATCTATGTTTATGACTATGAATACTTGACACTAGTAAGATTTCAAACAAGCCTGTAGTTAAACTGAATTCCTTCATATGGTCCATTACTTTTTTTCCTTCTAGTGCAGGTGGTTCTTATGTATTTAAGGTCTCTTAAAGGCTGTTTAGTCATTCGTGTTTCTTTTGCCATTAATAACTCCACAGAGCAGGAGATAAATTAATTCTTTCCAGGTGGAATGAGAAGGCAGAGCGCTGATTATTTCCATTCTGAGTGTGAGTGCAATGAGACGTCAAGGGAAAATAGGTTTCTGGTGCTTCTTCTCAAGCTGGATGTATTCAGTTCAAGAATAGCTTCTTCTGGAATAAAACAAAATTTTCAATGAGGCTTTCATAAAAAAATAAAATTTGACTCACCTAGTAGTTTCTATATAGAAGATCAACAAGCTTCTTCATATAAAGAAACTGTTTGGAACTCATTTGTAAGAAAGAAATAGTATAGTTATGTTTTTATAGCTTTGTTCCTTCATCCTGCTTAAGCATAACTGAGTCAGTATGCAAACATCTTTCTTCTGTCTTTAAAAACAGTTAGTGGAAGCTTGTTTGTCATCAGCCCAAATTACTGCCAAGAACAAATAAAAGATTTATTTTAAGACACTTTGAAAGATGATCTGTCTATGAGAATTGGGACAGAGAAGTTTGATGACATTCAATTGCTCTTCCTGTGCCTGTTTGACTCATGAGAGACCATTTTACCAAGGAGCACAAGCATTCAACAGAGGGTTTGTTCTTTATAATGAGACTATGAGATGCTTGTTATCATAGCTATTTTCCATCTGGCTTCCTATCATTAGAAAAGCATGTTGCCTGATTAATTTTTTTCTTCTTTTCTTGGGGTTTTGCCAAGTTTTAAAAAACTAATTGTTGATAATAGCATCCACCAGCCATGATAGCCAACTCTAAAGACATAATGCAGCATTGAGCAGATTATCTTGCCTTTTTTTATGCCTTCTCATCTACAAACTCTTTTTTTCCCTTTTCCTAACAACTAACAGGACCAGCAAACCCCCATACTGGGCTGTTCCTTCTTTATTGTGTACTTGCTTCTTCTCGAGATGATAATAGACCTGCTATTCAGTTCAAAGGAACAAGTTCAGCATCTGTACAAACAGCAAACCATCTGTGATGATGAAGTCCTGTTGCCTTTGTATGTTAATACCAAAATCCAGAAGAGCTGTGTCTGCTCCTCTAGTTTGATTGGTTGGAAACCATGCTGTGGTCACAGAAAACTGCTAGGATGAAGGCCCTGGCAGCACCTAGAGAAATTTGAGCAATGTGGATGCTACATCACAGCCTTTTTGTATTTGGTGAGATTAATCAGCCCCCACATGTATATGAATAGCAGATGGACAAACGGTGGCTGTGTGCTTTGTGCATAGCTCAGGGTAATTCTGCTCTGGCAGATGTTTATGAGTAAAGAGGATGTTCTGTAAGCTGTGGGTGTAAAGTTTTGGTCTAGCTCCATTTTTTTTTTTTTAATTTTTGAAATAAATAACTCAATAAAAATATGAAATTTGAAATTTTACCATAGTAAGATTGCTACATTCAGTTTTATTTGCTATGCCAAATGTTTTGTGCTAGCATGCCCTGATGTTGTCAAACCTTCAATACATAGCACCTATGATCCATATGAACATTTTTCCATTCTCTTTTCATTCTAAATAAAATATTAGAAATTAATTGTGTATTTACTTGATCAGAGATAACCTGCTTTCATCCAATGAACTGCAAGTCTGTTACATTTGAATCCCTAAAAAAATTAAACTCTAATTAGCACAGTGACCTAAGTATATGATAATATCCAGAACCCAAGACAGAGTACATTTTTAATTTGTGCTGTAAAGGTAATTCTTTTAGGACCATCTTAAATAAAGACACTGGAAATAAGCAAAGAAAGTTAAGTTAAACAAAGGCAATTGATTACTAGAAAGCTATCTGATAAAACTCATGATAGGTATATATTTAAAGTTCAAAGCTAATATAACTTATACTCTGGCATAGCGTGTGATCCTTCTTACTGACATGATAAGCTGAAAGGAGTCTTTTTTGAGTTAACCTTCAAATTTAAGAACAAAGCCAGTAAGACGATATAAGATCAGGATTTGTGGGATACAAACAGCAGCCAGTTTTCAGAACATGAAATACATCTGTGGTAATTCCACCAAATCCAGTAAAACTATTGTTGGAGGAAGGTAGGCTTCAATGTAGGTAAAGATGACCATTAAAACTGAACCTCAAACCTTGACACAAAGTATATTGAAATCACTGAGATGACTCATGTTCTCTATTTTGATCCTTTCTCTCTTTTGATATACAATTCTTCTTGCAATTATTATTTTTTTTCTTAAAACACAATTCATCACTTATCACAATGTACCAGTCTTGATAATTATTTTCAAGCTACTATATTCATGATCATGAGCATGCTTGGATCTTGTAAGTCTTGAGATCTGAATCAAAATTGTAGCAAAATAACATTTTTTATGAAAGGCATTTAATACTCCCTCTGTCTACAAATGCAGACTTCTCACAGCAGTATCTAATGACTGGGAGATGTGGACACCAACCAAAACTGAGTGTCATATCTATTTTAAGGAGCATGAATATATTCAGTAGTAGAACAGCAGCAGACCTTGGCTTTTTAGAAGCATTTTAATTTTTTGTCCAGATGCTATGAAATACATTTTTCTTTAAGCTTAGATAAAGATACCAACTGACTACTGATCCTTGAGTATCATAAATGTTCTACTTACATGTTTCCTTGAGTCTAATGGAAAAGAATGACATAGGATGGTGGAAAAAGCACATTTATATGATACTGGTAAGTAAATATGAGTTTCCTGCAAATAACTATTTAGCTTACATGAGATTCCTCCCTTTCAGAGTCAGGATTCAGGAGCTTCCCCTTTACTAAAAGCAGAATTAATACTGCAATGTGAAATCATTAATTAGTGGAAATACATGTACAACTTCTTTTTTATCTGGATTATTATTCCCAGGCCAATGAGCACTTGCATAGATAATGGCAAGAATATGTTCTTCAGATAAAATGTCAGTTCACGAAAATACTGATGATTAGGAATCACTGTGTGACATCCTGGTAATGGAGGTGACCTGGTTCTGCTTCCTCATTGAGCACATTTTCTCTGTATCTGATAAATTCATCCTGCGTCAGGACAATAAGGGGGTGGGTGAGATGAGATTTGAATTGGCAAAGTCACTATTCCACCAAATAGAAGTTCAGGGAAACAGAAAAAAAATTAACTTTTCTTTGAAGGAGAACAGGACTGTCTAGAAGACCTTGCAATTATATGGTGTCCCATGCTGTGCAGTTTCTGCTGTCTTCAATGTCATTTCTTCATTTTTGTTTTGTGTGACCCTGAGACTGTTTCCCTGATATTGTTACTAAAGATCTGTTCAGATTACAGTTCCTGTTCTCCCATCTTTACTGTCCACGTGCTACAAGTCATTTCCCCATCTTGCTTTGTTACCAGGCTTTTTCCTTGCTGGCATTTGAACTTATTAAGCAGCTTCCCAGATTTGACCATCACATGCTTTAGTGCAGAGCTCTCACCAGATTGGAAATAGCCTTTATCACCTCTGAGAGAAAGGATTCTTAATGTGAACCTTAATAACACCATAATACACCGCTCAAGATTACAGCAGTGCAATCATGGATAAACAAGGTCCTGTGACCACTGTGTGTTACATTCTGTTGTTTCTATTAAACCAGCTTGTAAATTGGCAATCCATAAAACAATTGGATCAATAGCAAACCTTTTGTTACTGGTAGAGAAACAATGCAGGGATATTTTACAACTCCTGTGCTTAGTGCTTTCTCCTCACAGCCTGATGGAAATGATTAAAACAAAACACCCGATAATGAGGTGGCTGTTGAACAGTAAACTTCTGGGCCTTTTATTATAATTTTTATTCAAGTATTTGGAACAGCAGTGGGATCTGGAGTGTGGAAGGGGCCCTGTTAGAAAAGTTAGTTTCTATAACAACTCAGTGTAAAAATGGAGTTCCCTTTCTTAGCATCTTTCTTGAAGTGGAAAAAACCCAGTTTATTTCAGATGTATGATATTGGATAGCATTAGCAGTGTGTGAGACAGTAAGTAGTGACAGAATTTAAAACAATGCTTGTGTGTGTGCAATATTGCACTAGGGTGATAAAACTGTTTTTCAATTTGTCCTAAGTTTTTTTAAAGCTGCATATATGTGTCCTCACCTGAAATCATGTTGTTGACTCTGCTTTCTAACCCTTCCTTCTGATGTTAACATTTTAGGAAGGAATCACATTAGGGTATTGTACGTGAGTAAAGTCAATTCACCACCAGCTTAAGATTGAAAATTACTGTGAAAACATACCCTATAAGTCTTCCCATTTTCAAAGAAAGAAGAAAACAGAACGATTTTAGGGGCTGCCTGGGTCAATGTCTTTGAGTCAGCTAAAATCCATGTACCTGGTAATTCTTCTTCATCCTGTTACCTACAGGACTCCCAGGACTATTCAGCCAGAGCCCAGATTAGTCCTATTCTACCTGATAATAATGTGACAGAACTCATAAGGTTTATGAATGCTGATTTGATGTTACCTTTGCTGCTGTCACTTCCTCTTGCACACATACTGGCATGTGGGTGTCTAACTTTCATTGAAATGTACACAAAAGACTAATTTAGAGAAGCCTTTTCCTGGCTGCTGCAAACATGTGGCATGGTGATTAAGTTAAGCTTTGTTTTTTAGCTGTTTGTTGCATAGTTACTCAAATTCATGAGAGATATTTTAAATTATATACTCAAAGATTGCCTTTCCAAACCAGAGAATCCAATATATTAATTTCCTGTCACTGCTCTCAACATTTGAATTAGTTTATTCTGATTTCAGCAAGAAATTGCCAAACTTTTTTAAATTGTCAAAAATGCAGAATTGGAATATTCCGTCATTGCTACCTATGGATATATCTGTTCCCTTTCAGGTCTCTTTCAGTACCACTTTTTGGGTTATGAGGTACAATTCTTGTGGTTTTACATGTTGTGCATAAGACTGTGTAATTGTCACTCCTTGTGGTTAGTCCCTGGGAGTCAGACCAGATGTTCTAACTAGTTTTCAGCTTATACAGTTTAGATTCACTGGCCAGCTTGGAACAGAAAACCTTAAACCCAAGTTGTGTTGAAAAAAGGGAGCCCACCATGGCTCAAAGGAGAGCAGCAGGCGGTGCTGGGTCAGTGGGATCAGTGCTGGCATGATGTGAGCAGTGCTGGGGCTTATGCTGTCCAGATCAGCAGTCTGACTGGGTGAGCTGGGTCCTTGTTTCTCCTGAAAACCTGGGCAGGAGGGTTGTATGGAGGAGGTGGCCAGAGAAGGAGAAACTTATGCCCTTGGTGGCTTTGCTCCAAGGTGCAATATGATTGTGGGCAGGAGACTCTCTCCAAGTGAGAGAGGAAAGGATTCCTTGGCTCATGAAGAGTGAGAACCATCCCCCAGAGGAGCAGGTACTGTTTGCTCTCTCTCTCATCTGCCTCTTCCCTTCTTTGTGGTAATGAGTGTGCATTTTATTTGAGCACTGATGGAAAGAGATGTGCAATGATGGAAGTTCCATTCTTTGGTGTTGATAGACTGAATTCCATTCTGTCATCTAAAAAAACATTAAAATTACGTGCTCCATCACAAAAGTGTGTATTTGTTTTCTTTAAAGGGAGCTCTCAACGTTAGCTTTGCTTATTTAAGCACCATGTTGAGAGATAGAGAGAATTAGGCTGGACAGAGCATATGTATCTATGTGCAGAGAAACGTCCTTGTGAGGAGGACATGGTGTGCATGCCCTCAGGAGGAAATGGCCTTCCAACCCCCACACCTTCTTGTGAAGGAATGTAGGCAGCAATACCACTTCTGGGCTGCATGCAAGGCCCAGGACACATCGAGGACTCTTTTCCCTTCCACCATGGGTCAAAGAAGAAAGGCCAGGTCTCTGGGAGGCTTTTTCTTTCACAGATGGGATGTACATCCCTTCTTTGCAATCTGAATTCTGGCTGAATATTAAGATAGGACTGCATACAGTTGGAGCAGTACAGGCCTGCATGCTGACAGCTTCAGCTTGTTCTTTCCAGATTGCTAAAGCTTATTTTAAAAGGTCTTATTATTGGAGAGCTTCCATTATGTATCTAAAGCCACTGATATCTTGCTGTCAATTAAATGAAAACAAGTTGCTATTATTTTTCAGTTTAAGGGGGACCTCTCAATAAAAATATGTTTACCAACAGTTACACATACAGAAGTATTTTAAAAATATTTTAAGTGCACTGCAATTACCTAAAGGTGTGAAATGAAGTTGCTGTGCTCACTGCGTCACAAGCAAGGTCTGAAATTTAGTGACTATCAGGGTTGCTGGGTTGTTTTTCCATATATATGGCCAATAAAATTAGAAGCCTTATCTCTAGGCAAACTCATTTATATTTTCTTAGGTTTAGAGGATTCTTTCAGCTAGGAAAGCTATCGTATGAGTTCCTTAAGCAAATACTTATCTCTTTATAAGAGAAACACTGATATGTGAAACATTGATGCACTGTTCCATGCTTTTAAACATTTATTTTATATTATATACCTGTGTATAATGCAAGAAAGTTTGAAAGACAACTGTGGATTTCTGAGAAAAGCCTTTACCTTTAGGTCAGAAAAATATTTTTGTAGTTTATGCAGTCAAATTATAACAAAATAGATTCTGGTTTTGGTGGAAAATGCATTCACATGTGAATCTATAATTGTAAAAGTAAGCCTCCTGTGGTTCATGAAGCTAAAATACTCGTGGGTGCAAAACTGCTATAGTTTTGTGCAGAAATAGAAATGTTGAAGCACATGTACTTCACTGCACATGAATCTTGGGTTCACATCAGAAAAGCTGGTTAACTGTTTCTTGTAGCACGTCTGTTGTGGTGGTGCTGTTCTCCTGATGCTTTACAGCACTTATAAATGGCTTAGGTGACTCACTTGCAGAAAAGAAAAAGGGACTTGAAGTATTTCTAATAATGGAAAGAGTGACAAGGGAAAGCGATTATATCTGAATCTGTTTCATTCCAAAGCTCTTAAACTTTTTTTTTTTTAATGTGTTGGAGCACAATAATTGTAAAAGAGGGTTCACTTGCTTCATATATGTGACATTCAATACATAAATTAGCTAAATGTGTCAAAAGACAAATAATATAGAAGGACATATTATCAGTGGTGTTATAGCTGTGGATTCTACTGGTCACATCAGTCCTCTCACTTCAGTTGAAATTGATCTTGAAATCTGTGTAAACTGAACATCTTGCAGTGAGTTTGAACAATAATTCAAATACAAGTTAGAAGGAAAAATCTTTGCATTCATGATATTTCAGGCATGCTGTGAGCTAGAAATGTCTGTTCCATAAACAGGATCAGATACACACTAAGAGACCTGTATCTTGTAAGGTTTCATATAATCTACAGGTAAATAATGTTATATTTCCTGAAAAAGCACTAATCATGGGAAGTTTCTCCCTTGCTACTACTGATGATGTCAGCATGGCTTCAGGTTCCTTCTGCTTTGCTGCCAACTTGTTACATGCATATTTTTGTACATCTTCCTACTCTTCTTCGGATCACTTGGACAGCTGAAATCCCATGCAAGGGCCCCCACTAACATTTGTCAATAGCTCTGTTCCAGCTTGCAGTGACACTGTCAAATTACTTTGGCAAGGTGGGTGAAATATTAATGTAGAATCTTAGAATTGCTATGGTTTGAAAAGACCTCAGAGGTAATTGAGCCCAACTATTAAGATGTCCAAAAAACATCCCTAAGGATTAGTTTTCAGATATTCCTCCATACCAGAGGTGGAATAGTGATCTGGAGGAAATGCTTTCTTTCATGCAAATTCAGAGCTTGTTCTTCCTTCATTTCCTCTCAGTGAACTCATTGCAGGTGAAGCCAGAAATTTCTTAGCACATCAGGCAGAGACCTGTGCCTAGAAAGTACTGGTTGGAACTGAGATAAAGATATTCTGACACTTCTTTAAGTCAATTTCTATTGTATTTCTTGTCGAAATGATAATAAGTTATCCAAGAATGTGAGGGCAGTTTGCCCTGCTGCTCCTCCCCTGTACTCAAGGTCTCTTTTGTTGTGTTGCCTTGCTGTGTCTCTAGACCCCAGCTGTGATCAAGTTCTCATTGTGTGAGGGACCATAAAAATGGATTGTGTGTCACAGTCCCTGCCACAATGACAGCACAGTTTAACAGGGGAGGACAAAAAGGGGTAGCTAAGGTAACAGAGCCATGCTGAGACTTGTGCAAAGTCACTCAATGAGCAGCAGGCAGCGGTGCCATAGGACCATTGTTTCCAAGTCCCAATTGCACTGCAAAATTACTGACAGATGCTTCTTTTTAAAGGAAGAAAATGTTATTTCTGAAAATTTTCTTGCTAAAGAATCTATAGAAATGGCAGACAGACAAGAAACTGAGAACTCCTAGATGGATCATTTGAAGAATTAGGTCTAAATTGCTTTGAAAAAGATTTTAAATAGGACTTGGATTTCTAGTGACATTCTTCTAGTTACCAGCAAGTTCAGTTGTTCAAGTTTCCTGTTGTTTTCTTACATTTTGATAACTTAACAAACCCCAAACCCAGCTCTACACTGGTAGTTGGGTCATAAAAATGGTACAGAAAAAAATTGCACTCACAGTGACTTCTTTTAAACTATATTCTATCAGTATTTTTATTAGGAAAAGTATTTTCAGTTGGGCTGAGAAATGAAATTACATCAAAGAGAATTTGACTCCATATAGTAAATTTGAGTCTGTTTAACTTTTATCAGTATGAGAAATTATTAGCAGATAAATAAATCGGAAGTAGAAAGAAACACAAGAAACAGTCTTGGAAAAACTTAGAGGTATGTGCTACAAGTCATCAGTTCATAATGATGTTAAATAGACAAGAAAGTAGAAAGAACAGACAGAGGGATGAGAAAACAATGGAGTGGGGAACAATGTGAATGATGCTCAAGTAAGTTGTTATTGACTTTATTGATGTTGGTATTCACACCAAAGTGTGGTAGGAATATATGTCCAAATAGCTATATACTTTCCTAGTCATATGATTTTTTTCCCCTAACTAGATCTTCCAGAACAGTTGGGAAATCTTCCAAGAAACAGTTCAAGTCCTGCTCATTATCTTCAAAAAGGGTAAGTATTTGACTCATTTGCAGGTAGTGTCTTTTTGAGATATCCTGGTACAGACAAAGAGGTTAGTTTTATAACACTAAATTCTAGAGAAATTTTGTGGGATTTGAGTAAATCCATTATTCCTTACGCTTTAAACATGAAATTTGAAATTATCAAAGATAGACACAACATGTAATAAATTATACATAATTTCTGTAGAGAAAAATAGACTCTTGTAGACTCAGAGTATTCATTGAAGTGTGTTGATTGCTTTGGTAATTTCAACTAAAATTTAAAAGCCTTACCTGCTGCATTTTTTTGAATTATATTTGTATTTTTTATCAATAAAAATACAAGAAAAGTTAATAGAAAATTACCAGCCATGAATTATGAGTTTCAAACTCGTATTCTACTGGCTACTGTACCACCTGTTAAGAAGTAAACCAAGCAGCAGTTGCCACATCACTGAGAATTACTCATTTCTGTAATGAATACCAATTAGGATATCAACATATTCAATATTCCTGTTATCTCTCAATACTGCTACATTATTCCAAACTCATTTAACCAACTGTGTGGTAAAAACATTTATTTCACAGAATAGAAAGAATGAAATCACAAAAATGTTTCTAAATCTTGAAAAAAATGGGTCAATTTCTTTGAAATTAAATGGGCTGATTACGAATCTACATCTTTCTAGTGCAATGTTAACATTTTGATTTTTCTTATTCAGAATGCAAAAAAAAATTCCCCCGACATAATTTTCCACCATATGGCAGTGCTGGGTTCAGAGCAGTTCTTGTGCTAGGCGCTTTACTGTCTCTTCTATTCTGCCCCAAAAATGTAACAGTTCAGCAGAACCATGCTGAACCTCTAGTTTTAGAGGGGCAAATGGAAGCCCATTTTGCGACAAACAAGATAGGCAGGTAGCAATGATGACAGACAGCAGCCTTGCTATACAAAGGCAGGGCAATATTTGATGTGAGAATTTTTTCACTTGTCCAGATAGAGCCCTCATTAACACATAGAACTGTTGAACAGAAAGAGCTAGGATAATACAGCAGCTACAGATCTCATTTACCAATGCCCACATTTTATAGCTTATAGACTTGCTGACTACTGGTGAGCCAGTACATGTGCTAGGCTTTGTTTATGCTTGATGGATTTTGCAAAGAGTGAATCATGAGATCATCAGTCTCATCAAGCTCTGCTTGGGACCAGATCTGGTTACAGGATGCATGTAGTTACATACCTGGCGGCAATGACTTTTTGTTTTCAGTGCTGGGTCAGATCTTTCCTTTGCCTCTTTTAAGTTTGGTGATGTCTTCGTTTCAAAAGACAGATGTCTGCCAGGGAAAGCTGGAGTTCCCCTTGGAATGGAGAATGTAAACCCCCTTCCCTCCAAGTTGTTATAATTTTGCAATTAAGGGCTTTCAGGCAAAGATTTGGGAATAGGAATAGCAGTTTTTTACTAGGATTATTATAAAAAAATTACAAATATACTAAAGCAAACAAACAAACAAATCCTAGAAACAATGACAGAGTCAGAATATGACCTGACACCCTGGTCAGGGTGTTGAGAGTAGTCCAAACAAGTCCTCCTGGAGTAACACATGTGATTCTTGGAGTAGGGATGATCCTGTAGAAGGGTCCAGTGGTAGTGCGATGGGTCTGGTCTTTCTTTGGGGATTCCAGTGGAAAAACAGGTTCCTTGAGGAATCCAGTGGAAAACTGGCTGGCTGGTGTGGTGAGTGCCAGGTTTTTATCTAGGCAGAAATTCTTAGCTCCTCCCACTGGGTGGTGCATCTCACAATGAGATGATGCAATGTTATGTGGTGAGCCTTAATGGCCCATTAACAGAAAATATCCCCCAGAGGGGGATTGGTCCTGAAAGAGGTAAGGAACACTGCCCCACCTGGTTTTAACAACTGGCCCATTAACAGAAAAACACCTACCCCCTCCCCCCTGGAGCTATGAGGAATGAGTTATACAAGAGATAAAGAGAGACAAAAAACCTCCCCAACCAGTTTCAACAGATGGTAAATAGAATATACTCAGTCACATATTGCAAACCCAAGACAGGTGGTTTTGTCATTGGAGAGGAAGGGCATGATTGTTCCAGGATTTAAACTTTTAATATTTTCCTCTTTTCTGACCAACCTCTCCTTTGAACATATTCTATGATTGTGGTAATACTGTTTGATTGCAAACTTAGAGAGAAAAAAAAAAAAAAAAGAAAGGGAGAAAGTGTGGGCTCAATATTTCTGAGCCTGAATTTTAGCTTGCTAACTAGTGCTAGCTCCTTTCCCAAGAGAAAGCTGTCAACAGTTTCCTTTTTCAAAACATCTCTCTCCATTTCTCAAAACGGGTTAAGTAAACAGTGTTCCCTTTGCCATAACAACTGTCCCCAGGTGTTGTTTCCTATTACTTAACCAATGCAGAGAAGTGTCAGTCCCATGGACCAATAATTTACCTTTTTAGCCCAGCATGCCATAAAAGAAACTGTTGGAATTGTAAATAAAGGCTTCTTTCTCTTCTGACAACTATATGGAGTCAATCTATTTTGTGTCCTACTGTGACAAGAAAGTAACATCAACCTAGAAGTAGAACTGTTCAAATCCTGTGCATGATGCCATGCATGTAGACAAGGAGCCCAAGGCTTCAATCAATGAGTAGAATAGGTTTCCCTCTAGAGAACAGCAATAGCACCTAACCTACCAGCTAGCTGTCTGCTCTCCTTCGTCACCTTGTCCCCAGAGGTCCCTGGTGAAATGACTGAGATGCTCATTAACCGTTTGCTAAATTACTTGAGATACTAAGGTGGAAGGAGCCATTTTGGTTCTCTGTAGCCTACTGGGCTGTAGTTTTTATGCATCAAATAAGGCAGAAGGTGCCTAAGCTACCAAGCTGGACTTCTGAGAGCAGCAGTGCAACCAGGATCTGACTTGTAGAGGAGCTGTTTCCTAGAAGTGAGGCTTTTCAAGGTGAAAAGAAATTAATACTTCTGTATGAAAAGATTTTCTCCCATGAAGACTTTTGGAAAGTATAGAGAGTTGGGTTTTATACCCTACAAATGCTTTCGAAGGGAGTGAGCCATTTCAGAGTCAGGCACTAAATAAATGGGAGTAAAGAGGAAATCTGGACTCCATGAAGACTTTCTGACATACCGTGTGTTATGACCTGCCTCCACAAAGGTGAGAGTAACAGCAGGTTCTTATTCTCAGACCCTTGGGGCAGATTAGAGTGGAACAACACCTAATGATTGGTGTTTATAAATATATATATAAATATTTGTGTAGGGTCTATTTTAGAACAGTTTAGTTGCAATGGAAAGCAGATATGTAGCCATTTTGGTTATTATTATCTATAGTAATATATCAATATGAAAGCATAAAAATATTACTTGAGAAAATGTATAAGGAAAAGAAAGAAAAAGAAAGGGTAAGAGTAGAAAGACAATCATCTTTCATAATCATCACCCATGGATCTGCAATGAGATTTGATTGTTGCTGCAGGTTGAAGTGATGGTCTTGATCTGTCTTGATCTATCCCCTCAAGGAGCCCCCAAAACAGAGTCTGATGGGTTAAAATACACTCAGGCTGGGTGGGAACAGCACCCAGGTACCTCCCCTGTGTGTGGGGGGAAGTTTTACACTGTGTCTTGCAACAGACCCTGGATCTGCTGCAACACCTTTGGATCACGTGCAGTCCTCGGGTGGAAGGCTTCAGGAATGAGTCTGGGGGTGCTTCAGGGGTCCCTGATCGTTTATGATGCCACCTCAGCTGCCTCTCACATCAGCACTGTTAAGCCAATAGTGGCCCATCAGACCTTCCCTGCAGGGAGAGGGGAGAGTCACAAGTGAGTGCAGCCTTCCCCACCTTGGAACACTTGGTTCATTCCAAGCGTTGTGCTGGTTTCCTAGCACACAAACGTAAATATGATTCAACTTCACAGGGACTTCCTGAAGCTTCTACTGATCCCCAAATGAATATTATATTCACACTGCACGCAATGCTGATATGTTCATTCAATGAGCACTTACTGCAGGTGAGAGTATGTATAGTTGAAGTATGTATAAACCTCTGAAAGTGATGAAGGGTACTCAAAGGTCTCTGATAGCAAACTTGTGATCCATGGTATTGCTTCAGGAGGAACCCCTACAGAGAACCAGAAGCAGGGGGTTGTGTGTTGGACGAGATGTGCATACACAGTTTTCCCTGTGATGCACAGGGAATGCAGAATATTGTGGCACTGTGAAATGCATGAAGGTCATTTACAGTGAAGAATAATAGAATCATAGGATCCATTAGCGTGGGAAAAGGCCTCTAAGGTCATAACCTCCTAACCCATCACCATCTTGTTCACTGTAGTGTAGAACTGTGAGCCCAAGACTCAGTGTAAAGTCAGGAAAATCCCCCCAGCAAGGCCCTGCTCGCCACACAGTGAATCAAAGAAGGGAGAAAGGGTCTCCAAATCCAAAAAGAGATTGAGGAGATGAGAAAGAGATGAGGAAAATTAGGGCTCTCCATGTTCCAAAAAGCAAGATTCTTGGGGGACAAAGAAACCAGATCCCTTCTGGTGAGGAAGAATATCTGTGAAATAGCTCACAGTTATGCATAGGCCCAATGCTTGTCTCGCACAAACAGAGAGCTTACAGGCCAGGAAGATTTATTTATACTTAGAAAAAACTTGGCATAAATCCATAGTAAAAGGAAGTTTCTTCAGAGAAATATAAATGATTTGTGAAAAATATTGCCTAAGGCTTACATGCTGTACTGTAAACAAATATGGATTTCACATGGATAATATGGATGATATATTGATAAATTCAAAATGTACAAATGTAAAGAAGGGCATAAAAATCTCTGTTCTAAATTTAATCAAACATTAATTAAAGAATCCTGTGAGGTAAGTGATGTTCCATTACATTATTTTTCCTAAAGGAAGGAGAAAGGACTGGCTTTATAGTCAGGTAAAGCAGATGCTTCCCCCTGCACGCCATACAGAGGCCTGATGTGTCAAGAAAAAAAAATGCTGAGGTTTCTTAGCAATTTTTGCCTAAGTTATACTTGTCTGTGCAAGTGTACATGTAGTGCTCTGCTAGATCAAGCAGTAGAAATGGATCCAGGAAACCAAGTCAGGTTATGGTTTTGGAGAGCCTAAGCTTCCTTGAAATACAGACCTGGAGTTTGAACTGATCAGTATTTCTACAGAGAAGTGCTCCAAGCACTTAAAGGGTGGAGAACTTAATTTATCCTTGAGCAAAGAGTCCCTAGAAGGCCCATCACAGAGTAGAGATCATTGAATTGCTGGTTGTTTCATTTGACAAGGAAAAACTATTAGGAAATCTACATTTTTACTTGAGATGCAATCCAATTTTATGTTCAGTCTCTAATTCAATCTAATTTTTTAAATAATAATGACACTGTGATTAATGAAATATATGAAATGGTGAAATGGTCAAATGAAAAAGCAGTTATGTTCTTCCTTTGTTCAAGGTTCATACATAACCAGAAATACTACCAATCTGGTTGGACAGTTACAGTACAAAAATCACAAAACTGATTACTTCAGAAATGTAGTTTTCCATTCAGGCTGTGATCTGACCTGTTTTGATTTAGTTGAACTACCCAAGCTTAGATCTGAAGTTGTCTGCAACATAATTCAGCTATCTGATGGCCCCCCAAGTGTGATTAAGCTATCTGACCTTCCTGTGCTGTTCTTTCTTTTTCTACTCCTGGTTAGATTAGGTTCTGTCCCAAAATCCATTTCCTCATTCCTGCTTTTGATTTCCAGTTAATAACAATATTATTATTATTATTATTATTATTAATAATAATAATAATAACAACAAACAATAATAATAATAACAACATAATAAACCCCCCCTTTTCATCGCTTCTCACTCTGTTACTGAAAATAATCCTTAAGGTGTTTTATTTCAAATAAAATTAGTCAAAGCCACAGTTCCACCTCCTTCACTCACAGAAGCACTAAATCTGTTGAGAACCTTGTGTTGACAACTTGTCCAGGACTTAATCCTTACACTTGAGACCTGGTTTACTCTCCTCAGGCTTCAGTTTCATCTAGTTTAACAAGTGGGGTTTGTTTGTTCATTTATTTTTAACTAATTCCACTTGCAAAGTGAATTTTATTTTGGTGAAATGTGGGATTTCATCCCTGTGTCTGTGGTCCATGTACACATACTGCTGTTTCAGCTGCAGGCATTGCTCAGCCCAGCTCTGTGAGAGATGGCCCTTCTGCTCAAAGTATCTGCCAATGTCAGCAGTCGATCAAATAGGTGGTGTTGCTCGAAGCTGAATTTAATTCACCATCCAGGATGACAAGAATTCTTACCTGCCATGCCAACAGATAAGGATTTACTGTAGTACATTCCAGATACCATGGCTCTTTAGCTTTCAATTTTTAATCAGGTAGAATTTTTCATCAAAATTAGCTAGCTGTGAGCATGCCGTAGCAAAGCTGTGTCTAAAATGCAGATGATCTTTTAGGCTCCCTATGTGTTTTACTAATGCTCGAAGAAAGATTCAATTCCATGTGCAGTCTGAGTCATTTTGCAATGAACAAGCTGTTATTTATGTTCTAACATTTCCTGAAGAGACAATTTCTATAGAACATCAGGAAGCAGCCATAAAACGAATATGGAAAAAATTGGGACAGAAACAAGTATATGTTTTTTGCCATTGGCTATGCAGAATAATTTCACAGCAAAAGGTAGGATCACATGCAGTAGAAATCACTGGCTTTTGTGAGTTGGCAGAAAATATAATTAAAATAAAAAAGTGACATCTTATGTGACAGAACCTGAGTAGGCAGCACAGCATTTATCACCTCCTGTTCACTAGCTTTTCTTTTTTAAAATTAGTGAGATTTATCTTATATGACGCCTACTCATGGTCTTGTTGGCATGAACGAAAACAAAAAAAAAGAAATGTAGCAATGTAAAATAACACAAGGAGTTACTGCAGCCAACAAAAAGGGATGAATTCCTCCCTGATGCTGTGAAATAGAACTGCACAAGAGTGGATACAGGCTCCAAAGTGTTTTACTTCCTGTGGTTATTCTTGCTCGTTTTTTAGTTCTGTGCTCATAAATTCTACTTCTATCTATAGATCAAATAGATCTATTTGCCTATAGATCTATAGGCAAAGCTGTAGATCGAGCTATCTTCTACAAAATGTGAGTTGGACTGAGATCTTGATTTCAGCTGTGTAAATTTGAAGTTATTTTGCCAGGTTCAATGAAGTCATTCTGGGTTTATACTGATAAGCCTCTAACCAGAATATGTCAGTGAGCAGGAAGATGTGGCACCTGAAAATCAATGGTTAGTGCTGCTGTTTTTCTTTCAGGCTGAGAATTTGGACACCTTGCTTGTTTCGTTGGTTTTCTGTGCTGAGTTTTCTGATTCAGCCAGGAGGTGGACTGAGACCAGTAATATTCTCTCTTAGGAGACATGGAATCTGTGAGGTTTCAGAAAAGAAAACCACACCAAATCAACCAAGACGAACCTAACTTAACACAGTTTAATTTTAGAAGACTCAAACAATTAATGATTTGGAATGCTGGATGACATGACTTCAACAAAGAAATTAAAGAGTGCTATCACAGAAATCTGCAGATAAGAGGATCAGAGCAGGGGAGAAGGTGAATAATTTTATGCATATATTTATTAAACCAGAGCTTGTAAAAGACTTCAAGTAAATCTGCATGGAGTGGGTGGAAGGAGTGGAAGCACAATCCTTAGAAAAACTAAATATACAAGGTTTTAAAAACCTACTTTTAGGAAGGCAGTGAGGTGAGAGAAAAGGGTGATCAGAATTCAGATTTAAATTTTTTATGTTGTTTCTGATGAATCACTTTCCAATACCCACACTTGAAGAGTGCTTCTAAATGTACCCTCTGAGTGCATGGAAGCACACAATTACAAGCCAGTGTTGGTACAGATATGCCTTGGTGAATGGGAAGGAGGCCAACATCCCCTCCTCTCCCACTGTCCTTAAAATGCCAATTAACACCAAAACTCGAGGAAACCATTGCTTGCCAATCAGAGAGAGCAAAACCAGCTGTTGTCCCTTTCTCCCTTCCTGCGTGGTGCACCTAAAATATCTAGCCTGCAGTCATTTGGAAACAAACACACCAAATCTGCCCTTGACTTTGTGTGAGGTTTGTAGGGCCCTTACATGCAAAGCAATGGCTTGGGCAGTATGTGGCTTGTACTTTTTCAAGCTCTTTTCATTCCAGCAACTAATATCTGTGGTGCGAGTGAACCCAGCCTGTCTGCATACAGAACCAGGAACTGCACATCCCGTTCTTTGTTTTTTTCGGTAAGGATTTAGCACCACACAGGCCCAGAAGAAAGGTACATGAATGCAGCACTGCACCTTGTACAACATCTTGGTGCACATTTCACAGTGAAAAAGGAAAGGTGACAGGCTCAGGTGACCAGGTCAATGCTGAGGAGTTCACTGTGTGATTTCACTCTGCACTGAGTGCAATGGGAGCTTTGGATGAATGATGACTGTTCTGCTGTACAATTCCACTACCCTGTGCTCATGATCTTGCCTGTCCTTTTTACCGATTAAGTGAGCCATCCTTAGACTGTCTGTGTTTTTGAAGTAGCACCTTACAGCCTTGGAAGTAAACCTCATAAAAGCCTAGTAAAACATCTGTGACCATTTGCTAGCTATCGTGATATTTCAGGACATTAAACAGCAAGCTGTGTGCACACCATGAGGCAGTGGAATGCTCAGGACTTTATCACAAAGTTCAAGGTAGATGAATGTCCAGTAAGATCTATTGTATAGCAGTGCACTCTTTTAAGAGGTATCTCTAGCAATGATAGGCCTGTTTTACATAGAGATCACAAATAGCACTGCTGCCTTCCTGCAAGTTACCAGTCTTAAAGTCATTCACATTCATTCATATTTTCATGATCAGGGTATTGGCAACAACAATGAATTTGACAAAAGAAAAAAAAAAAAAAGCATTTGCAACATCGACTTATAAACTGACATATCTCATTTAAGCAGTGTCACTTACAACCAAATATTTAGACTCCAAATCAGGATAATGAAAAAACATTTTCAGGAGTGTGATGGAGCTTCTGTCTAATTGACACTTGTACTTCCCTGCAGCTGGGGAGGATAAAGTTTCACAGAAGCACGAGCAAGTCAACAGCCCAAGTTCCTGCAGGCTTGACATAGTTTGTGTGGACAGTGCTTAAATTAGTTACGTCTCTTACTCTTCTTGCTAAATTCTTTTGCTAATGAAGAGAGAGGTGAATACATAGTTTGTCACCTAGCAACCCCAGATGAGAGCTCTGAACAGCTTTGAATGAATAGTTGCCGATGGATTCTTAAAAATAGCTGGTTTGTTTTGGTTGGTTTGTGCAAGTGAAAGGTGTGGTCCCCCATATGTGCTTGTGTGAAATGATAAGCAAACTGAAGGGAGAGTGACACAGAAAGAGGAAATAAAAATGGAATCATATGGTGTAATTGGCATGCGTATAAATAGAAAATCTGCTTCTATTCTTTTATGTCAGCTCTGCATAAATTTGCATGACATACCTCAAGTTCCCTGCCTGTTCCATGGCATGCTACTCAAATTCTTTCCTACAGAAGAAATGGGAACATAGATACTTTGGTATGCTAAACAAAACCCCCCTCATTCCAAAAAGTAGAAAAATTGGTTCAGGGATTCATTATTTGCCTACAGTAGGTTGTAAGATTTTTCATTCTTGCCTGCATTAGACTTCACCCTTGGATTTGAGACTTAAATAGCAATAATTGGTAGCAATAATTGAAATTGCATTAGTGGCAGCAACTGGGTGTATGGGACAAGGGTGGATGTGGCCAGCTGCAATGGGGCGGAAGGGTGGCAGCTGCAGGCAATGACAGCCTTCGCATCCTGCTCTCTAAACAGTGCTCTAGGGCTGGGGCCAGAGCCCTCTCAGCTCCCCTGGTGAAGTTACACTCAGACAGGACAGGGTCACTGTTATCCCAGAGCAGGTTGATGTCCTGCACCAATTAAAAACCCGGTTAGCCTTTGAGGGCTGGGTTTGCTTAATACTCCCTCTACAATGACCAGCCCAATGATGCAAAGCACCTCCATGACCACTTGAACTGACCACCAGCAATTCCTCTTCCAAAGAATAGCCTCCTGGTGACAAAACTAATTGAGTAGTTTTACAAGGCCCTGCTGCCATCTTTACATGGCATGGGATGTTCCTATGAGAAAAGGAGCGTGGTCATACTTTAACCAACTTCTATTTGTTTGGGATACTGTATCCCAAATTAACAGCTTGGCAGATTGTATTAATAAATTACAGTGAGCTCTCATTTTAAATTGACCCTGTGCTGAGGGCATTGTGCCCAGTAAGAAACAAAGAAGTTGATTTCTTTAGAAATCCAAAGTTTCTGATTTCCCCAACCTTAAAAGACAAAAGTATTGCAGCTGCTATTTATTTTTGTAAGTGTAGACACTTCTTTCATTCATGCAGTAATTTAAAGCATATTATTTTTGTTCAGTGTAGCCACTTTAAGAATAAAGACAGCACTACAGAACATTTCTGAATTCTTTAAAAGCTTTCTTGGGTTTTTCTTTCAGTTTCCAGTGTTTTGTTTGAAAAATAAAAAACATGTTGTTGTGATGAAGCCTGTATTTTGAAGCCTAAACTAGAGGACAGAAGACATTTTTACAGGAAGTGGAAGAGAGGTCAGGTGGGCTGGCTAACAACAAAGTGTCAATAATGTTTTTTGATTCACTGTCTCTGGGGTAATCCATACCACAATGTAGGCTAGTTTTTATTTAGTTAATTTAATAATTGAATAAACTGGCTGTCAGTTGTGTTCAGCTGATGCTCCTGTCTGCAAAGGCTGTTCCACACACTGCCCACATATTTATTGCAAGCTGGGTGTGTGTTGCTGTTGGCTCCTCCACTGCCTGTGCGTGTGAGATGTGTGCACGCACACGCCCCAGGGCACCCTGAGCGCCGCTCCAGGAGCAGCCACCTCGCACTCGGGGAAGGGCACGAGTGAGCTCAGGCAAGGCTCGCCCTGTTAGCGTAGGGTTAAAATGATTCTGAGATCAAGGGAGCATGTACAATAAATTCAGAGCTAGGTCAGTTAGGTCTGGGAGGGAACAAAATGTTAAGTTTCTAGCTTCTATCAAATCATGTGAAATTGCACCTGCATAATCATATGACAGAATTGGGTGATTATTAAGGGGGGGAGAATGATTGTTTTAATCTAATAAGGGTATATCAGAGTTTCCACAGTAGCATGCTTTAAAGCAATGGGGGCTTAATAATTAATAAGTAGCTGTATAATGGAAAGGTATAAAACTTGTCCTTTTTTGATGTTATATCAGAGTCAGATTTGGGTGAATTCCCCTGATTCTCAGAGCATTCTTAATAGAAGCACCCACATAATCTTTCCGTGACTGTTTCTTCCTATGCTAACAGCTCTGGTCCCACAGCCTGGGGGCAGCCTAGGAATGCTGGAGGTTTGGGAAAAGCCCTGACATGAAACCATGTCGGACCTTACGGCACATTTGCTTACCATCAGGGTCTGGATGAAAAATGTGAATGTGACTCCCCGCCTCATTTTCGCCAGAGGGAAAAGCGATTTTGGCTAGCCTGTGGCAGCTAATAGGAAGTAAAATATCAGCAAGGTTTAGGCAGTTTGCAAAAGGCTCTTAGCAAAATTATCAAAATAAAAGGAAACTTCCTGAAGCGGCAGAAAATGCTTACATCAAAATGTAACTCTGAAGTTACTGACTGGGTCCTTTCATGCATTAGAGACTGATAGTTTTTTCTGAAAATTATGCTGGGCTTTTCTAATGTACATTTTAAAGTCTAATTATTATCCCATAGCATGGTGTGTGCCTGGCAGCGCTGAGACTACGTTTCATCTCAGAAGCTGGTAGTGGATTATCTGCCACTGATTGATGGCAACAGTGAGAAATGCTAATGGGAAGCAAGTTAGTGTGGCCATTTAACCACATCTTTATACTGAAATATACTTATATTTCCATGTAATTGTGAAAAAAGTGAAGATGTAGCAGTGAGAATCTAAATTTTTTAAGATGTCTGGTATATTAATTTTGTGCTGTCTTTTGGGTCAGGAAAGAGTGATGGAACATCTTCATTATTCTCTTGTGTTGAATATCTTTAATGCTCAATTTACTCTTAATTTTAACATTTTCCCATATTGATGTTGTTTATTTATGTTATTTATTCAGTCTTCTAACTTTAGTAAGTGCTAGATTTCAGCTTTTCTCTAATTCTGCTGTTATTTCAGACTCTACTCGTTAGTTTAAGTTTTGATCCTCTTTTTTCCCCCCTCTAACACTTCCAGAAGGGAACTGGACTGCCATGAGCTAACAAGTCTCTGTGTCTAGTCAAAAGTTTTGTTTAACATTATTTTCCCCCTCGGTTATTTGATCAGGCTGCAATCAGACCTTCCATCACAGTCTCTTGGCAGTATCTTGCCAGAGACATTGTAATGATGGAAAATTGTTCTTGTGTGTGTATGAATGTGGCTCTACAAAACTACGTGTTAGGCAGGGGCTTCATCCTCCAGTTTGAAAGGACCCCCAGTAGCAGCCAGTGAAAGCACTGCCCTATGTCTTACGAAATATGACTGATGTATGACATTTTCCTCCATGAAAACCATATATAATGTCACATTTTTTCCTCCAAGCCCAACTTTGGTCATCTGCTTGAATACTGAGCTGCTCCGGGACCCTGGGTGTTGCAAATATACAGTAATTGCATGTTATTATACCCATGCAGTTGGCTTGATGTTGTGCAGTGTTTTTCTGTAACATTGCCATGCTCACTGAGCAAGGCATGTGAAGCCATTTTTTGGATGCAGTTTCTTGCTGTGTGCTGGGGCAATGTGCTTGTGGCCCCCAAAATCCTTGCTGTGGCTGTGGTAATAGTGTAGCATTTGCCTGTCTCTTATCTTAGCTATGGTTGGCACTTACCATCTTCTCTCTTTCCTGTAAACTAATTAATCCCTGAAATTTGTATCTTTGTGAAAAAATCCTTCAGTTGCTAATCCACCAAAAAAAAGCTAAGTGTATTTTTAGAAATCCTGAGATTTTACTTGTTCCACCAGTGGATTTAAAATTTTAAAAGCTAGCTATTGAGTTCTGCAACTAGGTCCTCCTTTTCATAAAACACAATACTGACTATGAACTTTTTAATCATTATAATGTGGAAATGATGTTAATCCAGTGTTTTGACAATTACACAGTGATAAAGCTGGTAGAAAATAAGATATGAGAAAATAAGGTCTGAACAACAGACAGGAAGTTAAGTGTTTTGAAGCATGAAGTGTGTGAAATAATTTGAGGGACTAAGACATGCCTTCCACCTAGGCAAGTACTCTGTCTTTAACAGCAATGAATGAAAAACAGAGAAAGAAAAAAACCCCAGCATGTTTCCCCTGGGTATGTCTCCTGAACTTCCAGACACCCATGGCTTAGGGACCTCTTGAGATGGGGTGTCTTTTCATGCCTAGTCGCTTTTTGTGCATTTTTTTCGTCAGAAAACATGTCTAAAATTTTCTTTAATTTATGTAAACTTTCCTATACACAATACCCAGGCACAATGAGTTCTCAAGTTAAAAACGCCTATCATTCAAAAAGCTACCTCCTTTTTCCTTGATCTCTGAACATTTTATTTGATGCTCCTAGTTTCTAAATTATGATTTTTTGGACCTTTATTGAATCCTTCTTTTATTTTGTTCTTCCAGGCTGAAGACTTCTGGTCTATATACTGTTTGCTTGTCCAGATGCCTTTTCTGCCTTGAGTGGTGTTGCTGTTCCCTGCACCTTGTTCTTCTGTATGTTCATGGAAACGTCCTGGAAGAATATTGATGCGATGAGGGATTGCTCCTTGAATAAAGATTTCTTATTCATATATGAAGTGATTCCTTGCCATTCTAACGAGTGTTTTCCATCTCCCTTTGTGGCTGTCATGCATTTTACATGAGTAAGTTTGAATCTTAGGATTTTCTGCCATTTATAACTGTTTTTATTTTCTCTTATGTTCATTTGTACCTATAATAGTTCTTGGCAGATAACCATGCATTTCTGAAAAAGGGAATTTTCTCCTTTTTTTGTGTCTCTTTTTCGAGCTGTTTATATGTCTGAATTTACTAGTGCTGATCCAGAGTTTAGTATTACTTTGAGTGTGTGTGTGAGCCATAATCAACAATTTTAGGCTGCAGTTAAGAGTGGTCCCTTGAATCCATTGGCAAGGAACAAATGTGAAATGGAAGATAGAAATACTACAAAATTACTTCACTATGCAGGCAAAGCAGGTTATTTGAAAAAAAAAAAAAAAGAAAAACAAAACTGATGGATGTATATTAGCAAACAGGTAAGTGCCCAGGAGATATTAGCAAACAGGTAAGTGCCCAGGAGATACTGAATAAAGAATTTTAGACTTCTCTTGGTTGACACTGGCCCAACGTCAGGCACCTATGAGAGTCACTCCCTCACCCTCCCCTGTCACAGCTGGGCAGAGGAAGGAAAAGGAAAAAAAGGTAACAAATGCTTCAGGAGTGAGCTAAGGAACAGGAGAAATATTTCGAGGGCAAAACAGGCTCAACTTTAGTTACAAAGTTGTTATAAATGCATATTATATAGTTGGCTTTTTGCAAATATTAAGATGAATACTATATATATAGTGTGGGAAGATTGTACTGTATTTTCTTTTGTTAATAGAGTTTAGAAATGGGATGAATGTATATTTTTTTTTTATGATTGTAACATAGTAAAAGACTGGGGTTTTCTTTTTTGTAACATCTAAACGGGCCAAACCAGAAGGTAGGGGGAGTCATCTTGCGTTCCTGCATGAAGATTGCTGACCAAAAGGTGTTGAACCTCTGTTATCAAGTATCTTATCCAAGTGAAGAGGATCAAAACCTTGGGAGAAGAATTTATGGGACCTATGCTGTCAGACAGAATGGAGCCACCCACAGATCTACCAGGTGAAATGACTGGGGGCTAGTTGAAACTGATGTTTGAATCATGCGTGTGAGTTTATAAATATGCAACAGGCTGATACTTTTAAGGAACAAGCTTTTTGATAGCAGGTGTGCTGGCCGGCTAGGGCCAGGCATCCTCGGCCGAGAAATTGTATTTACTTTAGTCTGTCTCCTAATTGTCTATTTTTAATTTTTTATTAAACTTATAAATTTTTCTAAGAAAGTGAACCTCGTTTTTCACAAAGTGAAATTTATTACTAGCAGAATCAGAGGAGGATAATGAGAAGTAAAATAAGCTCTTAAAACACCTTTTCCCCCCATCCCCTCCCTCCTTCCCACCCACCGTGCAGGGGGACAGGGCAGGGGGTTTGGGTCAGTTCATCACCAAGATTTTCTCCCCCTCCTCCAAGAGAGGAATCCTTCCCCTGTGAGGCCGTGGGTCCCTCCCGCGGGCACACAGCCCTCCCAAACTGCTGAGACACGGCTCTGCGCCCACGGCGGGCAGTCCTCCAAGGACAGGCTGCTCCAGCCTGGGAGCAGAGACCCCTCTCTCTCTCCATAGGGTCTCCCACTGGGGCACAGACACCTCCAGGCATCCACCCGCTCCGGCACGGGCACCTCTGCCACGGGCTCTGGTGGATCTCTGCATCCCCCGTGGATCCCCAGGGGCTCTGGGTGGAACTCTGCATCTCCGTGGATCCCCAGGGGCTCTGGGTGGGTCTCTGCATCCCCCGTGGATCCCCAGGGGCTGCAGGGGCACAGCTGCCTCACCATGGTCTCACCACATCCTGCAGAGGAACCTTGGCTCCAGTGCCTGGAGCACCTCCTGCCCCTCCTTCTCCACTGACCTTGGTGTTACTATGATGTTTCCCTCACATGTTCTCACCTCCTCCTCTTCTCTGACTAGAAGAAAAACCCTGTGACTTTGTTTTGATTTTGTTCTTAAATATGTCATCACAGAGGTCTTACCAGCCTCTCTCATC
Source organism: Donacobius atricapilla (assembly GCA_013397315.1). Classification (NCBI taxonomy): domain Eukaryota; kingdom Metazoa; phylum Chordata; class Aves; order Passeriformes; family Mimidae; genus Donacobius; species Donacobius atricapilla. Next base: position 36,376 of record WBMY01001272.1, read on the forward strand.
AGCCCAGTTTTGGCCAGCAGCATGTCCATCTTCAGAGCCATCACAGACTGGCTCTGACAGACATGGTGGAAGCTTCCAGCAGCTTCTCACAGGAGGCATCTTTGTGGTCCCCCTGCTACCCAAAGCCAGGCCATGCCAAACCAATGCACTTGGCAATGTGGATTTTCTTTGTAATGAGTTGGAGGAATCACTTCTCAGTATGGAGAGTAAGCTAAGAGCAATATTTGACTTTGTTTGATTTTGTGGTTTGTTTTTACAGAATAATCATAACTCAGACTGGATCAAAGATAAGTTTAATGAACCAGGGACTTCATTAACATTTTGCATTCCATATCTCATGACTGGATTAAAAGGACTTTAATGTTCTTTGAGGAGAAAATGTGTCGGCCCTCTATAGGACAGCCTCAGAATCCCAGCTGGACTTGGTACCATAGGGCCAAGATTATTCAAAGCAATAATAATCTTCATCCCTTCCATCTATATCTCTACTTCAAAAAAGTTTAATGTGCCTATATCTCTACTTCAAAAAAGTTTAATGATTCACATATTTATGCTTAGCTGTGCAAACGAATTTATCTTTCTTCCTGTTTCCCCCTGTACTCTGTAACTGCTGGGTTTGAATTTTTTTTTTCTTACATTCTTACAACAATAATATTAAAATGTTACAGGTGTATGTGTGCGTGTATGCTTGCTTTTTCTTTTTGGTCTAGAGCTTAAACAGCAGAAAACATTTTGTTCTCCTTCTGTCAGGAAAGAGCTCTTGTTTTTGCTTTGCAGTCCAACCTAATCTGCACCTGTGTGCAAAGGGGATTTGAGGGAAGAGGAGAATTCCTGTGGGACTGATTTCATTTTGCCATGACTAACAGAAGAATAGGAAGGGTCAGAATGAGGACTGTTGTTTCTGAATGATGATGTCTTCGCAAAAATTAAGTCTTCAAGACCAGTTTTTACTCAGTATTTACCACTGAATCCTTGGTGGCAGAGGCAGCAGCCAGTCTGGCTTTCTGGAGGTCTATTGGAGGCAGTGCAGGACCAATGATGATTTACTGTCACTTTTAACAACTTGTTATCCTGCCTGAGAGCGGAAGTTGCCTACAGCCCAACCGTGCAACACCCTGTCAGAGTACAAGCATTGTGTTCTGCAGCCCTTCCCCAGCAAATCTGGATCACCTGACAACATAAAGCAAGTCAGATCCCAGATTATTAGTGCAAGAAGGAACATTTGTTGAGTTCCCAGTAAAAACTGTAGTGATCTCATGGAATCCATACAACTTACTCTGATAGCCTTTCAAAAAGAAAATCCAACTACTGCATTTCATGATTTTTTTGGGTGAAGAAGTGAACTAGATGATTGGACCACTGCAGAGAAGCTGCTTTTGTGCCAATTGACAGTCGAAATTAGGTAGAAAATTGCTCAGAGGACTGGAATTTAGTTACACAAATTTAAAATTAGAAGAACATTTTGTACTTTATGAAGGAAAACATATCTGTAACATTTGGTACAAGCTAATATTAGTCAGGGTAATTAAATTCAATGTTTTTAAAGATTAATAGATGCTTTACTTCAAGTGCTTTAGCAAGCACAGAGCTAGGAGGAAGAAGTATTGCTCTACTATGTTTTCTACTTTCATGTGTTCTGGTACATTAATTTGCTAGGGTCAGAGAAGTGGCTGGTTGACTGGATTCTCTTGATTTCAGGTAGTTTTTGTAAGCAAATTACTGCCTCAAAGAGATAAACCCCATCTTTGAAAGTCATCTAAGAATTTAAAGACAGAACTGATTGAAAAAGTATTTTCAGTTCCAAGAGCAGTATTGATTTATTATTTATCTCGGAAATAACTAGAAAGAAAAAAAAAAAAAAAGGAAAAGGAAAACCTTCTCCTCTCTCACATGCTACTTGCAGACGTTTTCATTGTAAGGCAAATTCTTGACACCTTCACATAGAATTGAGAGAAGTTGTATAAAGCTGTTTTCCTGTATTTCTTACCTTCCAGACTTATAGAAAGTCAGGGACACATCAAAATGCTGAGGCCAGCAGGACTGATGCCGAGCCGAGCTCTACAGCAAGCCACAGGGAAATGGAGCTGTGACCTCTGAGATAGGGGAGGCGATTCTTGCAGTCAGGTTGGGGAAACTGGGATTTAAGAACCTTTTGGAATCTTCCATATCTGTGTCCTCTGTGCAGTCAAGCAGGATCCCACAGCTGCTTGATAAAACCTGGTGCCTGCTCGCAGCAACTCCCCAGCACAACAGTCAGCAGTGGAAGAAATGAGGTAACCCCCACTGGTGAGCATGTGGCCCTTGTTGCATGTGAGGTAAAACAGTTTCTCTGCTGTTTTGCTTTGTTATTTTAAATCTCAGCTGTATTTTTTATTCAGTTCTTATTTTTACAAAAGCATTGTATAAATATAGTATCTCTGTGATCACTGAGATTTTAAAAATGCTGAAAAAAAGATTAGTCTTTGTGGGGCTGAAAGAACTTACACTCACTCTGTCAGCTCTTACAGTGGCATCGCTTTGGCTGATGCCTCACAAAAGTATCTGATTACAAGAAGAAAGTCTCAAAATGGTGATATCCCATTATATGGCATGAAGTATTCCCCACAGACATATGGTAATTGGCCAGGTCTCTCCTTTTACTTGGGAGCTTGTACTATGTCAAGAAAACCCCCAAACAAAGCATTTCATGTAGAATTTGGAGATATGTGACAGTAGAACAGGCTTTTATCCCCATCTCTTAAGGTGTTTGTAGAAGCCAAGCACAAACTAGCCCACAGGATAGCAGATGCAGGTAATGGAAAGAAAAGTTTCTGCTCTATAAAATTTACTATATAAATTAGACCAGTTATAGTATGACCACTGACAGTAGACCATGCTAGATAAGATGGGGTGATTGGGGTAAGTGCTTTTGAAAGCAATTTTATTAAAAGACATGGATCTTTTATTGTTGTTGTTGTTAGGTAGCTTCTTTGGTTTGGATTTTTTTTTTTTTTTTTTTTT
>WBMY01001272.1:39408-152486 GCA_013397315.1 Donacobius atricapilla
TTTTTTTTTTTTTTTTTGGTAAAAGCCCTTATCTTTTCCTTTTGTGTTTTTGATGGGCAGGCAAGAGAGTGGGGGTAGACTGTGCTACAACAGAGGCGAGCAGAGGAAAACTCATTTGCTGGAAGCAGTAGTTACAGGGGGATCAAGTCAAGCCACAGAACTCATCCTGGCAAGCGGAACTTGTTCTCACGCAACCCAGTCTTGTGAGTAAAAAGTCTTTGCATTTTGAGTACTGCACATTGATATCTTCTGTATTTGGCCCTCTAACGGAGATGAATTCAGAAAGGGGTCAGGGAGGTGTGTGCAGTAGTCTTGTTATAAGAGAAGCTTAAAATAACAGATTTCCCTGCCCAGAGAATCAGTAAGATGAGACAGCAAAAGATTTGATAGGCGATAGGTAGCATTACTTGGAATCAGCCCTGTTAATCAGCTCGGAAGTGAAAAAGAGACAGCATTTGAGATCTAAACAGCAAAATCACAAAAAAGAGGATTAATTACTTTGAACACTGGGTATGGAGAGAAAAGGTACTTGGTTAGTATGTACCAGTCTATTAGGAAATGTAGGAATTATAAGTAGTAGTTCCTAAGAGATGGAAGTGTTGGCCAATTAGTACCTGCAGATATAATCTCTATCCTATATTTTAAATCAATTCACCTTAATAGGAAATGTGTGTGAATCTTGAAAATATTTTTATGTGGGCAGTTCTGAGAGTGAGATTGAAGTTGTGCGCTCCTTATCTGACAGTATATAGGGCCAATCACTAAAAGAGGTCAAAATTGGTGGCTCTGTCATAATTTTGAGTATTAACATTTTTATTTTAAATGATTTTAGAAAGATTTTAGAAAGAATTTTTGATGTAAGTACAGAAGATCATGCAAATTAAAAAATGACAAATATTTGATGATGAAGAATAAAAGACATCCTACATGAATTTTCACAAGAAAATGAGAGATAATGCTAACAGAATTGGCCAAAATATAGGTGTTTCAAAATCAATGTGCATTTCCAAAAGGAAAAATAATGAAGCACTAGTGAAGTAAGCATGTGGCTGATGATTTTTCAGACCTCTGAATTTAAAAATTCTTCTGGACTTGATCATATTCCTGCTGGGTTCAGTAAATTTATTTTGACATTCAGAGCCAGGGGGTGGGGGAGAAACCTGTTTGTTAAAAATTATTATTATGAAGAATCAGAAATGAGTCCTCATTACTGAACTCTGGGAGAAGATTAGTCAGCAAGCAGCTGGCTTTCACCTTGGAATGCAAAGACACAGGAGTGTGTGGGAGTCAGGGAGAACTCTGTCGTGGCTTGACTGACATCCACCTACTCCTGTAGATGTGTTTGAGATGTACATTCTGTCTTCCTTTGGAAATAAATCTTTTGGGAGCCTGTTTTCTTGGAATGCAATGTCTTAAATTGCTCTGCAGGAAGGGGATACGCCGTAAGGAGCAAATGGGAAGTTTATAAGATCATTCCTGTTAAACAGCAGCCAAGAAACAAAAAAAAAAAACAAACAAACAACCATGTCAACAATTATGGGTTCAGTAAACTCCTAATGATTGATTGTGATGTTGATTTTAATATGCAAATTAAGGCAAATGTGTTTAGTGTCAGGGGAGAAGAATGAAAATGAGAATCAGTTATGATTAAAAATCCCATACTGTGTCTGGAAGGAAAGGTATTCCACTGTCAGTGAGAGGTATGGCTGACAGAAATGTGTAAAGAGTGCAAATGAAGAAATGTGTATGCTGTGTTTTGTAAAGAGGAATAAGACATGGAATGAATGAAGAAAGGAAAATGTAAAAATTGTTGTCTTTAGACTAACATATATGATATTGGTCTGTGAAGTAAATAAGCTTAGCACATGTATCTGTAGCCTCCTTACCTTCTATAAAAATCAGTATTCCAATAACAAAATAAAACAATGAAAAGAAATTGTCTTTAAATTTTCTGGTTTATGTACTGTAACTACTCACACAAATACTATTGGTTCCTATTAGAATTTGGATATAATTCCTATGGTGATCTGAATTTATTATGCTGCCCTGAAAGGTTGCCAAATGTGAATTGCTGCAAAGTGAAATTAAATTGGGTTGCTTTCAAATATATAAGTATATATAATACAAAAGTAGAAATATCAGAAGTAACGTTCTTTTTATGCTACTCACTGGAATTATGTTGAGGAATTTTAAGTAAATATATAAAAATATCTTTCATGACATGATAAATTAATTACATAAAGCACCTTTATAGATTTTAATTCACCTTCATTAACTTGAGTCCTGGTTAGGCTTCAGCCTTCTAGAGGCAGAGCAAAGCACAGTCTCCTACATTCTGTGATGGGACAGTCCTTAATTCAGGGCTGCAAAGGCTGTGCCTCCTAGGAGTAAGTCACTGAGAAGGCAGTGCCCTGTTTGCACATGGCCACTTGTATAGGGCAGGCTTGATTTTCTTCTCCATTCCTGAGGGAGAGGAGCATTTCTTTCTCCTTCCTGAGTGAGAGGAGCATTTCTGTTCCCTCCTGCAGGACACTGTGACTATGATGCTTATTGCAGTTGTGGCTAAATACCATGACCTATTCCTGAAAATGCACATTTGCCAGGTAGATGGTGACTGCTATGTTACAGTGACGATTCCAGCTATATACATTGTACTTTTCATGAGATTTTTCTATTACCAATAAAAATCACCTTAACTGGTTGTAGGATGAGAACAGAGATACCTCTTTAAAAGCTTTTAAAGGCTTGAGTGCTGTACTGCTCTAGAAAAAACCTAAACCAGAGAAATTTCATGTTGGAGCTAGGATGAAGAAGGTCTGTATCTAGACTGCATATATTGAAATAATTTCAAATTTTTTTTATAAAGTATTTGTGTTAGTGAAGGGCTTCATAGAATCACAGAATGGGTAAGGTTGGAAGGTCATGTTCTGCAGCCTCCCTGCTCAAGCAGGCCCATCCCAGAGCGCATGGCACAGGATTGCGCCCAGATGGTTCTTGAACATCTCCAATGAGGGACTCCATAGCCTCTCTGGGCAATCTGTTCCAGTGCTCCATTAACACATTGCTGCACACTTAGCATCCAGGATTTATAGCTTCCCTTACTACATTTTATGCCACTAGTGGGACTGCACGTATTCAGTGGCATGCCTTTTATTAATTACGCTTTATCTATTTGATTTGGGGACAGACAGAGGAACTTAATATATTATTACTAACTAATGAGCAAATTCTACTTTCCGATGATTAAATTTTCAAAAGTAATTTGAAATATAGATTGTATGCTCTTCACAGGGGGACATCATCAGATGGACTTCATTAATTAATCAGCAACATTCTCTGCATAGCATGGCTGTGCAGGTGCTAGAATAAAATAACTATTATTTGAAGTTGTTTTTCACATTTTCCATTGTTCCATAGGAAAATGGCCCAGGGCTTATTTTCTCTGTGATGTTAGCTCCATTTATAACTCAAATTCTATACAAAAGGAAAATGCCTTAACTTTAATATGTGCTAGTACTTCTGGATTGAACTATTAATCTGAATCACCCAAACTGATCTTATCTTGAGTTAGTGTAGCTGATTAGATTGTGTGGCTGAGGACTGTATCTGTGTTGGCAGCAAGTCATGCGTTGGTTTGCTGTAATTCCCCCCTTCCTGATACAGTAAGACAGACAGTCAATTTCTTCCTGGATTTCTTTTTGGAAAATAAAAAATTGTGGCTCGGCTTATTGCAGCAGCTAAAGTCGTGTGCAATCCCCTTTAGAAATCTTTGTGCCAGATGCAGCCAGTGGTAGTGCCTTTCATGGGCTCAGCTCTCAGTGTGCTATCCTGCAGCAACAAATTTACAAGCTAACTCTTACAGTGAAGTCAGACTCTCCATTTTCTGCTTCCTCTAATGTCTGAAAAAGCAAATAACATCCTTCCTCCCTTCCTTCCTTGGTTCCTCCCTCCCTCCCTCCCTTGGAGTAGCCCAGGGGCTGACACAGCAGAGAGGGTGAGGCAGAAAAGCAGCACACAGTGGGGTCAGACACTTCCTTGCTGTGGACAAAAGGAAGGACTAAGCTTTACACTGTGAAGCATCATGTCAGATGTCTGACCACAATGGTCCATCACCCTGGACCTCGAACCAGCGCTGAGATGATGACTGAAGTTTGTGCTGTTAAAGTTTGGCCTGCTTCATTGTTTTGCAAGGATTCTTTTGACACAGAATGCTTGAGGGGCATTGCTGGGGGAGTAGCCATAAGACTGGCAAAGTTCTCTCTTGGAATCTCATTTACTGGCAGAGAATCCCTTCAGCTGAACATGAAATTCCTACTGCTGATTATTCATCTGTGTACTGACCTTAAAAATCAAATTGTTAGGGACAGAAATGAATGTGAACAGAAACATGCTGATTTGAGCAAAAAGGTTGGAAGATGCAGGTTTTAGTCCTGGCTCCTAGACTATAATCAAGTGAAGTAAACAAGTTCTGTCCTTTGAGAATTAAGCTTAAGTCTCTACAGTTTGACATTATGCTCTGAATTTTGCTCGACTTTTTGACAGCAACAAAGACATCCTCACAGAAATAGCAGAGATCACACTGACAGAAAAGATTCACCTGTGTAGCTCCAAGTGGGAAGGGTCAATGTAAGGATGAGATGTGCTCTGAAAGGAATAGCTTTTAGGCCCTGAAAATGCCTGCTTCTTAAAACAGTAACTGGAGCAATGTCAGGAGAACAAAGTCTTGAATTATCCTGATCTGAGACTGAGTCCAAAGATTACTGCTAAATAGCTGCGTCACAGTAATATCGCAATAGGCTCAGATTTAGCCCTTTCCCTACAATAATGCAGAACTACATAAAAATCAAGAAACTGCTTCAAAGAAATGACAGGGAGTTGCCAAAAGAAAAAAAAATTGGCATAACATGGGGATTGCTTAAATAAAATATAGTGGAATGTCAGAATAAATATATTCTATTTATGGAAAAAGAAAACTTGGAAAAGAACTCCAAACAAGTCTTCAAAGTTAAACATCAGAGGGAGGGGGGATTACTAGGAGTTAAGAGGCTAAAATGAACATCACATTCAAATGGAAAAAGAATGTAAGTTAAATGTAAAATTAATAAGGTAGGAAAAAAAAGACTTTGGGCAACAATTTTCTAAAGAAATAAAAATTAAAGATATAGTTATTTGTCAAACATATTAGAAAGCCTGCCAGAAAGACTGTGAGGCCAATAGATGATCATCGTTTAATAGCAGTTCTCACAGGGTAAAAATGCAGAAAAATTAAACCAATTCATTTCAGTGAGCATCACCACCCAGAGGACATTGAAACCAGAGGGCTTTGTATTACAGGGATCAGAGTTTGAAACAGAACTTTCTCAAATGAAAGTGTCAAAAGAATAAGGTTTAGAAGACATAGATAGAGTGAATGCAGACAAATTACCAGAACCAGGTGCTATTTATTTGGAATCCCTGAGGGAACATAAATATGAAAATGAAAGCCTTCAGCTATGCTATGGAGTCTATTGATTAAATCAGTAGTGGTACCAGATGAGAGTGAAATGACAAATGTAAGCATAACTTTTAAAAAGGATTAAAGTAGGATAGGGAATTCAGACAATTTATAAATTTGGTGTTGTGTGAACTGTTAGAAGAAATCCTAGGACTAGTAGACAAAAGGGTTAGAACAATATAAGGAGGGAGAACTGACAGTTTTTGGGATGGAATTAGTATTTTTCAAATCTAATTGTATTTTTCAATCATCACTGAATAAAGTGAAAAGGTGATCCAGTTGATATTCTGCCAAAAAAACTTTATTACAAGGTCCTTTGCTGAATTCTCTGAAAGAACTTAAGTTGTGGCAGGATGGGGAGAAGGTCCTCTGCATGTTAATAGCTACTCAAAAGGTAGGAAATGTAAAGTAGGGATGAAGAGTCTTATTTCACAAGGGAGGAAGGTAATGGAATTCCTTAGGCATCTGTGCTGAGGTATTCACTGTTAAATGAACTAATAAAAAGTTATACATGGTATAATTGAAGTGTCTGTGCCTGTATAATATACATATATGTATACCTTTACCTGTATTTGAATATATAGATGACAACATAACATGAAGTTCACATTCCGTATCTACAAATATAAGTAAAGCAATGAGGAAAACCTATTGTGTCTATGCACCCACAGCGAGATCAGCACCACATTACCATGCAAGACAGAGAGTCCAAAGTCACTGGGAATTGTTCACTAAAAACATTGGTTCAGTGCTCAGCACTGCTCAAAAAATGCAGACAGAACATTAATAAAGACTATTAGGGGGGGGGAAAAAAAGGTGGTGTTTACTATTTTGCCTTCTATGATAATGTGAATAAGCATAGTTCATCTGCATCATGAATACATTTGTGGAGGTCTGAGCACCATTCCTTACATTTCTAAAAAAAGTTATATAATTATAAAAACACTATAGATCTCTCTTTTGACATATATATACACTATGTGTTATTTATATAATGTGGTAAGGACTGTTGCAGTATAGAGCAGATCCTGTACAAGGAGAGATCCCTGATATGCTTCAGGTAGCAAGGGAGAAGGTTGAGAGGACAGCTATCATTGGGCAGCAGATTTCAGACATGTGCCTTCTCATTCAGGGCAGAATTAGTTCTGGGCCTCGCTGCTATTAGTAGAGGCTCAAAATATATGTGGATCCAAATAATGATTGCAAAACCAGTCTCTGGAGATATGTCAGTTGAAAGTTGCGGCCACAGCAGAGTCACTTCATTGACTGGCACTGCTGTGCTCCTGCCCCATCCAAGTCAGATGTTGTAGTGGTTATCACATTCGCCGAATTTTCATTTTAGTGGAATAGGATTAAAAGAAAAAAGCAAAACAGGTTCAATTTAAAAATAGAAACAGTTAGATTTGTTAACATACACTAAAGGTAAACAAACAGAAACTAACCACGAAACACTCTCAAAAACAACCCCCCTCCTCCCTAGCAACAATCTACTTTTCCACGAAAACAATGCAAAGAGACAAAACATCAGAACTCTTAAGTCAGTAGCACTTAATAAAATAGTCTTTCATTCAGTCTTTTGAGAGAGACAAGTCCCTCCTGATTCTTCTGGTAACTTCCCACAAGAGACACAGTCTGTTTGTGGCTTCCAGCTCCCACTAACGCAGCCCGCCCGACACTGCATTTGTGAGCTTCCCAAATGCAGCCTTTCATATGGCCACATAAGGGTTGTGGACTTAAACAATGGGGTTTTACCTTTTAAAGATGCACAGCTTCACAATAAAGGACTTCTTATTCTTCACTGGTGACAAGGCTCCAAGACATCTCAATAGGANCTCTCTGCGGCATCTGCCGAGCTCAGATGCCCGAGCCCGCCCGGCTCTCCTGAGGGCTGGCCCTGATCTGGCCGCCCTGGCCCGGCCGTGGCTCCCGGGGACTCCCGGGGCCAGTGGGGCCCTGGGCCCGGACCCCTCCTGGCCCGGCCGCGATGTTACCTCATGGCTGGGTCCGTGGAAAAAGAGAACGTATCTCCCAAGATTCCTGTATTTAAGCGGTGTCCCAAGGGGTGTACACTTTTTACCTGATTGGCCAGCTTAGCTGTCAGTTCCAAAACGGATCAACAATTGGTTTTTTTCTACCATTTATGCTAAACCAGTACAGATGTTCATGTGCCCTTGGCCCACAACCCTCTTGTACTGGCATTAGAATACACCTGAGGCTGTTTCAGGTCTCTGAAATACAGCGCATTAGTCTCTTAGTTGTAGGGTTACTGTTCTGTCATCTCCTTTTGCTGGTCTGTACCAATGCCTCAAAGGGGTGGGCAGCACCATATTGGGGAGCACAGTTGTGTTCATGTTTATATTGGCTCAGTCTGCCTTATCCCTGCACCCTGAGCTGGGAGAAGGTAGCTGGAGAAAACCTTTCTGTTCTACTTCTTGCTGGAGCATTTTGCACAGGCTCTTATCAGGGGCAGGGTGGATGGGGTCTGGTTCAGCTTGCTTGTGTTTTTACTGCTTGTATTGGTTTGTTGGTTTATTTCTGTTAGGTTTAGCTTCCTGTCTGCAGAGAAGGAAAGTCAGACTTTTTCTCTTTTTTTGAGAGATAACTGAAAGGCTCAGAAATTACTTCTAGGCCCAGTACAAATAGAGGGCCTAGAAAGATTTTCATAGAGTTTTTTTCCTCTTGATTGTTTCATCTGTGGCCAGAAAGGAAAAGAGCTTGCAAGTTGCTCTCACACTTTTGTTTAAACATAAGGCTCTACACTTCTGTGTTTCCTCTCATGGCCCTGACACAGTTAAGCATAAGATCAGAACTGGGTCAGAATTTGTTGGTCTTAGGAGTCATGTCTCAAAACTCAGACTTCATATCTCAGACTCTCTGTCCTGAGAGAGTAATTCCTGCTTGCTTCATGCCTCAGTGGGACACAACCCTGCACAACCCTGCTTGGGAACAGGATGTGTCTTACCTGAGCTGAGCTCCAGGCTATGAAGCTGTGTACCACACATAGAGGATGGTGGACCCAGCCTTACTTCATTTCTGGCCCAAAATGGAGTGATCTCACTGACAACACCCAGCAGGTAGATAGATTTGTAGAAGCATTGTTGACTGATTGGTAGCTTATGTTTAAGGCATATGTGGGAAGAAACCACACACTTCACATACAGGTGTATCTGCAATTATAAAAAGAAGTGGGAATGCATGGAAGAGCCACCTGTTGAAAACTATTCTCTCAGCTCTTCTGAGAGCCAAGGAAATTCAGAAATCCTCTGCAATTTCTAGGTTGCAAAAATAAATACATAAATAAATAAAAAAGGTTAATAGAAAATGGATGTCATTTAAGTATTATGATCTTCTTAAAAAGGCTGACAACTCCAAGAGGAAATACTGATGCTTTGCATGAAATATAGTGGTTTAATATCCACATTAGCACTCTATCTGTATTAGAGCCAAAGTATTAGTTTCCCAGCCTTTGGAATATCATAATTTTACATCATTAGGTGCTATTCAATGCAATAATTGTCTATTTTTCAAAAGTAGAGAGGCTTTAAACAGAATGAGGGAGGAAATGAGTGTTTGCACAGGCCAGTACATTTGTCTGAAACCATGTACACTTACTTCTGGTCTCTTGTTTCCCTAAATAATAGATTGACAACTTCGTGGTTAGCAGAGGAAATAGGGCACATGTAAATGTCAGGCAAACAAATTCAAACATTCCATTGGGTTTTGTGTGGTTTTTTGTTTGGTGGGGTTTTTTTGTTTGTTTTTTTTTTTTTGGGGGGGGGGGGTTGTTTTTTGTGATGAGTAACTCAGTGTAAAGTTCTTATTGTTCTAAATAATACTCATAATTTTATTTTCCTGGTCCTTTAAATGAGCTTGAGGGTATTGTGACAAAAATATTGGGAGGAAGAAAAGGAAAAAAAAAAAGGTGAGTCTGCTCATACCTCCTGAGCAATTACATATCCTAAGCATACCTCCTGAGTTGCTACATGTTTAACAAAAGACTTCCTAAATAAGACAGGGTAATTTGATGGAAATATTTAACTTATATTTATTATTTGGTAGAAAAATCTAACATTTCTATTACTGTATCTTATACCAACCTGAACTGATGGCTTTAATACAGGAATGTGTTTTTTCTAACTGCTCTGCGTGGTGAGATAAGGACACTGAGCTTGACTGTTGCCCACAGAAGAACAGAGCCAGTTTATAAGGCATTCTGTGATGAAGGAAACCATGATAACATCATCTTGTCATAAGGCATTAGTAATCTTTGGCAAGTAGTTTTCTCTTTTTGATCTGCTACCCCCAACTGTTTTCTGGTGGATCTGTGGACTTCAAATTGAGAGTGAATGTCTGATTGAAACCAGACATGTTTTCCTTATCTTTCCTGGATTTCTTTGAAGGGAAAATATTCTCTGTGTGTGATTCTGTGTGGAATATGGATTTTTGATACCCAGTGCACTCGATTTATTTCTTCATACATTTTCATGAAAATTTTTAATGATTAAAAATAATTAGCTTTTTACGGAACCACCTGGAAAGCGGTGAGAGGGATATAGGGGCTGGTCAGGGAAGGAAAGAACAGGGCTGGCAACTAAGGGGGCCAGAGCCCAGGCCTGGGCTTCTGCAGAGACGCAGTGCAGTGGAGAGATTTAATGAATAGTCAGATCACTGAAAGAATAGGAATTAAGTTTGCTGGGAACCAAGGGACTGCACAGTGCTTGGGGCACTTCAGAGAGTCACTGGATTTCCTGGAACCAGTCCTATCAGCAGAGATACCGCACAGAGGGAGAGACTGGATTATAAACCTTCATTTGCACTCTGAGATAGTGGGTTTGGGTTGATAATGTTTAAAAATCTGTTTGGGGAGCTGACTTTAGGGAGATGATCTACACAGCTCCTACTCAGAGCTCTATCTGACTTGGTGGTCCTTTACAGACTCATCTTTGCATACACTAGTTGCCATTGCCAAATTTCACACTTAACACACTGGTCTGATAGTTGCGCCTAGAAAGGAGACATGCAAATTTACAATCCAGTTGCAATCCATAATTTTGAGTGATGTGGCATTGCAGGATCTAGGACTGCTTGGAAGAATTGGCCCTGTACAAAACAAAGGCACTGTTTCAAAACCTGTAAGACTACCATAAATTTTTGTAGGAAACCATGATCTTAAGGGTCTCCTTTTTTTGGAAATATTTGCTCTGAGCATCTCCTTAACACAGAGAACTCATGGCACGTTCTATGAATGTTCTCAGAGAAAAGGTCTCCTGCTTTCTTCTTTGCCTCTTCATGTACCGAAACCCAGAGTTGTGGGATAGAGTTAGGATAATGATTAGATATTGTTATGCCTGTTGTAGACCAAGAGGCCAGAAATATCTGCCTGCGAAATTCATAAAGATGTTTAGAAACTAAACAACTTTTTATGTATACACATAAATGTTTCACAGAGCAAAACTGACTGCATGCCATCTGTATTTAATTTTTGGGTAAAGCTCTTGGTACTGCTGAGCATTCCTCAAATCATCCCTTCTGAGAGTTCTCTTATAAAAGCAAATAGGCCAACTTTCAGTGTACAAAATACCCTCCTTTTGAAGTTATTTGTATGTCAAAATATCTCCATGAAGCCTAAGGACAGGTCTTCTCCCTAAGTGTCAAAATGACCTCCACTGTTACTCAAAACAGTTTGTGATCACATCATACTTGGCATACTGGCAGATTGCTCATGTATAAAGGCACATCAGATTTCCAGTCAATTTAGCGTAGAGATTCTTTTACTATTGCAGGCAGCATTTTCATCTGAGTTATATCTGTGGAGAAACATCTGAAAGTACTTCTTTTTTGCTGAGACCTATCTAGCATATTAGTGAGCCTGAGACGAATACAACCCAAGTCAGAAACTGTAGCTTAGTGTTAAAGGAAAATATTTCCTAAGAACTTTCTAAAGGCTGACACTGATGGCCTAGATTAGTGTTTGTCATCCTGTTTTCTGCCGTGTTGATTGGTTCAGCAGCAGATACTAGTTCTGCTGGAGCTGTTCAGTGAAAGACCTGAAGTTGGAGAAAATTCTGAGTCTGAGGCTTCTTACAGTTATGTCAAGGTTGAGTTGTTGATGGTAATAGTTGAGGGGGTTTGGCATTTTCTGTCTCTTCTTTTAAACAATACCTTTATTATAAATAATATATATAAGATATAACATAAAAATAGTGTGTAGCCTTTGTCTCTGGTAATTTTAAATTATTATTCTCCAAGAGCAAGGTGAATATTTGGTCTCCTGCTACTGAGAAGAAGGCTGCTTTCAGAACATGCCTTATACTTCCTATCTTCTCCCCTTTTCTTTTATTTATCAGATGCATGTTTTACATGATTCCCAAAGTCATGACTGATTTGAATTTTGTATTGTCTCTGTCTCTGGATATTAAGATACTTGGCCTAAAGTTTGATGTATTAAGAATTTCCAAGTATAAACAAAGGCAAAATCAAAACTGAGTAATCGTAGCTGATTAACAAAAACATTATCCTGGAGGTAACTTCAATGCATTAAAATTTGAGAGCTTTCCAAGTGAAAACCCTAAACTCAATTTTGGTGTACAAAATAATGTAAATTAGTACAGTATTTTAATGAGGTGATAGAAAGCTGCATTAAGGAAAAAAATGGTGACTCTGGAAGTAACTTTATGAGGATTGTGTAGGATATGGATAGATGTATATGAAGGTGATAGACCAAAAAACAGGAAAAAAGCATATCCAACCAACAAATACCAAGGTATTGTGGAATGCACTATGAATGCTATCACTATTTGGAAATGTCATTTAGTACTGTTAGTAAATACTAAAAACTAACTTTGCATTTGGTGTTGAGACATGAAATGAGTGAAAAAGTGTTCATTATGTTCTCTGGAGAAGCTTCTGCAATGAACTATTGCAAAATTCTTAAGCATTTGTGGTGGTTTTGCCATGGAAGTATCAGTAATTAATTACTCCCAAGGCTTGGAAAGTTTATTCTGACCTATAAAACATATTCTGATCAGATTAAAAAGAAATATTGAATAGATTTCAATAATCTATTGAGGGATGAGGAGAAAAATGGAATTTTACCTTTTTCTGGTGTTGCACTAGGTTGCAAATTGTCTTCAGAAGCTAAGGGCACTAGTGGGAATGTACCAAAATGTTTACCAAGCCAACTTCTCTCTACATCCTGCACTATAACCTACATATCATAAAGGTTTTATTGGAAATTTAAGGAATTTTCTGAAGGCATGGCACATATACTGTTCAGACCATACTGTCCTTAATTGGACAGAAACGGGTTTCTTTTCCAGTATTATGGCTGTAACAAAGCGAGCAAAACCATCCAGAGGTTGGTTTGGCTCAGAGACCTGTACACAGATGTTCTCAGGGTCAGTTCAAGCCTAGGCCTTTGAAAGATACTGAGCCACAACATGAAGAAGCAGGTCTAAAGCTGAGAAATGCCGAGAGCTGGATTAATTTTCACCTCCTTGTAATTTCATAGATAGGAGGTTTCAGTGTCATGTTTCAGTGATCACCCAAACTCAGAGGCCATTGGCCACCCCTAAGGAGACCTTGCACTGTTGAGCAACTGAGTGTCAAAAATGCAGCATAAATATCATACAAGCTGCTAGATAACTATATGCTAATAAACCCATCAAAAAGCTATTATTATTATTAATATTTTGTTGTTATTTGTTGAGATTAATATGCTAATTTGTGTCACATGGTGCTATTAAAGAGCAGTAAAACTTGCAGAAAGGTTATGCCCCGACGACTCATTTAACAGAAATGAGGTTTATTATATCCCCTAAAATCAATGCAGGTAAGTACGACATAAAGGCAAATAGAGCAGGATATAATTGCGCTGTGGAAAGTGCTCTACAGAAGAAGGGCTCACACAATGCCAGCCCTTCCAAAGGCAGAGTTTATCACTGCTGGTGTCTCAGGTCACTGCTGGTGTCTCAGGGAGCAGGATGGCAGCAGAGGCTGGTGAGGGGGGGTCTGCTGGCGCTCCCCAGGTTCGAGCCTGGCGCTGGCGCCTGGAGCTGCGGCGTCTCGGGTCGCTGCTGGGGGCTGCTGTCACATTGCTGTACAGGGTGCGGCTGCTGGAGGGTGCAGTGGATGAAATCCTTCCTTTTAAAAAGCTTGTTTGACATCAGCAATTATCAGCTCGCTGCTGTCTGTGAAGTATTTCCCCTGTTCCAGCAGCCGGGGTGCTGTTTTCCCGCTTGCTGCAGCGTAGAGATTAGCTGGCTGTCTCTAGCGCTGAGATGCAGGCTATGGCAAGCTGAAGGGGTGATTCCTAAAGTGCTCCCGAGAGCCTCGTTGATTTATTTTTTTATTTTCCCCCTCACTGCTCGCCCGCAGGAGTCTTACAGCTGGTGCAGCATCAACAATCACTCCGGGTCAAGCCGCATTAGCCCGAGTGCTAACCTTCTAACAGATTCAGATTGATGAATCCAATTATGGGGCTTTACAGCCTGTTTAGCTTTGTTGTTGCTGTTATTATTGTTATTTATTCCTGTCTGCATTCAGCTGCACTGCAACCCATTTCAGGGTGATTAAGGAGGTTCCTTTTGATAACGTTTAGGCTCAACAATATAATGACAGGGATGCAGTATAAATTTTTCCTCTTGTACTTCCATCTGACAGCTGTTGGTGTGAGCCTATAGGTCTTGCAGGTTTTAGTATCCTTACTTCTTCACAGCTTTGACTGCATTATATAACTTCTTTATTTTTTTTCCCCAAACCATTCTGACACAAAGTGGTAAAGAAAACATTTTTTTATCTAGTTGTTAACCAGATAAGACATT
Source organism: Donacobius atricapilla (assembly GCA_013397315.1). Classification (NCBI taxonomy): domain Eukaryota; kingdom Metazoa; phylum Chordata; class Aves; order Passeriformes; family Mimidae; genus Donacobius; species Donacobius atricapilla. The sequence continues at coordinate 53,725 of WBMY01001272.1, forward strand.
ATAAAAAGAGATCTTCTCAGAAAAAAAAGATAAGAATCTCTACTTACTCTTTTAAAATGCTACAGTTTCTTTCTTCTGCCCAAATTTATAATTCAATGGCTTAGGGCTGACTCATGATTTCCATATGCTTGAGACTGGGAAGAGAGACTATGTCTGTACAAGGGGCAGACAAGGAGATAATCAGATTTGTGATACATGCAGAAGAAGTCTGTAGCATTTAAGATCTTTACCAAAATACTCCATGAGTCCAAGCAAGTAGCAGTAAGCAAATAGTCTTTGAAAAAAATTATAGAATATCTAATTGAATTTCCTACCATGGCTTCCATCAATCTTGTAGTGTGTTCTGGGCTTGATAACAATTAAAGCTGGTGATTAACTGTCAGACACAAAGCAGCTGAGAGCACATATATAGAGGCATACTGTAGAAAATATTGCAAAGTTTTTCTTGTTGCAGCTCTGAATGTTACCAGACAGTTGTGTGAACTATTAACATTCAAGTCAGAGAACATCTTAAATCTGTCAGGAAAGCTATATTAAGGGAATTTAAGTAATGATGGCCTACTATTAGGGAAAAAACCACCTGCTCCTTTTATCAATTTTTCATGCCTTTATACAGGGTTTATACACCCTGTATAAACAGCTTCCTTCTCTTGGTCCCCCTTTTCAACATAAGTCTTTCTAAATGACCACTCAGATGTTTTCTAACTACCTGAGATCCGTTCCTTATGCTATCTGTTCCTCATCTGCCTCTAGATTAAAATACTCTATACCTATATAGTGAAATTTATGTGTTTACTCAGTCCCAATTTTATGTGAACTAGTTCAGTGAAAACTAGGACTGGGCCCAAGTTTCTCTCTGAAATTAAAAACAGGGGATTGAAATGGAAAGATTGGCTTTTTGCATTTTTATGTCCTTCTTAGGTTTTGAATAAGAAAATAACAATTCCAAAGAACAAACTGGCTAAACTCATTCTGCATTTCCTTTGACATTCATACATGACCCTGTGAATTATGAGGCATCTGATGAAAGGTTGTTTTCTGCTGGGATCCCTGGTAGAATCATGCAGTTTGGAGATGTCATACCACTATGCTGACTAACACAAGAGACAAGATTTAGCAGCACAGACGATCACATATTAATGTGCCTAAGCAACTCAGGGATTGAAGGTGATTCACCTCTTGCAATCCTGCAGAGCTGGCAGCTAGGACATAACCATCTGCTTATTTTTGCACAGAGATACACAGAAGTTTAGAGGATTTCTTGGACAATGATTTTCTTTAGTCTTGTGGAATTAATCATCTCATGGGTAAGACACTTCATGGATAAAAAGGCCATGTAGGAAAGGCAAAATACCACATACCATTTTTTCTTTAATGGGGTACAGGGCTCATAGAAGCATTGGACTAGATTTTAGCTGTTTTGATAAATGAAATGTGGAAATGGAGGAAAAGATGGTTTGGAGTGTTTCATTAAAAAGCAGAGAAAATATTATGAGACTAATTGTTAACCCAGGTGTCCCTAGCTCTCTATGGTAATGTTAACATGACAGTATAGTTGACATAGGTGTATGATCATTCTCAGCAACTGTAGATTCAAGATCTTCAAGCAAAATTAAGATCACTATTCTAGTTCCTCATCTTTGTGTAATGGATTTTTTTACAGAAAAGAAAAGTCCTTTCTCTTTGGTGTGATTGTAATGCAGGTTCTGGCAAGATTGGAAGGGTTGGCTCCATAATTTCATCCTCTGGATTCTTTTTTTAGTGTTTGTTTAACTATCCTTTCTAATTAGTAGTTTTCAGCAATAGCTCTCCAAAGCAGAATGGAAACAAACTTCTCACAGTTCTCTGGGAGAATTGTCTTTACACATGACAATCAGCTAGCACCAGTTATTTGAAAGAGTCTCTCTTTTCAGAACTGATATTAAATCTGTGAGCACCATGGCAATCAGCACCAAGAAAAGGCAATCACTCTAGCATGCCAATCCAAACTGCAAGTCAGTTGTAGGCTAAGTTTAGCTAAGGTTTCTCTGATCCAATATATTACCAGTCCAGAAGGGCTCGCTTTCATGTACAATCTTGTGTTTCATTTACAGTCAGTTCCCAGACCTCACGTTTGTTGGGTTTTTTTTATCTTGAAGCACAATTTTGGTGAAGCATCTCAGGTAAAACATCTTAAAAAGTAAAGAAGTTCCTGTGATAGCAACTGTAAGAAATGAAGAATGTGTTTGGGAACTAGAACCAGTTGCTAAGATGGTTCTTCAACAAAGAAAAAGTCATTATCTTCCTACTAAATCCAAATTCAGCATTACTCCTTGCAAGGCATCATTTCCTTAACATATCTCTTCATTTTTATGGCTGACATATCTTGACGTGATGGCAGCTGATGATAGGATTAGGAATGATTAGTCAAGACAGTGTAACATCTGAATAAAGCTTTGACAGGGAGCCTGGACCCAGCATGCTGATATTGCACAAGCCATCTTGTTAGATACTGTGTTATGAAATACCCTTTTTGTTACATTTCTGATAAATATAATTATAAACGACAAGCTAGGTATTATTTAGTTGTTCTTCATAGCAACTGCTCTTCATGAGGTTTCAGCAGAAGCATGTTCAAGCTGCCAGTAGGGAACCAGGACCTATTTCTGCGTGGGGAAGATCACAGTTTCTCAGTGCTGCCTTCCAGAAATAGCAGGGATATTTGTCAAGGCTTTCTGTACATTCTCTCCTTTTCTCCTACATACAAACCATGCAGCCTCCTGAGGATAGCAAGCTAAGCCAAAATGAACAGGGTGATGTAATGGTCTGTGATGCTGGGGTGGGGCAGGACTGACCCTGCATCTCCTGACAGCAGTGCACAGTCTGCCCAGTCACCATCAAGGGCAAACACCATGCCATAGGGTATCTGATGACACACAGACTCCGCCAGTTGTAAAGGAAATCAAGGTGGCTGCTGTCTTACAGCAGAAATGACCAGAAATAGAGTATGCTTGGTCCTGGGTACATAGCACAGGGGATGCTGAATGGAGATGTTAAATTTTTTAAAAATATGAAGGTAATATCTTGATATCTACTGTTGGAAAATATCTCCTTCCAGGATTATGTAGAATTCCATGAGTAGGAGATATAATTAAAAACATAAAAACACCTGTGTGCAGAAAATGAAGTCAATGTTGAAGATAAGCTAAAAAATATTATGCTCATGTGTGTAGTACAAGGGGATGTTTTCATGGGTTTATTTTCGAGTGTATTTTACTGCAAAATAACCTGGTGGGACTTTTTTCTTCCTGTTGGTTTTGTTTGTTTGTTGGTTTTGGTTTTGTATGTTTTTTCTTCTTGCAAATGGAATTAGTTAAATCATGAGGCCATTGTGTATCAACAGTATCAGACTGGCTTACTCATCTTAATTTCAGCTGAGATCTAATTATATACTCCCCTGTTGGACTTTGCTGAGTGAACAATTTGCTTATATGATGTTGTGTACAGGAAGTTGTGGTTAAGTGTCAAGTAGAATATAAATCAAAGTAATCATCTGGCTTTTAAAAATACCTCATTCTCTGTGTTAGGCAGAGATTCTAATTGCAATAAGTCTGCGATGTTAAACTTTGGGGACATTCTGTTTTGTGTGAACTTCCTCAAAATCTCTGTGCAGGATGGATTCATCTCCTCCATATGTATGTAAAAATGTGTGGAGACGTGTGGCACTGTCCCAGCACTGTGTCTCCTCAGTGAGTACTGTGCAAGTGAATTTGAACAGGGTGACTTTGTACTAACTGAAGGTAAAGTGAGGTTAGGAACAAGCAAGCAGAAGTTTTTTTGCTTTCCCTAAACTCATGGACTTCCTTAATGCAATTCAATGAGGCTACAGGGCCTTCTCTTCTAGGAACCTCCATTTAAGTGGGAGCATTGCATGGAGGTGTCACTGGAGTTGGAGCAAAAGGCAGTCTCAATGTCTGGACTTCAGAGATGTCTAAAGATAATGTCAGAGTGGCTGCTTATCTGAGGCCAGTATTTCTCCTCCTTAATCATCATCACAGGCAGTTAAAAGAGAACTGACTCCACTCTGTATTATTTTAAAGGAGGGAAAGGAAGACAGATCCTCAGCGGTTATCTAAACCTCGGTGGGGTGAGAATCCTATGCACTTTTGTGACATGAGCATGAGGCGTCTTCACTGAGGCATGAAGATTTAAGGTGCCCATGAAATGGCACCTAATATTTTACTGCAACATCTTAGAACTTGTATTGCTTCCTAAAACATCTTTTTGTATTTTTCAAATTTATTATTAGAAGATGCAAATTTTATATGGATTTAACAATAAAGCATATTTTACTTTATTATTTGAATTACCATAATAGCAGATGTTTTCCATGCTGTGGTGTCAGCGCAGATTTTATGTCCTTAACACATACCCAGGTGGATGTAAATATTAGTACAGCAACACTGTTTTTTATAATTATCTGAGGAATCCAAAGACTAAATTTATTCTTCATTATCCATGGAGAGAGTATCTGTAATAGTTCACAGCTAGATTTGTGGTCCAAACAGCAGCCATGTGCATATGGGTTGTTTGCTGGGTTGTGGATTACATTAGAAACAGCAGATGAAAGACAACTAATTTCTCCAATAGCTGATGACAAATGCAGACTGATCAACTTTTAAAATATTTATCAAATGTACCTGTGGGTAAGGTAAATTTTCAAAGAACAAACTCCTTCTGTAATGATGGCATTTATGCTTCTATTTGCAGCTTGGTGTTTTGGCTCTACTAGATTTGCTCATAGTTTCATGTTGCCACCATTCATCATATTATCTGAGCAATTTCCAGACAATAACAGGCAATTATAAATTCCTGGGAACAGGAACATTTGTGGGTTGTTTCATTACAAATGGGAACTAACTTTAAATAACTCCTCATTAGTCTTTTAGATAAAATTCGTAAATCCTCAAGGATCCTTGAGCTGCAGACTCACAGCCACTCACTAGGGGGGCTGGTTAGAGTTTCCATCCCTGTTTGACTCAGGCAGTTTGTTTCTCCTATGTAGGTAGGGGTTAAATATTGGCAAAGTGGAATTCTTTAGATGCCATTTGTTGTATTTTTAAAAAATATTCCAGCGTAAAGATTATGAGCAAACTTGCTGATGGTAAGACTAGTTTTTTCTAACTTCTCTGGAAGCTTTGCTTGTGAATAGCTGTAAAGTTTCATCTTGACCTCTCAATATTTTTGTTTTAGTTTCAGCATGAAACCTGCCAAACCTAATTGATTATGTGTTGCAGTTGCATTAGTCTAAGAGTGCACAAAAAAAGGTGCCATAACTGAACTTTATGAAAATATTATCCTGCAGCAACACACAGGATCACAGAATGATCAAGTTTGGAAGAGACCTTCAAGATCACCTACCATCAACCCAGCACCACCATAATCACCGTTAAACCGTATTCCCAAGTGCCACATCCAGATACCTCTTGAACACTTCCAGAAATGCTGAGTGCACCACCTCCCTGGAAAATTCTTTCCTAATATCTAATTTGAATCTCCTCATGTGCAACTTAAGGCCATTTCCTTAATGAGACATGGACCAGACCAACCCCCACCTGGTTACAACCTCCTTTCAGGTGATTGTAGGTTCCCCTGAAATTTATTCTCTCCATACTAAACAATCCCAGCTCCCTCAGCCACTCTCAAGGCTTGTGCTCCAGACTCTTCACCAGTTCTCTTGCCCTTCTCTGGATACTCTCTAGCACCTCAATGGCCTTCTTGTAGTGAGGGGCCCAGAAATGGGCACGGCATTCAGGGTCTGGCCTCACCAGCACCAAGCACAAAGGGACAAGAACTGCCCTGGTCCTGCTGGTCACACTGTTTTTGATACAGGCCAGGTTGCCATTGACCTTCTTGACCACCTGCCTCATGTTCCTGTGCCTGTTGACCAGTACCGCCAAGCCCCTTTCTGCTGGGAAGCTATCACACTGCAGTCACTTAAAGGGCTAAACCAAGGTTCTCTTGCCCTAGGTAGACACAAAAGTGGAATACCAACCAGATGTCCTGAATAGGTAAAAATTCACACAAAAGTTTACTGGCAAACTATGGAAAACAGGGGAACCTTGGCAAATGATTCAGTACAACATAACAACACTTACCACAGCATAGACTTAGCCCACTGATCTTAGAAAATCTTTAAACCCATTTGATATTATGTTCTGTGAAAAGAAAATTAGAAGAAGAAGAAAGGAAGAAAAACAGAAGGACAGGAAAGATATAGAAAATCAGACATATAGTCAACAGCTCCTGGGTTCCATTGATGTAAAACTACTGGATAAAGGTAGAGTTAAAGGACAACATGCTTGCCTGGGCCTTCCTCCCAGGTAGGACTTCGGGGGCTGGGTTAGGTGACACTCTGGGGGCTGCCTCTAGTGTGCCATGACTGACAGATACTGTAGGACTGGAGGATATGGGGAGCAGGGCACTACCTCACCAGAGCAAGGTCTGACCCACTTCCCACCACACATTCCAAACAGCCCGAGATGTCTCAAGCTAGATTACTCTGTCCAGTCTCTGACAGAAGCTCTCAAGCCTCTCTTCTCCCATGCTGTAGCACTGCATGGGGTTGTTGTGACCCAAGGGCAGGGCCCAGCACCTTATGTTATTGAACCTCATGCTGTTGTCCTCAGCCCATTGGTCCAGTCTGTCTAGATCCCACTGTAGAACCCACTGTAGAACCCTCCAGCAGATCAATACTCTCACCCAGCTTCGTGTTGTCTGTGAACTTACTGAGGATGCCCTTGATCACCTCATCCAAATCAATGATACAAATATTAAAGAGGGCTGGCCCCAACACCAAACCCTAGGGAATGTCACTCAGGACCAGCCACCACCTGGATGAGCTCCATTAATCACCACGCCCTGGGTTCAGCCATGCAGCCAGGTTTTTCACAGTGAGAGTGCACCCATCGGAGCCATGAAGAGCCAGTTGCTCCTGGAGAACGCTGGGGAAGACAGTGTCGAAGGCTTTACTGAAGTCTAGATGGACAACATTCACAGCTTTTCCCTTATTCACTAACTGGGTCACTTTGTTGGGGAAGGAGACCAGGTTGGTCAAGCAGCACCTGCATTTTGTAAACCTGTGTGGGCTGGGCCTGATCCTCTGGTTGTCCTGCGTGTGCCGTGTGATGACACTCAGGATGATCTGCTCCATGACCTTCCTCGTTACTGAGGTGAGGACGACAGACCTGTAGTTACTGGGATTGTCCTTCCAACCCTTCTCATAGGCGGGCATCCCATCTCCTAATTTCCAGTCACCTGGGAGTTCTCTGGTTAACCAAGACTGCTGGTAAATGATTGAAAGTGGCTTGGCAAGCTCTTTTGTCAGCTCCCTTGTTACTCTCAGGTGCACCCCCTCTGGGCCCATTGATTTTTAGGTGTCTAATTGGCATAGATGGTCACTAACTATTTCCTCTGGGTTATGGTGAATGATGAGATATATGTTAGTAACCAAGATACTGTTAAAATCCAAAATTGTTTTCGAATGTTTATTTTCAAACTGGGAGTCAGAGGAAATAGGTCTCAAATGGCAAGATATTTTTTGCCAGCACAATTCTGGAGTAGAAAATAATGAAAAGCAACCAACCCGACCAACTAACAAGCAATGCACCTGTATTGAATAAGGCTAAGGTTGCCATCAAAGAAAAGCTATCCCGAAATCAGAATGGAAAGATCTACCTGAAAGAGCTGTGTTGTAAAGTAAATGTGTGTTAGCAGAACTTTCAGAACAAGTTTATACTTGTGTGTGCTTTTAAGATAGAATGTAGACTAGAAAGCAGCAGCACCAGAAAGCTAGTAATGTATTCTTACCCATATTGTTGATATGTTAAAAGTCTGAGTCAGAGATTGTTGAAAACCTGAATTTAAGGATACTTCCTTTCTGAGAATTTTGGCTGGCTAGAAATGGTCTTAAAAATAGATAAAAGACATAGTTAGTCTTTTACAGAATGTTTTCAGCTGCAGGAGAAAATTTTGAATGCTTTGTAAGTATATTAAGACAAACACAAATGAAGAGAAGGTATTGGATCCCTGTTTTTTCAGTGCACCCAGGGGTTACACCTGCACAGTGTTTCAGTTATAACTGTGTATTATGTAAACTGCATCTTTTAAAAGTATGTCAGCAAGTATTGAATTACTTCCCTTTGATCACCAAATCGGCTCAGTTTTACCTAGCTAAGGAAGGATGTCTGCTTCCTTGACAAAGACACTTCTTGTTTGCATGAGGCTCTTAGTCTCTTAATCTTTAGGGACTCTAGGGAGTCAAAGCAGTGTTCTGCATCAATAGCCCTTCACATCAAATATCTGTCAAGAGAAGTACCTGAGGTGTTTGTTCTTGCTGCAAATATTCTTTGGTTTTTCTGTCCTTGCCTTGACTCTCAGGGTTCTTTTCTGTGGGCCTTCTGCTCTTCTTTGCACAGATAGAGCTGTCGACATTTCCAAAATTATGATTCTGCAATAGGGCTTTCATGGATCTGTGTGAAGATGGCTCATGATTTCATGTTGTCTTCTGATAACAGGATGAGCTTCAGTGGATGTGTGGTAGAGCTAGTGATGAGTGGTGTCCCTTAGGGGTCTCACTGGGGCTGATACTATTTTTGTTGGTGACATAGACAGTGGGATTGAGTGCACCCTCGGCAAGTTTGCTGATGACAAGTTGGCTGCTGTGTGGTGCAGCCAACACTCTGGAGGGAAGGGATGCCATCCAGAGGGACCTGGGCAGGCTTGAGAGGTGGGCCAATGCAACCCTGGTGATGTTCAATGGAGTGAACTGCAAGGTCTTACACCTGGGCTGCATCAATCCCAGGTACACCTAAGGGTTGAATGAAGAAGTGATTGAGAGCAGCCCTGCAGAGAAAGACTCAGGGGTGAAGGTTGATGAAAAACTCAACATGAGCTGGCAGTGTGGGCTCTCAGCCCAGAAAGCAAACAAATCCTGGGCTACATCAAGAGGAATGTGGGCAGCAGGGTGAAGAGGGTGATTTTTCCTCTCTACTTTGCTCTTGTGGGACCCCACCTGCAGCACTGTGTACAGTTCAGGTGCCCCCAACCTAAGGACATGGAACTGCTGGAGCAAGTCCAGAGGAGGGCCACAAGGTTGATAAGGGGAGTGGAGCACCTTTCCTATGAAGACAGGCTGAGAACTCTCGGACTGTTCAGCCTGAAGAAGAGAGGGTTATGTGGAGACCTCATAGCAACCTTCCAGTATCTGAAGGGGGCCTACAGGGAAGCTGGAGGGGAACCCTTCATCAAGAACTGTAGTGATGGGACAGAGAGTAAAGGGTACAAATTGGAAGAGGGGAAATCTAGGTTAGGTATTGGTAAGAGATTTTTTACTGTGAGGATAGTGAGATATTGGAACAGGTTGCCCAGGGATGTTGTGGATGCCCCAAACCTGTCAGTGTTTCCAGGCCATGTTGCATTATGCCTCGAGCAACCTGATCTAGGGGGAGGTGTCCCTGCCCATCCCAGGGGGTTGGGATGAGATGATCTTTAAGGTCCCTTCCAACCTTAACATTCTATGATTCTATTAATGAAAGAGCTGTATTCCTGCATGAGGTTTTTCAAGAAACAACCTGTGTTACTCAGCAGGGCAAAGCAGAGGCAACGACTGTGACCCACTGCCTGTACTTGAGGAACATGGCTGTGAACAGCAGCTGCTCAAAGAGCAGGAAGCTCGGGTGCAGAGTAGAAGGGTTGCTAGAGGGCCAAGAAGATCTAGGATGATTCTGAAGCTCTTCCTACAGCTCTTGGACATAGCTGGGTGACTTCTGGGGCAGGGGATAGCAGAGGAAATAAAAGGCATCAGCCACCAAGGTACTTTGGGAGACATTACACAGCATATGCAAAGCCCATATGTCTGAAGGAGTTTCTAAAGGCTGCCTGCAGTTCTAGGAAGAAGCCAGATGCTTTCCTGTGTCTGTACAAATGCAACCATGGTATATCTTAATTTCTTAACATAGTTACATTCTACTCAGCTTTCATTTTAAGAAACATTGCCTCCACAGGTTTATTCTGTTCTGTTCATACGACAGCTTATGTGAATGAGGTCTTCTTCCCATTTCCCTGCTGTGATGCTACCTCTTTTTTCTTTATCTCTCTTTCTATTTTGAAAGAGCATTGGTTTTTAATTTTCTGCCTGTAAAGACTGACTTTGTTGTATTTTTTGTCAACAAGGTCGAAAAAATAAGTGCTATTACTAACACAGCAAATGCAGATAATTTTTAACCATAACAACAACTAGGCATTCATATCCATTAGATGCTAAAATATAACATGAAGAAAAAATTGTTTTAATGCAATCTGGTGTAAAATTAAATTTGTTCATTTTGCTTACAACATTTTTGATTCTATTCACATTCATGGAAGGATACTAGGTTGCATCCACTATATCATTAGCAAAATTCCTAGTTAATTGAAGACATCCAAGATTTCACTTATCACTCATTCCAAACAACCAAAAAAAGGGAAATAAAACCAAATTGGGGAAAACAGGATTAAAATACATACATTTTTTTTTCTAAATCATAGTCAAATTTAAGGATTTAGTCATGAATGGTTGAATTGGAATATCCATGAAGGAAACACTTTTGCTTTGTCTCCTTTCATGGGTGTTGATGCTTGTTAACTAAAATTCCAACATGGGGAATTTGTAGTTACAAAGGAAGCTTATTCAAATAGATAGTCTACAATGGAATATTTATCAATAATATAGACAAAAAGGAAAGTTATTAGAATTATAGAAAGAAAACAGTCAAAGGATTTATATACATTCCATGGGTAAGAGATAAAACTAGAACATCCTTTAACTGGGTATACTTTTTATATGTTCCAGTGATGAGAATACCTTCATTTAACAGTCAGATGACCTACAATGGTTTGCACCTTTAATTTATTACTTACACATTCCTCAATGTCTTGTTATTTATTTTATTATAAATAATTAGACAAGCAATACTAATGGAGTTAAGTAAATTGATTATGTGTAGAAAGATTTAATTTTGTTTGATGAAAAATTATTTACAATCACAAGAATGATGAATGGATTGGCTGTGAGCTTCATGGGCTTAGTCATAGTCCTTAGTTACTAAAGCAGTTGAAGATCACACTTTGTGGAAAAAAAGATGAGTTGTTCTACTTCTGTGTCTAAGCCTGCAATATCATCTGGGATTCAGATGCTATTTCTCCCACTTTTTTTTGTCCTGGAACTGATTTTCAGTGATTTGAATTAATGTCAAGTTATTTGGAAACTATAGTTTTACTTGAGGTATTTATTTTTTTATTAAACAAGCATAGGAAAAGCCTTTTGTCTTTCTTTAGAGGCTGGTGAAATATCTTGTGTATTTCCAGTCAGTGTAGCTTTCTTGCTAACTATCAAAGTATTCTTCTTCAGAGACATTTGATGGGAAAAAGTAGTTTCTTTAAGTTTGTGTTTCTTCTAGAACTACAGTGTAGGTGCCATCCAATTTATCTGTCCAAGAAACCAGTTTATGCCATTTTACACTTGTTCAAGTCCATCCCTACGCTATCCTGAGATGACTATTTCAGCTGGAAAAGTATATAAAGGCTTTCTGAATCACACTTAGGGGAGAGGGCAAGGCACATGTAGAGAATGTCTTCAGTGACAAAACATTCATTTACTATCATAAACAGAAACATTCATTTACTGTTTCATTAGGAAGATACCTGAAAGTTACATACACCCACACCCACACCCACACATGCAGACACACAGACATACACAAAAGGCAGTTCTATCATATTTACACTGCATACTTTCATGAAACAAATAATTTGTGTGCGCTTATTCTTTCCAGGGCCGTGGCCTTGGATCTTTGTCATACATCAGCCTTTTTCCATGAAAATTTACTACAAATAAGGTGTTAAAACCTGTCCCTGTAGATAAGGGTCCCCCAGGTTCCTGTTAATCGATCCTCTGGGGCAGATAAGAGTGAATGATCAGTGTTTATATGTGTATTTGTTCTCAGATTTCTGTGTAGCCAATGGCTCTTCTTGCTTTAAGGGTAGCACTCAAAATGGGACAAACTGCCTTTTCTTTTCCAGATTTCATTTTACGTTCTCTTGTCACAATTGTAATTTCATCCACCTCTGCTTGTGGGTCATGCCAATTGGTACAAGGTAAGGCCATTTTGGGAGGAGAAAAATTATTATTACAATTTCCTCATGAGGGGAGAACCCCACTGACCCTCTGTCAGCAGTAATACCCTTCAGTCACCTACTGGGGGTCAGTGTCTTTCTCCCCGGTACCCTCTCTGAGGGTAGGTTTGACTTCTCCCGCAGAAAATCTTGCAACAGGTCACACCAGAAAACCCAACAAGAGCTTTGGCCCATACCAATCACTCCCCCATATCCAAGGGATCCTGTAATGCCCCAGCCTATCTGATGAGTTTTGGGGGAAGACAGTCTGATTTACTCTGCGCAGTGCCTGGGAGAAACAACAATTCTCAGGAGATTCAATAACAAACTGGTCATTAACCCAGAAAGGGTTAATGTTTTTGTCCCCATTTACCTTCTCCAAGAATTGTCTTGACTTTCTCATAGAGAAAATCCTACAACAGATCTGAGTTACACCACAAAACCTTTAAACAGGTATGATGTGTCCAGGTCATACCAAAAAGAGAAAAATTATAGCAGTGGGAAGCAGTCAAGATCAGACATATCCTGGGTTGCTGTGATCTTCGGCCAGAGATTCCAGCTTTGACTATAGTCCTCCTTTGTCCAGAGCTCTGGCGGTTATTCCTGTGGAAAAACCCGCTCAACACTTTTCAGAGTAATCCTCTCATTTAATGTTGCAACCCACCCCTGAAGGCAGAGGTAACTGAGGTTCTTGTTAGTAGATCCCTTGGGACGGATTAGAGTGCATTGACACGAAATGACCGGTGTTTTTAAATATATATATATATAGGGCAGGTTTATTTTCAGCACTGGCTTACCTTTCAACAATCCACTTGTGTTGCAAAGCACCATGAAGTTTGATATCTTGTGATGCTGGGTGAGGTACAGGCACATAAAGAAATAACAGTCTTGCATTCTAATTAGCAGAAACTGTGAGTGGTGAGGATGACAAGAAAAGGATGACAGAGCAACACATGTAAAGGATGCTATTGTGAGCAACTGAGTGGTTCTAAATCATTTCAGGGGCTGTGAGAAGTTTTGCAGCTGACTGCTGTTTGATTGATGCTAGCGAGCATTACAGCAAAACAACCTGAAGAAACAATCCTGGAACAAATTGAAGAATGAGTTAATAGTTAGAGGATAATTATCCTCAATGTGTGAAGTAATATTTCATTATGCTAATGTTTCCTTGAAAAATGGTGGCACTAAATAAGCTAATGGTTGAAAAATAATGACAGACAGCAATGAATCCTCAGATTAAGTACACACAGAATGTGAGCAGCCCCCAGCAGATTTGTGTGTCAAGTATTCAGATCTCCCATGTAATCTGTCAGGAGAGACCCTGAGGAAACAGTTACTGCCCATAGCAAGGGAGTTGATGAGTATCAACCAATCTGGAAAAATCTCTTCTTAGTTAAGCAACACAGAGACAAATCCTGCTCAAGTACCTCCTTTCAATCTGAGGAATTCACAGTGCAGGCAATAACAGATGTTCTTGATCTCTTGATTTGACAGTCAACATCACAAGACTACAGAGACCACTTCTATACCAATCCATCTGTTGAGATAGGAATTTGTGCTTCCAGTTGTGCACTGCCTCTGACATAAGTGACTTCAGGAACTTTCAGAACACACTTTGAGCCAAATTAAAATCAGAGGGTGGATCAGACCTCCCTGGAAGACTGAAAACAAGGAAAATATCCTCTCCTAAACTTTCTTGTATAATTCTAAGATTTCCTACCTGCCACCAAGGATGGTACACATCAATAAGTAATTTTTGTCTTTAAGAATATTGTGATTCGTGTATCCAGTCCCAGAAACAAGAAGAGGTCAATGAATATGTGAGAAATACGTGAAATAGGGCCCTCTGTCCTAAGTAATCTACTGAGTGAACAGGACTGAATGAAGCAGCAATGCTGGCAATGCTTGCGGGACGGTGTCTAGATCCTCACTTTTGGGGTGAACACAGGCTCCCTGTTGAGAGTTTTCTGGAACAGATCCAACTTTGAAGAAGGTGATTACCATGAAGAAAAGATTTTTCCAGAGTGATCCAAAATCAGAAAAGACTGTCATTTTGAGCTTCTTCACAGACAGGAATTATTATAAATAGAATAGCCAAAATTGCAATAAGGACAGTTCTATTTAATTTTTTTAATATTAGGCTTGCAAAGTATTTTGTTCATGCCCTGGTATACATTTAGGGTGAAATGCTGTCTCAAGTACTCAAAATAGTATGTAGGATGCTAAGGATGAATTGTTTATGACCTTTCATTTGGTCTGTTCCAAGAAGTACTTAGATTATCATTCCTTTGTGATTGACAGTTTCATGAAAGTATCTGGCAGGTACTTCCAACCATAATTTTTATCCCATGTTTTAGCATGTACATACATATTACTATTTATTACTGGTAAAACTTCCATTGACTTCTCTGTGGGAGCAATGAAATTCTGCATTTTTAGTAAATCTTAGCTTCAGAAGCACATTCATGTAGATTAAAATCTTAAACTCCCAGTGACTCATTGGATGTAAAATGAAACCTTCTCAGAGGCTTTTGAATTTTTTGTACTCATGTGCACATATGCTTATGGGGATGAGTCAAATGCTCTAACTTTTGAATATTTAGAACAATCTCTCTTGATCTTTGGAAAATTTTGACATTGAATTTTCATGTTATTTAAGAAAAGAATGTAAAGAGGAAAAATACTTGGAAACAAAAGGGAGTATTATAAGTGTCACACTGTGTGAAGTGCATGTATGTGTCTAGAATTCAGTTATGAAGGCTTTTTACAAAATCACTGTGAAAATTTCTGTCAGCGACTTTATTTTCTTCTGTGCTCTTAGAGCCACACAAACAGCACTGTCACTTCACAAAAATGTCATGCTTCATATTCACCAAATAATATTTTACTGTTATCTATAGCTCAGGTTGGTTTATTTATTATTTTGAAGAAGCCTGGAAATATCTTCTGTTGGAAGTGCATGAGTATGGGAAAATTTTAGTTTTTTAAACTTCAGCCATTTTGGAGTTACTGAAATTTGAACAATGTACTGCTATCTTAATTAGAGTAATGTTTGTTGCTGCAGTTGCTGACCTCTGCCAGACATTCACAGGTGAAAATTTTTATCAGTTTGCTCCTCAAAAGACAAGTCAGCCAAGGGAAATCAATTTCATTCTACTTACCCACAGGCATCCTCCTTGGAAATTATTACTTCCTCCTGCTTGGGAGAGATTTTAACCTTGTCTAAAGTTCTTTGAATCCTTTGTCAGTTTAAGAGGTGCATTCCGAGGTCCGTGTGCCGCCTGCCACTTACTTTCTCAGCCCTTTAACTGGCAAGTGAAATATAAGCTGAATATTTTCATTTCCCATGAAGGAATCTGTTTCCAGCACCACCTGCCTTCTGAGAAGTCCTCCCAGCCATCTTTGGACTGGGAATCCCGCTGGGTGCCTTTGCTCCCCGGTGACTATCCCCATCAGCAAATGTCAGAGCAGAGCCAGGCGCTGCTGAACCCTGAGGGGCTGTGCTGTGGAGCAGGACAGGGCTTGTCAGTATGTTAGAACAGCTCTGGGATGGTTCCCAGGTGGCTTCCTGAAGCTGTAGCTGACAAAGATTTTCCATGAGGTTCCTTTCATCTTTCTGCCTGTGAATGCCTCTACTCCTGCTTGTGTTAATGGTCCTGCTTTTTTCCCAAAAAGAAAGTTCTGTAATTTCTCCCACTGTTGCTCTTCATCTTTCACTTTCTCTTTCCACTTCTTCTGAAATCTGTGGGAGGTTATACTATTTTCTAGCTTTCTCCCCCCCTTCTTCCAATTTTTTCATCCTGGAAAATTTATGCTTAGATTCTCAGCTGTTTGTCTCTTCCTCCATGTTGTAGTACCTGCTGCTGAATAAAAAATATAACTGTTTATATTTTGTCTCCATTTTCTTTCACACAGAGATGCTTTCCCTGGGTACCTCTTGCTTCTTTCCAGGATTTCATGCCCATGGAATGTTCAGAGACTGAATAGAGAGCATTTAGTGACTCACATGCCGCTATGCAAGGCATAGATCATAGATGCTGGTGTAAGATGTCAGCAAAAGTAACTGAATGCTATAACTTGTTTGGTCACCTCGGGCAAGTCATCTCTCTTCTTTGTTTCATCTCTAAAATGGCTTTAATAATATCTAATGCTTTTGTGATTTATGGATGGAAAACATTATGCACAATCCAGTTGTAAATTACCGTTGTTGTTGTTATTACTATTATTATTATAATTATTATTATTTCTGCAGTCTAATTTTTGCCTTTAGCTCCTTCCAGTTAAATTAATGTTTATGTCAACATCCTAAAAGTACATGCAAGTTTACCAATAAAGAACAGCTTGTTATTATGAGGCCCATCTTTCACAACACAAATCTAAAGGGTTAAAGGAAGAGCTACATTTGTGATACTTTGCTTTTAAGGCAAAATTTTTAGTTAATATTCAGATGTCAGCTGTAAAACCTGCTGGTTGGTCAGCCAAGCTTTTATTCTGAGTATCTTTTTTGTGAGCAGTTAGGAAACAACAAAATACATGCTGGATATTTGGGATAATGATGTCAACTGGATTCTTTCTCTAATGGTGAGTGGTAGGTTTTCTCTCTTTCTAATTCAATGAGATAGAGAGCTGTATCCGATATGTATGACTGGAATGCAGACTCCAACTGTCTAACATTTATCAAGAAAAAGGTGATCCTCTTTCATGTCAGTGTCAGACATTGAACTGCACTGAAGAATTCAGGTTGTAACTCACACAACAGACTTGTTTCACTAAGAAATGGTTTCAATATACTGAGGATTGGTATTTTCTTCTAACGAATTTGTATAGCAAAACCACTAAAAGCAGGTTAAATACTGCTTAATGGAGTCCTTCTTCTTTTCTTTAATTTTTATTTATTCCTACTTTCCCAAACATCATCATTTGTGCTCCTGATTTCTGGCTGGATGTATGGGAACATGGGGCGAGGTAAAAAGAAAAAGCATTTCTGAACAATTAAGGCGGAATTTAGGCCTGCTAATTTCAGAGCATGACCACCCAGAGAGTGGGAGGTGTGAGTCCTTGCTGCTCATGATGCACTCAGCTAAGGAGTTAGACTCACTGTTGGTCTTCTGGTTTGATGAATCTTGCATTCTTGGATGCACATCTTCAAAGAAGCTTTCAAAGTTTATTTCTGTCTGGATTTACTCTACAGGAGCTGTGCATTTGAATGCCCTTAACTAAAGACCAGCTAGACCTCTGTCTCATGTGTACCAGATGAGAGGTTCAACCAGTAGGTCACTACCCATCAGAAGGGGAGTCCCCATCAATTTTGGAAATCTCTTGAAATGGGCATCAAAAGCACTTCAGCTCACACCATTGTTTTCAGCTATCATCAGACTCTCCCATAAGCATATCATATCTACATACAAACATCTATTCTCTACCAAGAGAGGGACAGATTTTTATAGAATTCCTGTTTGGATTTGTGTCTGAATCATGGTTTAATTTTAATTTTTTAGCTATTTTTTTTCCCACTCTCTGGAATATACTTAGATGTCCAGTTTGTTTTATCACAATGCACTCCTCCTGGATTTGATATCCTGAAAGAGTGAGTGAAGACACTGCACATCATTCTGCCTAAATACCTGCTTTATATTTGGTTCTTTAATCTGAACAACTGAGAACATGTCTTTAAAGCAGTTTGTTACAAACCACTTAAAATCTACCTCTCACATAGTTCATTAAATACTGAGTGATGAACACATCACACATTTATCCAAAGTGACCTCTCTAATTAGCTGCTGGAAAAGAGCTGTCTGAGCTCCTCCAGTTATCTGAACATACTGCAGCACGTGCCTGTGGTCTCGTGTCTTGTCAGTTCTGTTTCAGCCAATTTCTCCAGTCATTGGTAAAGTCAGCAGGAATTAAGGCAGCTCAGCTTTTTGAAAGATCCTGCTACTCCTCTAGGTGCTCAGATGTGGCACATATACATGTTTGACCCAAATGGTAGGATGGAGGCCCTGAGAGCCCCTGCTCTGTCACCCTGACTTTTTCAGCCTTCTCTTCTGTTTCACAGTTTCATGTTTTGGGTTCTTTCTCACGCTCTGGTCTGTAAACACTGGCCAATGTTATTGTAGTTTCAAGGAAAGTTTTTCATTCCTGTTCTTAAAGATATGGACAGCCGATGGACAGTTGTCTTAACCAATGGGATGGGGAGAGGTGTCAACCTTCTCCCCCAATCCCTGGCCTTTGTAAATATACTATATGTGGAGTCAGACTTTCAAATAAATTGGAGTTTTTAGTTCATACCTTCTGATCAAAGTGTGAGTGTGTGTTTGTGTGTGTGTGACAAACTGCGTCACTGCTCCCCACGTGGACATACACCATTAGGATAAGGCAGAGCTCACCAGTGCTCGTGAGGGTCCCGTTTGGATGGTTTATGGCTTGGGAAGCTCTCCACTGCCTGTATGAATGATAATGCAGTAACACAGCCATTAACATTTACGGCACAAAGGATAAATCCAATTAAAAAGGAGACAGCGAAAGCCCCATGCCATGGCAGTGTTCCACATGAAAGGCATGTACAATATTTTACTTAAAGAAACTGTGGGATGAAATTAGGAGACCAATGAACGACCTATTTTTGAGGCTCTTTCCTTGGTCCATTGACTGCCACTTCAGATCAAGATTACTAAATCTTTACAGGGCAGATACTGAAACTTCTCTATATTAATCCATGATTATTTTGTCTTTCCATGGCAGTATAATGATATATTGCATATTTATAATCTCAGAAGAAGGCTCTAATTCAGTCACTCGCACCCTCTCTGTCTAGCAGTGTTTACTTTAAACCCATGGTTAACTTCAGTTGAACACATTTGTTGAGAACTCAGCATCTGTCAGAAAGATGTTGCTGGGTATAGCTGGACTTCCAATCTGACCCAGAATATCCATTTATTTATTCTCAAATACATTTATAAATCAGGAAAATGCACTGTATTTTATAAAGACCATATGGAGCCATTATTAATGTCCCACAATTCTTATTTATAAAATACCAACAGAAGAATTCAATAGCTTCTTCTCTTAGAAGAAACACTTCTATTCATTTTTTTTTGTAATTTTCTTTATTTTCTGTAAAAGTTTGCACAAAGTTGTCTTTTACAGAAAAGAAGACAGATGAAATTATAAATTCTTCAAATCGGGCATACAAAATTTGCTGTCTCTGGATCTCTTCCATTTGTTCATATTTTTGCTAAATCTGTGAACAATATTCTGCTGTGAGATGCTGCATGTGCTTTGCATGTAGGTAGCGGCTGGATAACAATTACAGGAGGGCAGCTTGCCAACCCAATTGGCAAGCGCTAAATTGAATTGGATATTCAAAAGCAGGAATATAAATATTTTGGTTCAAAGTTTAAGATATTCAAATATACCATTTGGCACCAAAAGCTTTTTGTAAATCATTTTCCTTACTCTGCAGTCATGAATCATTCCAGCAGTGGGTATATGCATTAGGAATTCCAGCCACAGGCTTCTGAAATTTGATGTTGGCTGATGTAAAAATGTAGCTATTACAGTGATTTGACATCTAGCTCCACATCTTGAGTAGACACCACTACCCCATTTAAAACTCATTCCTCAGGAGTGACATCTCATGCACAGGGATTATGAGTCATTAAATAATCATTTGGTAACACGGTGCAACCCTTGCCCCTGGATGTAGTGTTCAGCATAGTGCCTACTCAATTAATCAACCTAAAATAATACTTTCCACTCTTCTAAATTACACTTCCCTTCGTAAGTTTGTAGAAAGGGCTCATTTAACTAGAACATGATTTTAAAGGTAGAAATGAGCCTGGGCAATGTAACTGGGGTTCAGATCTGAACTCTGTCAAAGGGCTGACTGATTGGATCTGGTGCCAAATGTTACTTTATGGCTGATTTGAACTGCTCTGCTGGTGCGAGTCAGAAGGAAAATCATCAGATGGAGCTCCCTGATGACCTCTCCTGCAGCAGGAAACCTGTGGAGCATGGAAATGTCTTGTGGGGAGCTTCAGCTATCCTCATTTGTTTTAGTGGCCTTTTGGGGCTCTGAGCATCAGGGAGCATTCCAATGCAGTTGGGGTATCCCTGACTGATGACCACTTCTGTGCTGGGCTTGCTTGTCCGTGAAGGAGAGCATTTAGTTACCACACCCAGCCTGCTTGTAACAAATATAGCCTAAGTAGTTTAAAGCAGAGATTCACAAACTATTTTCATAGGGTACCATGGGAGCGACAGGTATTGGGACCAGCAGTATGAGTAAAGACAAGGGCAGATCTGGCTCTGTGTCAGCTTGTGTATTGCTCAAAATAGCTCCCGCACTATTAATGACATGTATTACAGCTGATAACTCCTATTAGCCTCCGCTTAGAGGCTGAAACTCCTGCAAGTCTGGCTTCTAGCCCATGACCATTTAATTCATGTTCTATAATTGTAATTCAGTGTTCAGGTCTGAGTCAAAATTTCGTTGGATTTGGGGCTCTGGCCTTGACTCAGCACTACTCAAAATCAAAACACACAGAAATATCCCACTGACAATTTATACTGAATTAGCATCATACACATTTAATGGAGTTTTGATTTGAGAAAGCATTTTTATTCAAAATATGATTATATAAACATTTAAAATGAGTATGTGCTAGTCTCATAATTGTATTCATCATCCCATGATCTTGCATGAAATAGCAGTGATGTCAGCAAAACTTTGTTACTTTCTCTTACTCAAAGGCTTGACCCATAGGCTGAATGATTGTAAAACCACTTACGTAGGTGAAGTTACAGGACATGAGCAAAGATTGTTGCTGTAACAATAAATATTGCTATTTTTCTTGTGATTGAACTGGTCTAATAGCATATTTAAACACTTCTTTTTCTAATGAAATTTTGTGTTTTATCAAAGTCCTGTGGACACTGCTTCAGCAGGATTTGATAACATTAAGCTAAAATAAAGAAAATATTAAAAAGTTGCATATTTAATGGCAAATGGCCACAGAATCATTGAATTGTTAGGGCTGGAAGGGACCTTGGGAGATAATTTAGTCCAGCCCCCAGATTATTGGTCCATTAAAAATATTTTTTAATTTATTCAGTTCCTAGGCCTTTATGAATGATTTGTGAATTTGTGGTTCATGAATGATTTGACATTATGAATGATTTCATGCAATACAGTTTTGTAAAATTAAATTTACCAGGAAACAAAAATCATTCACATATGACTGATTGTTCCTTTGCCTTTATGGTAGGACCCTTTTCCCCCTTGAATTAATTTGTTTAAAAGTAGTTATCTGGTTGTCTATGCTTACTCTATAATCAAGGAAAGGGGTAGAATAGTTGAGTAGTCTTCTGGGGACGCTTGGCTATCTTCTGCCAATTAAGATAGGAAAGATAAACCCCATTGTAATGTACAAATCATATTCCATCTGCTCCTTGGCAGTTTGCTCTTCCAGTGGAATAGGGCAGAACTTTGACTGCATATTTTTCATAAGATGCTTAAATTTTCCTGTAGTAGTTGTAATCTATTGTCAGAGAGTAACACCATGATCAGCTCTGACCTCCCTCAGAAGAAAGATATGGGACTTTACTGGGTGAACTTGTTTGAGTACTAGACCGCATCTTTTGGAAAAAAGATACCCCAACTGGAGTAAAGGTGTGAATAATATGGGTCTGGTATTTTTTTGCCTGAATGACTAGAGTCTCAGCTTCCAGCTGTAGTATCTTCCCAAATCTTTGTCAGCTGGTTGGATAACCCTCCATCATTGACTTGTTTTCCCTTATAGATGTTTTGAATTAATTAATCTCAGGTCTTAGCCCTTTATTGTTAAGCTCCATCAATTCAGGTCTTTGAGTCATTCATTTTAGAATTTGTTTTCCAATCCCCTTATATTTCTTATGATTCCAGTCTGATTCTTTGTCAAAATGTGGATACTGTCACTGGACTGTATCTTAGTGCCAATTTTGCAGATGATAGAATTTCCCCAGTCTGTTATCCCTCTTGGCTACAACATTTTACTGTAGCTCATATTCAACAGATTATTCACTATGGTTTGCAAATTGATTACAGAATTATCATTTTCTAAGACTAAGTTTGCTCTTCTATAAGGATGACATCTGGCTTCTTGTCCTGTTTCTGCATTAAACCATTTTAAATTGCACGGATTTTGCCTTCACCGTTTTTTAAATCAGCTTCTTGTACATGATGTATTCCCTGCTTCATTTGAAATTCCTCTGGTATCTGTACACCCACAAACTTTATCAGTAACACTTTCATACTGAGTCATCAATAAAAACATTACATGGCATGAGGACAAAGACAGATTCTGGGAAAGCCAAACCAGGACACTGCAACTTAGTAGATCCTTGCTTTACAACCCAAATCCTACCTTTTAACTATTTTGGTAATTCCAGATGTGTGATTTATGAAACAAAAGTGTCTGTTTGAAAAGCACAAGGTTCCCATTTTAAAATTGTAGCAGCTTCTCTTTGCAGCCAGTTAGGTGTTTATGATGCATGGCTCGTGAGGCACTCCTTGTCAAAGGGACACCGAGATATCTCAAAGAAACATTGACCTGCAGTGGCTGGATATGAAGGACAAATCTGGCTATGTGCAGCTTACAGATTTGAAGTTTACAACCCTTTTTCTTGCCATTGCTTGGGATGCTGTCTGCATAATATAATTTATTGGGTATATCCAGATGCAAATAGAGCATTTTTTTCACAGACAATGCTCGGTAAGTTCTTTTTTGTTATTGAATCAAAGACTAATATGAAATAACCCTGAGCATCTTTTGCAATTTGCTGCAGTGTCAAAGCACAATAGGGTCTTATAGCCTCTAAAATACCACACAGGAAGACTGTGTTTAAAGATGCACTTGTCTTACAGACACTGTGTTTCACATTTGAAAGGTCACCAATCTCAGAGGTTTTGAGGTTTGGGTGCTGTTTGGGGCTTAATTAACTAATGTGTATATTCCTGCAGGATAAAAATCAAACCTGTTTTACTGAATGAATGGTAGAGAAAAACCACTCCATTTGCAGAAAGACTGACATCAATTCACTTCCTTATTAGTGACATAGTAAAAAGGTCAGGGGGCCACTGATGTGTTTGCCTTGTCAGCGTTTGCTGTTATAAGATAGATGGTCATACTGTTGTGCTGAAAAATGACTGTCATAGGAAATTGTTAAGAGGAACACTTTGTGTAAGGTGCTTTGGTTTTTTAAATTGTGACAATTCTGAAAAATTATAGAAATTCCTCATTATCCAGAAAAAGGAGAAACCTTGCAGTCTCCAGGGTCTTAGATTTAATCTCTCTGTTTAAATTTCCACATCACTGATAGTTATTTCTCTCTGTTTTAACACATGCTTCCTTTTAGCAACACTCTCGGCCCATCAGGAATCAAAGCAAATCCAGATGGCTCAAGAACAGATGGCTTATGGTTTAAGAAACATGGGTCACATTCAGCCATACAGCGTACCAAGTTCACAGGAGTGCTCTTCTTACACTAGAGATTTGGAGATGCTCAATAATGATTTTTCTCTGCTTTCCTATTGTCAGGCTGGAAAGTTAGCATGTATAAGAGAGTGAAAACAGAAGGTACTATAAGAGGGAAAGTTCTACATGCTCCACTCAAGGAAAAGAATTAATTTCTCATACGGTAAAAAGGCACAATGTAGCAGTTGCAACGACAGCTATCTAAGAAGTATTTCAAAAATCTTCTCTGCTCTGAAATGATGAACAGGGCTCATGGAAAAAGTCTGATAAATGATGCTGGAGACAGCCAAGGTGTTTCCAGGGAAGAAGAGAAAGGGAGAGCTAGCAACCTCGCAGCAACTTCCCCATTACATGACCAGAAATGTCTCTTGGAGCTACAGCAGACAAATTAGTGCCTGATTAAGTCTGAACAGAGACTTGTTTGCAGACAAGTAACTATGATACAGGACACCAGCAGCAATTGCAGGACACTACAATTAGATATTACACTAATGAGTTAGGGCAAAATTCTGTTTCAGAGGTTTAAAAGGCATCTCACACAGATCACAGCAGCCAAACTCATTCTCTTCCCCAAATCTGTAGTATCACAGTAAGTCTTCAAGACCATGTTCATCACTACTCTTCACTGTCTGCCTCCGCTCTAGAGGGGCAGAAAAGAGCCCCAAAATTGTGTCCCCATGTGCTTCAGATGTTTCCAAATCCAGTTATCTGGGATAACTAAAAAAACAGGACATGGTTGGTATAAGCAGTAACACTATTATACATGATGTATTTACATTGTGTCAGTAAAGTGCGCTGTTTTGGAAGATGTGTAAGGACAGAGTCCAGACAGTATTTTTTATCAGTAAATCCCCACTACAATGCAGTCAGGAGTGTTATCCCTATAATTTAGATGAGCAAAGAAACAGGGAAATACACCAATCTAGTCTTTCAAGGTTATGCAATATAGCAGTATATGGAAAAGAAACCAGCTCTCTTAATTCTTACATCAATGCTTTGCTTCTAGGCTCTAAAAGGGAATTAATACAGGTTTTTGATCCTCACAGCTTTTGCAAAAAGGGATTGTTTTGCGAAGAGAGCTTAATAGGTAGGAAGATTCAAGGTAATCCTACTGACCTAAACTTAGTGAATATTTGGCTTCTCTCCTTTCAAAGACTTTCTGCTCCCTATGTTTTGGATTTTTGATGACACTTAAGGTGTGGCCTCACCTGTGTTGAGTAGAGGGGAAGGATCA
The DNA here is from genome assembly GCA_013397315.1 of Donacobius atricapilla. Lineage (NCBI taxonomy): Eukaryota > Metazoa > Chordata > Aves > Passeriformes > Mimidae > Donacobius > Donacobius atricapilla. The sequence continues at coordinate 78,664 of WBMY01001272.1, forward strand.
CCTTCCTTAGCTTTGCCTAATGATGCCCAGGGCACCATTAGCCTTTTTGGCAACAGGGCTCATTGCTTATGTTCTCCTTGATCTCCACCAGGATATCCCAGGTCCTTTTCTGCCAAGCTGCTTTTCAGGTGGGCCGTGCCCAGCATGAGGGCTGTTCCTGCCCAGGGGCAGGAATTTGCTCTTCCCCTGCTTGAACATCATGAGGTTCCTGTCAGCCTATTTCTCTTGAATGTTGAGGTCTCCTTGCATGGCATCACAACTCTCTAGTGGATCAGCTGCCCTCCCCAGTTTTGGGCAATCAGCTGACTTGCTGAGTGTACTCACTCCCCACACTGCTTTGCCATCCAGATCAGTAAATAGGATTGGATTCTGTATTGTCCCTTGGGGTGCTAGCAGTGCTCATTACAGGCCATCTAGACTTCATGCCACTCTGCTCTGTGTTTATGTTTGTATTGCTTTTCATACTTGCCTATGAACTTCACACTAACAAGAAAGACTAAAGAAGGGAAAAGGGACAAGAGAAAAAAAAAAGGTAGTATCTCCGATACAGAAATGGAACATGATAATTTTATTCTCCACTGCATTTTGTTTGTTTTCTGCTAGACATTGCTTAATATTTCCATTTAGTCCTTGCCTTCTCTCTCCCTTTCTTGATCTGGGCTTGAAAAAGAGAATTATCTGGAGGAATGCTACGTTCAGGAAAAACATTGGAGATCAGCATAGGCATAAATCAGGAGAAGCTTTAACATACTTTAACATATATATTTTAGAGTAAGGGCCAGTCTAGCAAACTGCATGTAATATGTTACAACTCTTACATGGAAAGATTTGATTTTGCTTGCTGAAAATGACTGGCAGAGTAAGGGTAAAGTACTAAAGATGTAATTGGGATAACTTAGTTACATCAGGGTCTCATCTGAGCTTGAGGACCAAGCCTCTGATGTTAGTTCTTATACACAACATTGCTTTGCTATAGCCTCTTGTTTGGCTGAACTTTGCAAAACCATCCTGTCTGGTAGGAAATGCAGGGAATAATATTAAGCCTCAATGGCTAGGTTTTAGATATCTTGATCCTACTGTATATGCAATCAACACAATTGTGACTACCTGCTGTCTTCCTAAGTGTGCCTTTTTCTCCTAAATACATACCAGAACAAATATTCACCTCCTGCAGAAATGTTTAATGCTGACATGACATGGATTTATGGGAGCAGAGCCAGTAGAGCAACATGAGAAATGTGTTCTGCCCAGCTCTACCTAATATATCTCGTAAGATTTCTGAATGTCATCCCAGGTATAAATTAGACCACTGAGAGGGCTACATATCCCTGCATTTTTTCTCCCTGCCTCTCTGCCAGTCATTTTCAGCAAGCAAAATCAAATCTTTCCATGTAAGAGTTGTAACATATTACATCCAGTTTGCATTATTTACTGTAAAAGATGTATAGCAATGGAAAATAAAAAGTCCAATGATGACATCATCCAAAACCTCTCCAAAACTTATAGTACAAACCGATTTTAAGATATTCCCTTTATCTTTGAAGAACTTTAAACCTTTCTCAATGAAAGAGAAATTATCTCTTCTAGTGGGGTAATCTGACATTTTGGATGCACAAGCCATGGAGTTTTCCTTGTAAATTGAATTGAAATGTTCCTTGTATGATAAATTTACATTGAAAGAATATATATGGTGCAGTTACCCAAACCAGCTCTAAATAAATTATCCTGGGTACCAGCTGCTGTGTAACTCTGTTAGCCAAGAAGTCCATCAAGGCTAATGAGTCCTGCTGAAGGCAGCCAGCATTAACTTAGGTAAAGTGTCTTGTTGCCATAGCAATCTCTTACTTCTAATTTGGTAATTTGACTATTGTGGTGATTTTCAGCAGCTAAATAACTGTAGCATATATTTTGAATATTGTTTGCATGTAGGCATTTAGAATTTGGAATTAAATAATTCAGAATCAACTTCAGTCTGTGTATTTACACATATGGGGTGTAATGAACAGAATCTATTTCATATTAACAGCTATTTTATCTTAGTGAAGCTAATTGTACATCATGTGAAGGGAAGTATGGAAACTTAACTTACCAGAGTATTATTGAGGATAATGTGGGATTGTCTGGCAAACTCACAGCTTCCATAAATACACTTCCTAATATATTTCCTAATGAGGGGCTATAATTTTTTTGGTAGGGGAAGGGTGAAGTAAAGCCTTTCTCATTTTAAGATTAAGTCTGGCAGAGAATTGAGAATAGTATGCCATACATGACGTATAAAAAGATGCATGTTTTAAGTGTGCTGAACATACACCTTGGGGACATTGTAAAAAGCCACGTTTTCCACTGGGTGTTCTTGGATACCTGGTGTGGGTTTAGTAAGTGTGCTGCAGACCTTCCAGGCTATTCTTTGGGCTTCTCTGTGGCTTGGTGTGTCATACCTATCACAGCTTTTTATCCCACCTGAATTGCAAAAGCTACATCTTCACCAAAGCAGAAATGTCTTTTATGAGCTTCGGGTAAAAGTAAAATCCAGGTGGTCCTACAACCTGTGAAGGTCCCAAATGAAAATCCCTTAGGAAAAACTTAGTGGAGACTCAAGCAAACAGAAATAACATTTTTTAAAAGAAGAGCCTTTTAACTACATATGTTCTACAATAATTCTCTCGGTGTTTGATTTGTCTGACTTTAAAGCTATTGGCAAATGTTTTGTGGATCAGCAGGAAGAAAAGATGTGTATGGAAGATGATTTGTCCTGGGGATGCTCTGTTCTATAGATTCTTATTGAGTATATAGATCTAACCTACAGATTCTTATAGAAAGTGTCATTGAACATTGAAGTGATTAAAACAAAGGACATTTTTGTAATATTCTTCCCTCTTACAGATACTCATTAGAAATTTTAAAAAACACCTTCCTATAACAAAATATATATTCTTCTCAGTAACAGGAAAGGAAGAATTAGGCCATGAGAAATATTTGGTTATTTCTGATTAGGTGCACTGAGATATTACAGTGACAGTGGAGCCCACTAGATATAACCAGATATAACTGCATAGTTCAAGACCAACAGACTTCTCTCCCAGATTAGTAAACCCCCACATTTGTTAAATGTTTGGCCTTATGACAAAATCTAAAACTGTATGGGTGTTACATGCAGAAACATAAAACACCATGACTTTGCCTCAAAACAAAAAAAATCCACTTTTACCTAAAGGCAAAACCCCATTGGCATGCGTTTGAAATTGAGTACTGGAAATCACTAGTCTTTTGGAAAATGCAATTATGTGCATCGAAAGTGTGTGTGGGTGTAAGAGCTTGAGAGACAGAACCACATGGCATGGCAGTTTGCAAGTCCCCCAGGCTTTTTCCATTTGAATTCTTTTACTTCCCAGAAACTATTCTCCAGAATAAGTGGCACCTCTTCTTGGCATTTCAAATTTATCACATTAAAACCTTAACCAAAATTGCCAATTTTTGCCCGGTATTCAAAGGGTGAGAGTTACATTAGCTTTTTATCCAGGATAGTCTGCTGAATAACAACTTTTTGCACTGTAGTTTTTTTAACTTTATCACATTAAACTCCAGTGACATAATAGAATTCTCTTTTTGAACTCAAGCAATTTATATGTTATGAAGTGTTGAGAGTAGATTAATAATTTTTGGGAAAGGGACCATAATAACCAGTCATTCAGCTGTGTGAACTCTCAAACAGCACAAACTGCAGAGCACACCCATGCAGTCCTTTGTCAGGTCAGGTAGCAACATAAAGTTAAGCTAAAGCATACACTTTTCAGAAAGGTGTATTCTAACAGGTTGAAGATTTTGAGAGTGAAAAATGCCATACAGCCCTTTATAAAGTCTTCCAATGCTGGATTATTGTCTCTTTTCCCCATTAAAGATTACTGCAATGGAATTCCTATTATGCACATTTTATTCTCTGGGATAAGAACACCTTATTGAGTCAGGAAAAATCAAACTATTTCTCACTTTTTCCTAAGCAATTCTTCAAGTTCTGCAGAATTTTATGACTACTCGTGGTATGGTAGTGATGGCCACATCATAAATATCCAGAGACTGTTTCTGAGATGCATCCGGCATTTGTACATAGAGCGTCAGCACAGGCTAAGCCAGCTCTGCCAAGTGAATGAAGGTAACAGGGGCAGCACTAACAATGGCACAAGCTGCGTCCAGGCTTCCCCATTACTGGGAACGCACATCCTGGGGCTCTGTGGCATCCCTCTGCCAGATGCCAGCCCAGACACAAGCCTGTGCCACGTTATCTCACCTCAGCTGCAGCACATACTGCTTGGGTGATGGTGAAGGGGTGTGGGGCCGGGAGAGAAGTCAGTGGTGACACAGAGGGTCAGGGCACAGACAGTGAATGAGCTCTCTTACCCTGGGAGCTTTGCTGACTGCCTGTGCCAGTGTAGCTGAAGTAACCAGCACCACTGACTGATGAGAGCTGGGAAGTGACCAGTTTCTTCTCTCTAGTTCCTCTCATCTGCTTGCCACTGCTTACTGAAGTTTCTTCTGGTGGGGGTAAATCATGCACTGGTGAATGGGCTCTCTTTTACTGGGGTGTCTGGAGAGCTGACTGCTCAAGTGGGCAGTGGGATGCAATGCTGCTAGAGCTGCCCCAAAGGCTGGACGTTGACCCATGTTAAATATCTTGAAAATTGCTCTTGCCCTAGTATTTAAAACTGTTTTTTGCCCTACTCTGATGCCCACTACCAAGCATACCTAATTCTAAACAGCCTGCATGCCACAATTACAATTTATTTTGTCTTTTGTGGCAAAATGATGTAGTGTTATCATCTGAAGCAGAAAGATCTGTGCCATTCGCACAGATTGTAAATTTTTATCATTGAATTGCAGGAAAATTAGGTTCAATGTGTTGATTATATTAACTGTTGTGAATGTAAGGAATGTTTGATGGGAATTTGATAATTAAAAGGATTTCAAGGGCCTGTCAACAAGACTTCAGCTCCATAATGGAACCACTTGAACAGAGTGCTCGCAAATACATGATGAAGTTGAGAGATTAGAACATGGTTGAAATTGCTGTACATTAAAACAAAGCAGTCAATAAAAATGCAAACATTCTGAAGTGTTTTAGTAAGACTACACTAAATCACCCTCAAACAGCATTCGGCAACACTTCACAGGGATTCAGGGCTACTTATCCAAACTCTTCTGTTCCTATCCTTCTCTGTAAGAAGGCTTAATCTTTGCTGAAAGGTTCAGATTTGCCACTCTCTAACTCCTTCTATATGTCCTTTTGAATTATTCTGAAGAAGCCTTGTATATTTAGGCCTTATTGACATGAAATTCGACCCAAAGTCACGTGGAATCATCTGTAATCTATGGAGCTGGATGCATATTTGACCCCATAGAAGTCATTAAGATTAAAATGCTGAACTGGGGCTTCACAGCTAAGTCACTGTGCATTCAGCTAAATGCACACCACCTTCTTGTCATTAAAATATGTTTTGCATAGATAACCATTTTTATTTTGGGTGGGAATTGAAACAAAATATTTTGCATTTTGAACAGTTGCCAAGCTCGTCTTCAGCTCAAAACAGGGTAAGCTTTTTGGCTTTGCTTATAGACTCTTTTGCAGCAGGGTTTGCTTTTTTAATTTCTGTTTTTCACTGAAGACAAATATCTGATCAATTTATGTCCTTTAAGAACAAGAGTCTATGAACAGAGGTTTCTTTGAATTTCTCTAGCAACACTGCTAGGTGGCAAAATGTACATGTGCGAATATTTCCCATTCATTTCTGCTGCACACAAAAGCACTAATTGTCCAAATATGGACAGCAGTTTTGTCAGAAACATTCTCATCAGTTCTTTCTTTCTTTCTTAATCTTTCTTTCTTTCTTTCTTTCTTTCTTTCTTTCTTTCTTTCTTTCTTTCTTTCTTTCTTTCTTTCTTTCTTTCTTTCTTTCTTTCTTTCTTTCCTGGGGACTTTTGTTAGCACCTGGAGATGAATTGCTCCAACATATCAACCACCAGCAGTTGTGTGGAGCAGGGCGATGAGTCAGTCCAGCCCTGAAAGGTTCCTGCAGGGTGACCAGACCTTCTCACAGCCACCACTGCTGCTAAAAGCAGAAAATCAGCTACAGAATGCACATGACAGGTTTTCATGCCAGCCTGTGCAGGGTTTTGTCGCCTGTCTCAGCCTTTAGGGCAGTATTCTTCAAACTAATAGCTAAAAAGTCTTCTACAAAGGACTGAAGCATCTTAAATGCTTCACCCCCCACTCTTTTTCTCATACTTTCCAGAAGGAGGCAAACACTAAGTTGGTAAAAACAGAAGTAACCAATTCACCTTCAATGCTTCAGCTATTAAATGCTCAACAGTGTTATTATAAAAGATGAACACCGGGGTTTTTTCAGACTGTTTTTACTTTAGAAGAAACAAATGGTCTTTGGGATTTAAAGGAGTTTAAAGATTAAATCATATTCTCTAGGAAGTGTATCTCTAGAGCAAGAATTTGCCGATCTGTTTTGACTAAACATTTTTGAAATATCTCAAAAGTAAAATCCACTGCCTCTCAACAGTTTCTAATGGCACCTGGTGCACTGACCACATTTCTGTATTTCAGGTGAAGTTACAGCTCATTCAGTCAGATGTTGCAGGATCAGTCACACACTCTAAAGACTTAGCACAGTTTCTCTTTTGCTGATGTAGCTTTTCGAGATCATATTTGTCATAATCAGTGAGACACCAATTCTTATCTCCATCAGCTTTCTCAAGAAGCCAAAATCTCCCTGCTTCCATTTTGAGTGGTTCTTCAGGTTGCACATGATTAAAGTATTTGTACTTTCAGCACTTATGACATTCAGAGCTTCTGTTGCAATGGGTATGAGTCATGTATCTCAAAATCTTTTTTCTGGGACTCTAGCCAAACAAGATCTTTATTTTCTTCTTGCCTTTTTTTTTTTTTTTTTTTTTTTTTTTTTTGGTGCCTGCAAAAAGACATGTCACTATCTGAAAGGGAGATACCTTAAGCTTGAAACTTTCCCTCGGGTGAAGCTGTTCCCCTGTTGAAAGTCTTGGGGTTTTAAATGTTTAAATAATAAATTAACTGAAGGCCTGCATGTTTCTTAGAAACAGAATTTAAAATTTGGGTGATTTAAGGTGATTGCCTCCCAAATAGAGAATATGAGGACAGAGGAGAAGGGGTAGGTAAGGACAGTGCTTCATCATAACAGAGCAGATCACCTCACTTGCATGTTGTTGAAAGACACTGTCCGAAAAAAAAGAGGAAATTCCAATTTTGTTTTGGAATAGTATGTCTGAAACCCAGAAGTTATTATTTCTCTCATATTGCGAACAAATATAATGGTAATTCCCCTGCAGCCATGATAATAAAGGCTCTAAAAATATCAATTACTCAGAGGAGAAAATCTGAGGCAGTGAAAGGTAGAATATTAATCAGAATTGCTATGAAAAAAAATTTCACATCTAATAATCCTGATTTTTTTCAATACAAGTTCTTATGTCCATCATCATGTTATAATGGGAAGCCTTGTGAAAGGGGAATTTCCATGTTTGTAAATAACAAGTAGGTCTTCCCATATTGCTTAATAAAAAAGGTTTTTCTTTTCTATTCTTTGTTTCCCTATTTATGTTGTGTAGCTAATAGTATATTTGAAAAGAAGATGAGAAGCCAAGCTTTCAACTCTTTAAGAACATGTTTAGTTGTTAGTATCATTCAGACCTTATTGAACAGAACATGGAGAAAGTACAGACATAAATCATGCTGGACAAATTAATGTATTCCCCTTAGGAATTGAGGAGATCGAGGCTGGATATATAGCTTATTTCTGGTGGGTCCAGACTTTTTGAAGGCAATCAGAACTCTATTTGAACTTCAACACAAGAAAACTTGGAGTATTAGCTGAGAGAAGTGTTTACTAACATTGACACATCGATGTGAATTTTTTCTTCAGTTCTCACACTACATCTAAAATTGGGACAAGGATCTATTTTAGATTTTTCTTGTCAACATGATATTATTAAAAACTTGAATCTCTGAATGAATTTTGGAAGCATTACCCATTATACTTGGTAATTTGCCAGATAAGGAGCTGTGTGTTTCAGTATTTGAATTAAATTCAACAAACACATAAAGTGTTAATATATCCTATACTTACAAAAGATAGACTGCCAGTACAAATAAAATGGGTATGATAAAACAATTTTGTAATTATGGAAAACTGCTACAGATACTGCTTTATTGAAATATGTCACTCCACTGTGAGACACCACTTCTGTTAAGCTTTTCCTTCCATACTGTACTTTCAAATTATTTCTAGCAATGAGAGATATCAGCCAGGGAAAGATCAAGATCCAGGTCTCTGTGGTGTGGTGATAAACACAGTTGTAACAAATATGAAAGAGTTTCTCAGGAAAGCCGCACTTTGCAGATAATGACTTTAATTCAGACACATGCAGCTGATAGTAAATGGGCATCAGTCTCCGCCTGCCAGTTAGTCAGATTCAGCTTAAGCAGGGGTCACAGTCTGGCTGCATGGTAGATGTACGTGAGCCATAAAATGTGCCAGTGGCTAAAAGACAAAATTCAAACTAGTCCAGTATCTAAGGAGATGAGATCTAATTGCATACAGAGATTTGGAGGATAAAGAGATGTCAGCTAGGGAAACAACAGATCGGCTGTTGTTAGCTGCACTCCTTTTCCAAAGCTGACTTATCTCCTCCAAATATCAACAAAAAAGCCCATCACCATAATATCCCAGCACAGCAACACAGTGTATTTTCCCCAGTTTTCCTTCAAAGAAATGGCTGAAGTTTCTTCCCTGGGAAGTAAGTAAAAAACTGATGAAGCGTAATTTGAATTTTATTGTCTACCTTGAAAGGAAAATGGAACAATGTGTAATGGGTATGCATTTTTTACTCTAATCATACTGGAAGATGCTTTGCTCTGATGTTGATATGAGTAGGGAAAAGTGTGGGGATTTTTTAATAGAAAAGATGCCTATTTTTTCTTTTTTTCTTCCTTTAGGTTCTGTTTTCTAGCTCTGAGAATTCAAGCAGGGCATCAGAATGGGGCTCAGTCCATCCTCACAAGTACAAGGTTGTGCCATTCAGGTTGTCTCCTTGTTACAGAGGGGCAAGTCTTGCTCTCAATGATGAGAAAAGTGTTCCACAGAAAATGTAATTTCAAACTTCTATGAATAATCAGATTAATCAGTGCTGGAGGCACTCAGTGGCAACTCAAAGAAAAGGAAGCAGTTTACATGGAGAGGCTTTTCACAAAAGTGTACGCATTTCTTTTTATCTGCATGTTTATGGATGGAGTAATGTATTCGTAATGCCATGCCAGATATAGAGGAAAAAATATCCATTCTGTTAGTGGTAACTAGCTCAGAGCAAGGAAGACAGAAGTGGAGGAATGGAAGAGAGAATAACAGTGAACCTATAGTGTGGTTTCTGCTTCCCAAAGTTGCCCATGAACTAGGTAACTGATATGTCACACTTAATCTTAGCCAGCAATGACTTACTCCTTTGTCCTCTGTTGACTTGAGAAAACATATAATAAGATCAATTCTCAAATATATTACATCTGATCCTATTGTTGCTTTCTCATGCTGGACTCTCCCTTTCCCAAAACACCCACTACCACAACCTTAAAGGAAATCTGTCTCAGATAACTTCCAAGAATATATTACTCATAAGGATAGATAAATAAGTGTTAGATCAAAAAACTAAATTTAGACATGGTATTGTTGTAGATAGTGGTCCAAGGTGGCTGTAGCTCATTCCAGTCATCAAATAAAAACGAGATGGCTGTAAGGGGCTAAACTACCATCAACAGAATTTCCTGAACTGCTGTATTATGAACACTTGTGTTGTTACTCATAAATACAAATTACAATGACTTCTCAGTCCTTTTGCTCAGATTCCTACTGAATTCACTCTCTGAATAAATGAAGTCTTCACATGTTGGGGAAAGTGGTTTTGGTTAAACTGATGTTGTAAAGGTGGGTGACTTCAAGCTGAATGTCTGAATGAAAAATTTTATGTGAAAATACAGGCCTAGGATAGACTCAAGTTTTTTGATAGACTTCAATTTCACTATAAAGTTAGCAAACACTTTTGTGCTGTACTTTACTGAGAGGATAAACCTATGATCTTCTGCTCAGGTTGTACCAAATTTTTCACCTCATTTTGAAAAGAAAAAAATGTGACATTTGTTTTTACACCGTGTGTGAAACATGGTTTAAGATGCTGATGAATATAAGATTACCATTCTTTATAAATCCACAATGACTTAAAACTTTTAGTGTTGTGTGTTGAGAAGACATATAATAGCTGTTATTTAAGAAAATTCTAGAAATTCAGGCCTGGATTTCCTAAATTAATATTGTCTTGAAGGTACTGAAAGGAAGACTTGATATACTGAGTTGGTAGGCAATAATAATCCGAATGAGATCTCCTCCCAGGTGGAGTAGGCTCAAATTACATCACTGAAAATGAGGGGAAGGATATGGGTCTTGCCTTTAAACTCAGAAAGCTATCTCATAAAGTGTGAGCACCCAAGACTCACAATATAAATGCAATTTATAGCAGCATTTTCAGTTTTCCCGCATTTATGTATACCTGCTGTCTTGAAACACTGAGTGTTGCTGTGAATTTATCATGTTTACAGAGGTTCATTTCTAACTCCTACAAAACTGAGAACTAAATGTGTCAAAGAATTCAAATCTTTCAAACAATCTTCCCTTTCACATTTTATCTTTGCATTCCCACAGAGGAGTAACATATTTTTATTAATGTAGAGTGTGCAAAAAAAAAAAAAGAGTGTGTGTGTATACAGTAGTATATGATAACTTGTAGTGATATCAGGAAAGTAGAGCCCCAAAGCTGATGGAGCCTAAATTGAGCCTAAACTCTGTCCTCCAAAACTACTGAATTGTTGGTTCTGCTTTCTCTGAAAGGCTCCTGAGAGGATGAGCCACCACCCAAGAGAAGAGCTATGCCTCATTTGAATGTTTCTCTTGAGGTTTCATCTATACTCAGGGTGGGAGATGGGGAAGAAGAGGGAGACTGGCAACCACAGAAGACAGCTGTCTGAATGATGGGGTGTTAATGACTTTCAGGCTATGGCTTCTAAGTATGAAACAATTTGATTTCAAAAGTTTCTGATTTCGGGTTAAATAATTACCCTGCCCCATAGAGAGCTTTTAAACTGCTTCTGAAAATAAGCACCAAATACTTTTAGTTAACTAGTAAGTCACCAGTTTTCAATCTTACTTTAGGACTTTTTCTATGATGACTGGACTAAGCGATGACTAAGTCAGGAGTAACTCATTGGTTTTGATAGCTGTCTGCTTTAATCCTCACTTAGGGCTCAGATGTATGGTTTAGTTCAGCATAACAGGCTGCCCTGCATCACAAGTGCCCTGTTTACACTTCTGGTCAACAGGAATCAAAAATACCACTAAATTAATTTCACCATCTTTCATCACCACGTTTCTCTCTACCGTTATTTTCGAATCTGAATGTAAATCAACAGTCTGAGAGAAAGATCCCATCAAGTATTTAGCCAATGCATGCTAGTAGAGATTTTTTTAGTGTTCAGCTCACAAGGTTTTGTACAGAGACTGAAATTTTTGTTCTCTCTGCAGTTCATGGGGGAAGTCAACTACTGGACTTCTGAAAAGCAGTTGTGTTGAAGATCGAACAATTTGTGATAGACTGGCACTTCTGTTTCCTTGTAATAGTTAGTCATTCAGATACTAACTAAACAAAAACATCTTGGATGCTTTACCTTTTTCTCATTACCATGAAAAAGTCATAATACAATGCTAGCTTCTTACCAGATGAATTGGATAGCCAGATTGACAGTGCATTAGTAAAATAAAAAATCAAACCCACTACACGCAGAGAACAGATGCAATTTCTAGGTAAAAGGTTCAAAATGTTCAAAATATATGTAGGAAGCTGGGTCTTAACCTTTGAGCTTCTGTCTAGAGCAAATAACAGAAAAATAATCACTTGTACCTGAACCAGACCTCCCTTACCACCTCAAGTGAAGACCTCCTTTAACAGAGTGGGTGCACATGCAAGATTCCAGTTCTATATGAAGATTCCTGATCTCTGGCAAGGAGTCAGATGCGTAAAGTGACTGTTCAAATTTAAACAAAACCACAGAGCACATATGACTAAAAGGATGAACAAACCATAGCTCATTTTTCTCTTCTGAGACAATGCTATTAGCTGAATTAATCTTGAATTGTTGTAATGTGAAGTGAGGAACAAACAAGCACATACCATCCCAGTGTATGGAAGCAAACTGTAAAGTACAACCAAGCAAAATCGACCCCTGGTATGGTCTGGTCAAATTTCTTCTTTGATAATAGGTGCCTAACCTTCTATAGAGCACACCCAGAAATACATGTCTATAATTTGCCATAAACTTAATGCAAGTTCTGGAAACACCCATGTGTCAGTGTGTTTGGGTAAATGCTGACTGCTCACAACCCTACGCAGATTCTTTAATGCATGAGAAACAAAGAAACACAGACAAACATTGTATGCTTACTTGTTCCAGGAAACAAGGGAGATTCTGTTTTCCTTGTTTTAATCAAAATATAAAAGAAAGCAGACATTCTGTCACCTTATCACCTCTGATTCTATAGAAAACAATAAATGGAAAAAGATTTCAAATAAACAGACATCAATTGTTGGTGTGAGTCATCCTGATGAATAATAGTGATAACGAGAACGGTATATTGTGTATCTAACATGAAATCTCTATTTCTGAAATAGTTTTTTATTTCGCTTTTTAATTTTTTTCATCTCTTTATTTATGTGAGGCATACAATGGCTGCATCATAAATATCCTTTGTATATCTGTTATAGAAAAAGTGTATGGAAGTCAAAAATTTAGATAATATTCAATACTTTAAAGATAATCCTCATGCAGAACCATCTTAAGCAGCTGCAAACTTACCCTGGGTTTTGTGAGCTTTGAACACATACAATACATATAGAGTTCTATTCAAAAAATGCTTTTTTTCCTATTTAAAAATTGCATGGAATAAACATTGTGCAAAATGTCTTTGTGCTGGAGTAGTAAAGAAGAGGACTTTCTAACTGATGAAAATGGTTCCTTTCTCTTCTGAAAACTCTATTCTTGTTATGAAAGTGAGTACCTGACAAAAATAGTAGGGGAAGACAATATCATAAATGAATCCCACTACCTATCATGTAGTTCAGTCTACTCTAGACTGTTCTGGTACAGGCAGTTTAGACAGAGAGAGACTTACAAAGACAGGACAGTAGATGTTTACATGCAAACATGCACTGCATTCTTTCCTCTTCCCCTTTCTCTTCCTCTTCATATGCCAAGTTGGTAATATCTCTCCAGACCCGTTCAGGAGTAAAAGAAAGACATAACTCCTGTTAAGAAAGAAATTGGTTCAAATGCCACTGGTTTTCTAGTTATGTCTTTTGGCTTAAGTGGTCATCAGTGAAATAAGTTTTTTTCTTTCCCAACATGATTGCAGTCTCCAAGAGAATTCATAGGGGCCATTAAAATCCTTCTAGATTGACAGAATATCATTTCAGAAGAGGTTGTGACTAGTCAATAACACAATAAAAAAGGTTGGACATAGAGGGGTGTTTTGATTTTAACTGTTATTTACAGGAGGAAAAAGAAGAAGTAAAAGCTGTTTAGGGAGGGGTTTATTTTGTTTTCAAATCAGGATTGTTATATCAAAATTTTTGCAGCATAAAATAGAAAACATCAGTGGTTTTTAGTTGTCACAACAGTAAATTTATACACAAGAGAAACAGGAAAAGAAAAAAATAGATTGGTTAATAACCGTATCCCTTTGAAATTCTCCTGACCCCAAAGATAGTGATGTGTAAAATCATTTGTCGCTATAATAAATGTCAGTTTGGTACTAGTAAGCATTTAATCAGCTTTCTGCTTGATACATTTAATATGACTTCAGTGTCTTACTTGAGAAAGTAACACATCACATGGTTAAGTGACTGATGATGAATTCAGGAGAGGACAAGTGCCAGTCACAAAGAATCAGATCTGTTTAGTGCCCACATTAGCTTGGCTCCCCTGAATAATTCTCTGTCTTGCAGAAGATGTTAAGTAAAGCCAATATCCTCAACAGTTATGGATAACTTCCCCCAAACCACAAAAACCAGTAAACACAGGTAGTATACTTCAATATGTTCATCTAATGTAGAACTTTCTCATATTTTCTAGACTTATTCATTTATGGAAATAAAGTAAGTTCTCTCGAAATTCTAATTCAGAATTGCATGTCTTACTGCCTCATTTTCTGTTTTCTAATTTCAGACTGCGTTATTCACCAGTCATGCCTGGACCTCTCTCCCCAGATCATCGGAGGACACGAGACATGCTGGAAGAAGAGCGACTCCCTCCACAGTCAAAGTGGAACAGCTGGTTGGTACAAGCTGAAACAGACCCAATATGTGCCACCCCTATTTTAGAGGTGCATTCACCAGGAGAGTGGAGATGTGACCCAAGGTCACAGTAGAAACTGGTGCTGGAGTCAGCAGCAAAGTGAAATTTCCTGGGTGTCATCTCCATGCTGTCTTCTCATGTCACCGACGGCTCAGGTCACCCAGACCTGCAACCTGGCAGCAACCCTTGCACTTAATAAATGAGATAAAAGCAATACTGTGACAGTGGCAAAGCAAAACTCTCCAAAGTGATGAAATGCCACAACTAAGGTGGTCTTTGCCAGCAGAATTAGATATCTTATGTGCACATAGGTGTGCTATCCACCCATCTATTCACACATCTATACACATATGTGTGCTTATATTTATGCTGTAGTTCTGTCTTTAATTACAATATAACATATATCTTTTGATAGCATTCCCTAATTATAGAATTATTACAAAGCTATATGGTAAAGACAGAACACAACTCATCCCTGTGGCCTCATGTCTACTTTGCAGGGGTTGCTCCAGTGCTAGAAGGTTATCCACTGCTACCTTCCTTAAAAGGGTCTTAATTACTCTTAACAGGGTAAAGCAGATGGGTGAATTAAGTTATTTTCTTTTTTTAAAGACATCAGTCTCTAACTGCATTGTCGTAGTTACAGCTGAGGAGTTTGAGAAATGTACTAGGGAAATTGATTACTCAGACATGTGTGATTATGATTCATCTGGGAGCTTGGAAAAGAAAAGATGCGCAAGTTCTTCCTCAGACCCATCAATTCTTCCTTTACTGCTTTATTTGAAACAAACCTTGGGCAACGCAAAAAAAAAGTTTGATTTTATGATAGCCATAGGAAGAATTAAAGATTTTTTTTTATACCTACCCATGGCAGAACTACAGGCTGAAGATCAATTTGAAACAATGGTTTTCCTCGTCTCATTGGCTAACCATTTCAGAGGCATCATAGATTTTGGGGCTGGAAACTTTGTTCTCCTACTAAAGCAACAGGCCAGATACTCTTAACATTTTTTGTCTGGCAGTATCTAGTTCTCAAGTACTCCAAAGAAAGCTAAGAAGGGGACTGTGCAATTAATAAACAACTCACCCTTGAGGGTTTCAGAAGATTTTTCCTTGGCTTGTGGGATGGTACATCAAGGCAGCAATACTGCCAAAGCACTAGCGTTTTGTTTCCTCCTTAGTAATAGAATTCTGGATGTTTCCATGATGAATAAACACATCAGTTTCTCTTCAAAATACTATTAAACTCTCAAAACATTCTAAATGCCTCCTTCATAGGTGTTGTCATAACTGACATATGAAAAGCTATCCAACCCTGTAAATAGTTTTCTCCACCTCTTGTCCCCAGGTCTTAGCTCTTTTCTGACTCAGACTCCAGCTGTGTGCATACCCACACGTTGCATGACCCAGGACATGACTGCAAGAAGCTCTTGCTCCTAGTTTGTCCCTGTTAACTGTGGGGTCCTCCGCGCACATGGCAGCAGGTTCCATTCCAAAGTATCAGTGCCTCTAGGGCAGGGTAGTGAATAATCCAATGTGTAGGCAGTCTGCTTAAAGCTTTTCTCCTGTTTCAGGGCAAAATCATGGCTGGTAAAAAATACCTGTTCAAAATGTATCACTCTCATTTTCAAGGTGCCTGTGCACCCTCTACATGGGGACTTTGGAAAGACCAGCATCTTCTGTGTGTTCCCACAGGGCCTCCCTCTACCAGCTTGTCTCCTTGCTATGACTTTTGATCTACCCTGGATATTCCTAAGTCATTCAGCACCATTTAATGGGGATTAAGAAGTTTTTAATTGTTTATAATTGTTCTGACCTTCTGCCTCAGCTGAGATCCTGGAATCGTGCCATTGCATTTCAAGCAGGAGTGGTGGCTTAGGGCAAAGCAGTTTGTAGAAGGAGGTAATTTTTTTTTTTTTTTGGCCCAGTTACACTGGATGGAGAAAATAGTGATCTTGCAGGAATGCAAAGCCTTGTGCAGGTCTGAAATGAAAACTGCAATCTTCAAAGACAAATGCACATAGAGAACAATTACTCTGAATTTAATTTCTTTATGTTAACAAGTTAGATTACCAGAAAGAAAAGGCAGCTTGTGGCTGTGAAATGGAAACAGTGTCTTAGCAGAGGGAGGGAAAATTTCAGAAAGTTTTCATCTACTTCATGAGGTTGTTCCAGGAGCACAGCAGTCTTATAGAGGTCATGACCATCAGGAACCATTTGACTAGAGAATCACCACGCCAACTACAACAGTAGGTTATGTCTCAGAATGCTAGAAAAACCTGAAAGATTATTTCCTAACCACTCCAAAATTATGAGCTAAAACAAGAAGCAGGCTAAAATGAAGTGCTTCTGATGTTTCCCTAACCATTTAGCCGGACTCCAAAATGCTATAAAAATAACTATGACATGTACTGATCACAAGAACCAACACAACAGCAGCTGCCCCAGCCTCTACTTGTAAAGAACCATTTAAACATCTTCAGTCAATGAAAAATCTGATAACCAAAGGTGAATTGTCTGCTCCGAAAGCCAAAATGTCTCCTTAGAGGAGCAACCACATAAAATGCTGGTGTATGGGGAATTAGAATTACTTTGTTGACTTTTTCCTTCATATTTTTGTAACAAGACAGAAATTAAGTCTAGTACCAATCTTCATATGGCAGTTTCAAGAAGAAGACGAGGCAACGTATTGAAGTCTCAAGACAAAATCCTGTCCCCGACTGCTCTATCAACTACTTATGGAAAAAAGCCAGAAGAGAAATAACAAGCCAGCTATCATTACAATTTTTTCCTGTCTTGGAAAGAAAGTCTGTCCTAAATCACAAGTAGTGCAAACATGCAATTAGATAACACTATGAATAATGAAGTCAAGGAGACTGTACAGAAAATAATGTTCTCTCTTTAGTAGACCAGTTAATGACCAGAACTTCCTGCCCCCTATAGTACTGTCATGTCCACCAGGAATGTTCCCAGCCTGTCCACCATGTTCCACTCCCTGATAGCATCCTGCTTTGTCCTTAGTATGGCCCCTAGATGAATATCAACTTTCAGTGCTCCAGCCCATGTGAAACAAATGTCATCTAGTCCATACTCACCCCATGCAGCTTCATTTCTGTCAATTTTCTTCAAAAAACAGGCACACTATAAGCATAAAAATAACTTTATTACATTTCGACTTCATCATGATCTACCTGAAAAAAAAAAAAAAGGGAAAATGTAAAGGAAAATAAAAAGAGATCCAAATCTTTTTATCACTAAGGCTGTGCTCTATCTCGTCTATGAAAGCTTTATCATGTGCACTGAAAAATGGATCTCATAATTGATTTTTATTTAATTCAGTAACAATTCTCCCTCCATCCAACTTTCTTGAATATAACTCCACTGAAATCTCCTTAGATAATGACCAGTATCAAGCTGCAATTTACCAGTGGTGGTAAGACACTCACGGATAAATACGCTTGTCTGAAGAAAACCAGCCACAGCTCAGCTTTTCAAACCTTACCTCATTTGCTGCAAAAAAATCACTCACAGGGATCACCTTAATTATTTAGTTCTTTCCTGGACAGGAGTACTCCTTGGGCAGGTGGTTGGCATCTGTGAGTTAAAAGAACTGAAAATAGTGTTAAACACTATTGTTACCAGCATAATTTGTGACCTATATAATCAATCATGAACAATTTACAGGGTCCTACAGCAAAAGAAGAACTCGTTCCTTTCATATTGCTGCAACCTCACAAACTTCAGCTTCAGGAACAAATACTCTGCAGGTACCACTGCATTTGAACAGCAAACCCTGAGTTTGACAAGACATCTCATAACCACAATCATCCTTGGATCCTTTACAAGGCATTTCTGCAGCCCATTCACTGTGCCACATTCCATTCCAGACACAATAGCCAAGACTGAACAACCGTGACGCACCAGGATGAGCTCATGTAGTCAATGAAGGACAGAAACTTCCATCTGCCAGGGGGGATCTTTCTCTCAGGGCAGAGATCCCTGAGATTTTTTGGTGTTATCCACAGAGACACAATAGAGCACTGAAACAAGGGAACAGGTACTAGAAATACCTTACTAGAAGTACTCTTGCAAGTACTAAAATCTTGAAGAGGGACAAATATATTTTTCACTGTTGTCCAGAGTATTGAACAAGCTTTTTATCTCTGCAGGTACTAATCATTTCCCCGCCCCAAACAGCCTGATGGGTTAATTTCATCTCCCACAGCACCTGAAGGGGGGCTGTGTCCAATCACTTCTTTATTGATTCCAGCTTTAACACACTAATCTAATGAAACATTTCACTTTTCCCCACAGACTTTGATATAGTTCCACTCTTAGACCATCATAGTTATACTACTTCTGCAATACTCACACACAAAAATATTGTTATATCTCTGTATCCATGATATTCTTACATTTTAGCTCCATGGCTGTCATGCAGACTGGACTCATAAATGGAATTATTTATGGAATTACTGCTGGACTTCTGTGTTTCTGTGATCCCTGCCTGTGTTATTTGGTTTAGCATGCATAGAAATTTAAATTTTTCATAGGCAGGTCTTTGCCTGGGGTAGTGCTCCACAGCCCTTGGGCCTCAGTGTGGCTCTGCCAGCTGACAGTGGCACCTGGTTTCAGGCTAAGAATCTCTGCCCCCAGAGCAGCTTGAGAAGCCAAACTCACCCAGTGCCTTCTGGAACCAGCAGCTGTCAGAAACATGTTCATTGCAGAAGCAGTGAGAACATAATCACATCCAACATCTATTTAGCGTATTCCTAAGTAGCACTATGATCGTATGAAGCTGGTAAAAATGTTATTATCTCTGAAAGGGGAAAACCAAGGCATAATGCAGCCAGAACCTTAAAAAAAAACCCTACGAAATTTTTACCCAAATAGCTTCGTTTTCAGAGATAATAGTCATTCACACCTCCCACAGAATTTGTTTTTTAGATGCAGAAGTCAGAATGAGCTGCAGGTGCTCAACACCTCTGAAGATCAGGCCAGTCCTCATGGCTGACTAATTGGGAGGGGGAAGTGTTTGAGGTAGGGTGGTAGGTTGCATCTTGCTCAGGCTTATGATTTTCCCAATGTGGGCCAGGTACACATGACATTTCAGTAACAGTCTGTTGAATGTATTGATTCTCATCCCAGTGTTAATTTGTAGGATCACATTGCCTCTCAAATCAAGATTTTTATTTTCCTAAAGGGTTCTGAATGCAAGCCTAGTTAAATCAGCTAACATACTGTTCTCTGTACGCTCAAGAGAACTGAACATCCTTATTCTTTTCTAATTATGTAAAACCAGCATCCAAGAACTACAGAGACACATGGTCCATACAAAACTGATTAGAGAGGGCACACATCTTACCAGTGATGGGGGAAACAGCAGCCTGACTTAGTGCAGGCTCATGGCTCCCTGTGACTTGTGTGTATTTTCCTGGGGCACTGACCCTTATCCCCAACATTACATTACAGAGAACGAGAATGCTTTACATTGTTAAACAGCAAGTAGCCAAGAAAGCTGTGAGGCAGGTCTGTATCTGTTACCTCTGCTGCCTGGCAATGAGGGATCTTCACCAGACAGCCTGGTCCTAGGAACAAGCAAGATAAATGCAGGGCTTTTTCCAGTAGTATTTTCCAGTTTGTCATTTGGATCCAACCAAGTTTTGTGGCTTGGAGTGTATAAAGCAAATTTGATGTGCTGTGTTTAGCTTTTGATGGATTTGTTTTTTGTTTTGTTAATTTGACTGTCAAGATTTTCAATAGCATCAACAGCAGTAATTCAGATTCTGTTACCTGTTGTGGGTGGCTTATGTAATGTTAAATTCTTTCTTTCCTGCAAAGCATCCAACTCCCAAGATCATAAGCATTATATAGATTAAATAACTAAATGGGAAACTTTTCAGGACTCAAAGAAAATTCAGGGCTTTAGTATTGCTCAGAAAAGACCAGAAAGGAAGGTATAAAACTATTAGGAAATTATTTCCTTTCAAAGCAAATTCCATGCAAATCCTACCTCCATCTAGAGGTGTGTAGGTGCCTCCACCAAGGTCACGGCCCTCTGTGGCTAAGTTTCATGTATATGAGAACAAAAAGAGAACACCTCCTTTAAAAAGCTGTCTCCACTCCAGGAGACATTATCACCTCTACTCTACACAAAGAAATCAAATGATTTGTCCAGCAACAGGAACCACCAGGGCTTGACCTCTTCTTCATGTGTCATTGTGTCTGCTTTCTCTCCCATGTGCTCTTCCTCCTTATGCACAACATCTTCTTCCTTTACAAAGACTCTAACCAGAAATGAAACCTGAGCCCTTTTTCGCTGCAGGACTGCCAGTAGTTTTGAGTTTTTCTGAAGTTTTGAATTTTGAAACAAAAATTATGCCATTGTACCTTTGACATTGCTGCCATATTGAAAAGACACAGCATCAATGCAATTTGTGGCAGTTTCAGCTCTGGGCTCTTTGAGGGTTTATTAACTAACTGTAGCTTTTTCAACACAGCCCTCTGTCCTGTTCTGCTGGCCATGCAAGGGTATCCAGCATGTTTTAGCTGATGGCACTGTTCCTTAACAGATCTTTACTTGCTGGGACACGGTAGGATTTGGAGTGAGAGATGAAACTGTAAACAAATCCCACTGTTCCCAGATGGCACGGTTTAAGATTGTCATCTCCATCTTGTCAAATCTCATTTATTTACTTTAGTTTAATGTACAGAAAAAATATATTTAGGATTTTCACATTTATGGAAATAGGGGAAATCTGGTGTTTGGAAAAATTACACCATCCTTTATTAAACACATGAAAGATCCAGTAGTACCTGTAGCAACAGCTGGGGTGAATTAACTCACTAGAAATTAAGAGATAATTCTGTAAAAGGGCACATGTAATAGAGAAGAAACCCATCAATAAAAGGCAGCCAGATGTAAAACTTGATGTCCTGATTGCACTCTTTATGGACCTCAGCTATTAACCATGTTATAGAACAGGAAAAATAACTTTTCTGCAAAATTGTAAATCAGTTCTGTTCCATCAGATGAAATATTATGTGATATTCTGAATTATTCTTTTAAGTGACCCCTCTCAGATATGCTCATATCAGGGGTAATAGTAGAGCTCTGTGTGAGATGATGTACATTCAAGGAAAATAAGTGATAATGACAATGATTGCTTCAATAAATCTGTGGTTAAGTCATACACAAATATATACCAGTCTAGATGTAGCTTGACAGTGAAGTCAGCCATTGTGCAGGGTGTGAAGAACATGAAAAGTATCAAAATATTACTATCTTTCCTAAGTGCTGACAAATAAGAGCAGAAAAACTATGGGCACAGCGTATTTTTCACATGGGTCTCCATTTATTGCTGTATCTTTAAATGGAGTGTTTAGAAATGTAACTGTAGCTTGTAAGGGAACTGAGCACAAAAAAGTTCTTCATTTCTGGCTCACCTTGATTTAAGCAGTGTCAGGGTCAGTGCTGTTAGCAGTGCTGAAACACGAACACACTGTTGAGGAGGGAGGAAAGCCAATTTCTCCCTCCAGTTTGCTCAGGGTGCCAGGTATGGGGTTTGTGTCACTGAGCATTGAAGTGGTGACAGTAAGGTAGCATCTTGTTTCAATTCATCTTCCCAGAGTAGCACTTTGCAAGCACTTTGGAAGTGTAACCCACTTTTGGCTCGTGCCTGTTCCCCCTTTTCGCTGGCAGCTGCTCGTCTCTAAAGGCAGGACGGTGGGAATTGGCTGGAATTACTGGCTGCTAGTACTGACGCCCGTGTGCTCACTCTGGTTAAGCTGAGGTGCTGCTGGCACTTAGAGATAGTTAGCAGCTATCCAGCTAGTTGAAACACTTGCAGCCCAGAAATAAAAAAATCTGTTCATGCTAAGAATGGAACAGCAACCAACTTAGGAGGAAACTGTATTGCCACACACATATCTCATCTAGCACTTCTTGAGCTATTTCAGCCTGTATGCAGTTCCTCATCCAGGGCAGTTCTGGAATTGAGATGTAGCCATGGTATTACTGACCTGCAAGAGACTTGCTGGATCATTTGCTCTTAAGGAGAACTATTTTTACCCTTTCCTGCACTTGAGAAGTTACATGCAGAAACAGGAGTAGTTCTTCCGCTATCACTGGAATGTTGCTCCAATACCTTTGTCATGAGAATCCTATTGCTGATTTCCAGTGATTCGTTCTTGTGCCAGTCCTCAAAAGCTGTTCTCTACTATTTTTGTGTGTGTTTATTTTAGAGGTTTTTTTCCATTCCTGCAGGGCCCCTCTGTCCTCTGCCATACTTATTTATGAACACCAATTACATGCCCTCTCCCTGTCATTTTTCTACCAAAAATAAATGAAGTCTTTCTGTTATATTGTCCTGATTTTCCATACTCCTGAATATACTAGCAGTGTTAATTTTCTGGGGCTCAGCTGGACAGAATTCGATACGGACTCCTAGAGTAGAGCTCTACCTTTCAGGCAAGTCTTGATATTTTCCTGTTTCCACTGGAAACACCACACATATTATGCCCCAAGGTCGATTTTCACTCCTTGTTGATTGGTTTCCTCAGTGAATCATAATTATTGGTGATCATGTGGTACATCCAGGACCCTGTCATTTCTCTTTTGAGAGTCCAGAGGTACATGTAAGCTGTACAAGTAAGATTTCCGGCAGTGGATGAGGAGTCGTCTTGCACTAAGAGCTGCACAAAAGGGGAAAAAACCCAACTAGTTTAATGTCCATAAACCTCATTATTACAAACTCTGCTTTCCCATACTTTGTAAATGGAAAAATGAATAACAAAAACCACTGGATTTTATTCTTTTTGGCTATAATAAGTATTTTTCCTGTTAACATGGCTTATTTTTAGTTAGTCTTGCTCTGGGTTTGTTTCTTAAGGCCAAATACAGTTTTATAAAATGACTGTGTCCTTAAAATTTGAGCCACAGTTAATGTAATATTTTCTTTGAATGGATTACTCAGACCTTATTCTGTGTTTTATGAAGGCAGCTTAATGCTACATCTCATTCACATGTGCTTGTGGTTTTTTCTCACAAAACTCATAAATGATTGCTAAATCACTTCTGTGTGCAAAATCCTAGTCAACAGCACTCAAGAGGAAAAGGGTGTATGAATAGGAAACTGTGGTGTCAGATTTGATGAAGGCTCAAAAAGATGTCACCTGCCGAATGTGTCCTGGAAGCATTCTGTCCAGCAGCAATGAATGGCGCCGTGTTAACAGCATGCTGCCCACAGGGGGAGGGAGGGGTTTCTTCCTCTCTGCTCAGCGCTGGTGCGGCCACACCTGCAGCGCTGGGCCCCAGAAATGGGCTTCCCAGGGCTAAAGAGAAATGGATATACTGGACAGCATCTCATGAAGGGACACAAAGATGATGGTGGTGCATCTCTTCTACTGCAAAAGGCTGAGAGCTGAGCTTGGCCCAGAGGAGGCTCAGCGGGTATCCCATCTCTATGGGTAAGTGCCTGGAGGGAAGGTGCAAAGAAGATGGAGCCAGGCTCTTTTATGTGGTGTCCCCAGGCAGGACAGAGCCAGTGGGCACACACTGAAACACAGGAGGCTCTGTCTGCACATCAGGAAACACTGCCACTGTGAGCAGGACTGAGCCCTGGCACAGGGTGTCCAGGGAGATTTTGGGGTCTCCATCCTTGCAGGTATTCATGGCCATGGTCTTGGGAAACTGGTTATAGGTGGTCCTGCTTCAGCATGGGGATTGGATGAGATGATCTTCATTGCTTCCTTACAACCTCAACCACCCTGTGATTCAGAGAGTCTGGGATTTTGTGATACAGTTTTTACGCAAAACTACCCTCTTCTTTGAAGGAAATACAGTAACCGAATTTGGGTTGTGTGGAATACCTCCTTAAAAATGCCATCTACAACTAAAGATAAATATTTGAAGGAAGGACATTAAAATTGTCCTTATGCAATGAATTTTTTTTGTAGGAATGTCTATAGAGAGATTGCATCAAGTATTCCAGTCCAAACTTTTTGTGCTTTGCTTATGCTAGGAAATACAGCATGTTCCCTTCCTCATGGAAAATTATTTTAAATTTAAAATCTGTTTAAGTCAAATATTGAATTTCCCCATTTGGGTAGTTGGATTGGTAGCAAGAAGATGGAGAGGGAGTGATGGGCTAGAGATGCAAAGTACAGGTTAAATGTTTTTTCTCCTTTGTTTACATATTCTGATAGGTGCTTGAAAGCTGCAGTATTAACTGTATGTGGAAACAGATACCTTTTGGAGACAGTTACAGATTATGGGAATATTATTTCATGTTTATAAATTAGACTCCTAAGGGCAACACAGAAGTGGCAAATTTGCATGTCCATACCTGACTGATGAGAAAAGCATAACTGTCTACTAAGTGCAGCTGTTGATACAGAAGATAAATGCAATGCAAGGGATTTGAGAGCCTAAGTAGAGAGAAATTGTAGATATTAGTCAGAAACTCTCTCTGATTTAAGTTGTACTGTAGTACAAAACTGTAGCTAAAATTACCCTCAAGTAAGAGAATAGCAGAGAAATTCTAAAACTTGAATAACAATAGTCACAAGTTTATGTAAACCAAAAGTATTGCTGCAAGCACACATGAATAAGCTGTGGTTTGGGAATTGAACTGGAAAAGCTGAAATCCAGTAACCAGTGAAATTCTGCTGGCGTGAAAATGTGTGCAACCAAGAAAAAAATCTGCTGGTCCTCCTCTTGCAGTGTTGGTGATAGAGATCCTTCAAAATCCAGACTCTATTGTGATATTCACAGTTTTGATAGACATCCTTCATGTATATAGGAAGTTCAACTTTGTCCAAGGGGGCAAAAAAAAAAAAGAGAGGCCTTTAATTACTTCAGATCGTTTTAGAAGATAGCTAAATGTCAATTCCACACGAGCGGTAGGAGTGACTTTCTCAGCTGTCTAGTAGTGGAGCTGGTATGAGAAACCCAAACACTGTGGGACCCCCTTATTGCAACACCTCTGCTAGGCTGTTGTGTTGCATGAAAACAAAGCTCTACAGGAGGCAAGAATGCTTTTACATCTCAACACCACAGCAGCTTTTAGCTAGCATATCTTATTAAGAAAAAAATGTTTAAAAGCTTGTCTCTCTCCATATCTCTGGAGTTGCAGAATTTTAAACTAGGGCTCAAGCTACACCAAAAGTGATGACCACTGGCTATCGTTCATAGCAAGAATATGCCAGCCCATACCAATTATGTAAGTACTTTTCATACAAATATGTATCTCATGCTCTGCTTCTAATTAAAAGGGACACTTGCATAGAAAGAGATATTTGGTCATCAGCTTTTGCTCTTCACATTTCCATAACCACCCACAAATTTTGCAATTGTTTTATGTGAAGATGAGGCTTAAGTAAAAAAGAAGGCAGGGATCAAAAAACATCAAAACATACATGTGAACGATATTTCCTGGGGTGGTGGGTGTCACAAGCTGCTGAAAATTAAATTCTTGCTTGACAGAAGGCCTATGGTATTCAAGGAGGTGTCGGCCTTTAGCTTGATTGTCTTGCAAAAAGAAATGTTTTCATTTAACAATCTGCACCTATTTTCACCATCAGTCTAATGCCTCAAGTTCCTTTCCTTTCCTTTCTTTGCCTTGCCTTTCCTTGCCTTGCCTTGCCTTGCCTTTCTGCTCTCTCTCTTTAATCATAAATGTAATATAATTCTAATTTCCTTTACAAAATGCAGAAGATATTCTTGCAACCCTAAGAGTGCATGGCTGGCTGAAAAATGCCACAGAAAATCCTTCATTTACAAAAGGACTCATAAGAAAGCTGGCTTGATTTCACAACAGGGCCTAAAGGAGGAAAACATCTTCTCCAGAGGAAATAGATATATGCATAGATGAGATAGTATTTGTTTGAGGAGTATTTTATGTATCTCACAGGAAGAGAGTATATTGTCTAATATTTTTATTTCAGGCTTTACACTTTGTTTTATGAAGCTCATTGAATGATTATTTCTTGGGGGAAAGCTTGCTTTAGTTCCTCACTCATGGCAATTCAATGAAATCACTTTGAGCAAAAGGTGAACATTCATTAGCAGTGCAGAAGAACTTATGTGACACTTCTCTGTAATGGCATTTACACCTCCCAAATCCTTCTTGTTATGTCAGTTGCTGGCATGTAAAATGAAACTCCACCTGCTGCAGCTGGATTCATGTCTAACTTTCTGGAACAGACTGGATTTCCAGAAATGTGACTGACAAATGAAGCATAAACTACGTTCTATTACTCATCCTGCACTATAATGGGAGTATTTAAAGTTCTTTCTTGGCCCATGTCTGCTTGAGTCACTCAGATGGATAAATGGCTCTGTCAAGACATACCTGACTGAGAAAGGCAGCAGTAGTGTAAAACTACATGAACACAGGAACAGACACAACCCCTTATGAGCTCTGTAAGTTGCATTACCAGGGTGAGACTTACAAATAAATGTAACATGACTATGCTTTAAACCTAAGTAGAATCCCAACCTAGCCATAATCAATTACCTAGAGATGGCTACTTCTAGGAGGGCTGAAATTCTTACTTCAGCCATAGTTAGACAGACACGTAAACACATGGGTAAGCAGTTAAAATTTGGTTTGAAGATATTCTTGAAACTTGAGGACAGAGATGTGTGAGATGGAAACAGTCAAATCGGTTTTGGAGGAGGCAGTCTGTATGGGATGGGGACATGAGTGTCTAGGGAACTGCAAAAGGGCAAATTGCAGTAGTCAAAATGGGAGCTTGTCATTGTAGGACATGAAAAAATTAATGACTCCAAATACTTTTTCAGACGGCTTAACCTTTATTGTCTACTTTTTACTACCTTTTATAAGGTGTTCCGATACAGATTTAACAGGATTGGTGAAAAGAAATGACACCTCTCTAATCCCTTTGGTTAAACTAGAGAAACAGAACTAGAAAGGTAAACATCCCATAGAGAAAATTGTTTTGAGAAAACGAATCAGTTGTTTACCAAGATTGTTTTGAGAAGAAGCTTTCTCAAGATATTTTTCCCTTGGAAAAAAGTTAGGAACTGCTAGCAGGCTAGAATCTCTCAGACTCGGAAATATCAGCCCCACAGGAGATGACTGAGAGGGCCCTGAGCTTTTCTGTTTTGATATGGTGGAAAATAGCCAGAACTTCATCAGGAAAGGAAAAGAACAAGGTTAGGAAGTGGATAGATTCCTGGCAGAATTAGAGAAGTGTTTAGAGAGGAATGAGGTGATATTGTCATCACGCTGGAAAGGTTGTCTACAGGAGAGTGACAGGCGGCAAAACAGAGGTTGGTTTTGTGGCCATTTCGCTCAGAGATTTTGGGGGTGGGCTGACATGTTAATTCCAGTCCAAGAAAAGGAGCTCCAGGTTAAATGAGCTGATTTTTGAGTACTCAACAGAGAAATATAGAAAATTATATTAAAGAATATGAAAAGACACTTGTGTGTCTGTTTTTTGTGTTACAAACAACCTGGGAGAATGCCCTAAGCCCCTTACAGCAACAAAGTCCTGGCCTGCCCCTTGCAAAGAGTTTGTGTAAAACTAAAGCTTCATTTCACCTGCACATGGCATGGTTGGGAGTTGTCGCCCTGTTGAAGAATATAATATACCATCATATTTTGATCAAAACAAATACATTTTATATTTCTAGAATGGGTCAAATCCTTTGCAGAGAAGTGAACAAAAATAAAGGCTGTGCAATGTTAATCTGTTTTACAAAAAGTGTTTACAATCTCAAGAAAGTAAGAAAAACACAACCTGTTTTACAACACCTTCCAAGTGCACTCCTGGTAACAGACTGTGAGCTCAGACACCATATTAATACTGGAAGAGGTGATGAATTTAGCTTATTCAATATCAAAGGCTAATCGTAATAAAATAACACTTTCATTCTTTATTGGTTTCACTTGTATCCATCTTTCAATAAAATGACAGAGATGAAAATGCACAAAATGTTCTCTATGCTCCTACACTTTTATGATAATGCAGGTATTTGCCTAGATGTGTTGATCTGCAACTGAATTTGACCTTATTTAAAATAAAGCAGAGATTTTCAAATTGCCATGTTATTTCCTGGGTCTCTCAAACAGCTATTCCCTAGCTCCAAGCACTTGCATAGTCACCACGTGTCTACATTTATACCCAAATAGCAGTGGGAAATTTTTAGAATTTATAGTGATCCTGCAAAACTCTTGATTTTGGTGAACTTGGCTTGTTTTGAATACAAAAAGGATCCCTCAAAGCCACTAAACCCATTTTGGACAACTCTGTTTAGATTCCTGAGTGCTTTACCAAAGGACGCAGTTCATCTGGAGTGTGGCACAGCATTGTGCCCACAAAAAAAGCAAAGACCTGGTCATAGATAGCACCCAAGGCAGTGACAGTGAGTAAACGGCTCTCCCATCTACGTGCCACGTGAGCCGTGTTCACTCTCTCAGGGGCGAGGGCTGTCCTTGACCCAAGCAGACACAAGGCACGACCCACTCTGCAGTGAGATGTTCATTAGGACCCAGTGAACTAGGGAGAGGCACAAAAACCCAGCTGCCCCTCGGATGGGACCAGCACTCTGCCCAGAAGGATTCCCCTCACAAAGATACTGCACTCTGTATTAGTGCTGGCTGTTTTCTGCACTGACCTTCACACACCCTGGGAGGGCAAATTCTGAAGGGTATAAAGCAATTAAAATGTGCTGTCTGCTCCTTATGGAATGAGAGGAAGGAAACTCATCAGGTTACAAAGAGCCCAAAAAAGGACACACATCTGCTCAGATGGTCATCAGCTCTCGGGGTGAGCAGCTGGAGGATTCCTCACTCATAGTTTGGATTGCCAGCACAGGGGGATCAGCCCATGGGAATTCATCCAATAGAAAGCTGAAGGAGAAGCCTGCATTGCTATAGGGAAAAATCTAATTGTATTTACATTCATAATTTTTACAATCATGTGAATAGCTGATAAAACAAGAAGAGACCTCATGGGTGCTTCTTGAGTAGCAACAAAGAGGTCAATGGAGTTAGATCAGGAGTCAGTTTAGCTCAGAACATAATCATCTGGTGATCAAAAAGAGTACGGTCCTAAAACGAACTTCGAATAATGGCATTTATGGGGGAAAAAAAGGACATGTACTATATGGATTTATAATGAAGTTATAATTAGGAAGGAAAATTGTAATTGTGGACCAAAGAGAACGTAATCTATATTATTGTAATGTGAATTATAATTGGCATAAAGACATAAAACAGGGACATGCAACATGCGTTCTGCAGACTATTTTCAAAACAGAATGGGCTCTAAATTAACAGCTGTTAAGTGTAGGTGTCCCTACCTTAGAAAGGCTTACGAATGCTGTTCAATTTCTTTTCTTAAAAATCACAGAATCACATAATAGTTTGGGCTGGAATGGACCTCTGGAGGTCATCTCTAGTCCAACCCCCTGCCAGGGCAGGGTCACTGGGGCAGGTGACACAGGTGGGTCAGGTGGGCTTTGAGGATCTCCAGAGAAACTCCACGACCTCCCTGGGCAGGTGTTCCAATGCTCTACCACCCTCAGTGGTAGAGCAATGCTCTACCAATACTCTACCACCCTCAACATTCTTCCTCATGTTGATGTGGAACTTCTTGTGTTTTAGTTTGTGACCACTATTTTTTGAAGTATGCAAAAATATTCTGGCTTGTTGAAGTTAAAACTTTTACAAATATGTATCTGGTAAGAAAAAAAAATTATAGTTAGAGAATAGAATTTCTTCTGAAAACAGCTGATATCCTGATAATATCTAGTGGACATTTCAAGCAGGTTTATCAGAGACCTACATTCAATCTTCCACTCTTGCATTGAAATCTCATTTCTTTTTCCACTGCTGTTCATGAAAACTCTACTTTTCATATTTATGAGGAAAAACAATTCTGATACCTTCTCATTTTCAAAAAATACAGAATTTTTGTATTTCTACTCAAAATATTTGGAAGCAACATTAATTTGTTACTAGCAATGCACGAGCAATATAAAAAAAAGAGGCCATTAGTAGCTGTGTGTCTCTTCCAAATTAAAAAACACCAGTACATTTTAAGAAAGATGTGATTGTTCACTACTTAGAACTTGAAAACAGTTCTGGTGGTCTGCAGTATAACTGTTGGGAACAACAAAGGAAACTTCACTGTTGCCTCAGTTGGAAATGATTTCCAGGAAGGACACAGATTTTTCCATTGTACTTTACAATGTCTTCCAAATACTCACAGATTTCAGATTAGGACTGTGAAAGTGCTCAATCTTCAGTTGTTAGCCATTTCTAAGTTTTATTAGGGTATGACATAAACTATGGAAATGGTTGAGGAAGAGAAAACTATCCACAACTTGAGTATAAACAGTTACGTCTGCAATGAAGGCATGAATTAAAAATCCAAGTGTCTTCAGATCTTGTGTAGGAAATGAGGAAGGGGGCATAGGTACCCTAGTGTAATGATAAAACTGGTGGTTTTTGGGGTTTTGCTTTCAGAAGACACAAATGAACCTGCAGAGTTAGTCATACTTCTGAGCAAACCAACTTGGAGAGAGACAGATCATGACCACTGCTAAGCAGAACTGTTGAAGCCTCAGGGGATCTGGCGAAAGCTGTGTTTACTGATGTACCCTCTCCTGATGCTCCTGTGCTGCACCATCCCATACACAGGTCTCTGTTTCTGTTCATCAGCTAATCAGAGCTCCTCCCTGCCTCCATGGTGCATAACCTGGGAGTTTGAGCCCCTCCTCCTGCACACAAATTCTGTGCACACTCCAGGCAGGACCAAGCCCCTCTTTGAGCACATCTCTGGTTAGAGAGGACTGCCAGCAGCTATTTCTGCATTACTGTTTTCCAATCAGTTTTGATTCTTGTTGCTCCATTCCCAAGCTTGGTTACAAAAGTATCATTTGATGGAGGTAAAAGGGCAGTGCAAATCAAAATGTTAATCTTGTCTGTTTTTCTTCCAACCACAAAACCTGTCCTGCTACCATGGAAGAGAAGTTGGTTTGTAATCTGTTCCTCACAAACCCATGTTGACTGTTGTTTATCTCCTTGCTATTTCCTCCCTGTTTACAAGCAAATTGATAGATGAATCGTGTCACTATATATCTGGAATTGACATTAATTTGATTTGTCTGTGAAACTTTTCACTCCAGGTTTAGAACTAGGTCCCAATTTTTTCTTTTTTATGGACATGTAGTACCTGATCTGCTCTCCTATGGATTTCTAAAAGCAGAATGAATTACAGTAAGGGTATCACAGAGTCAACCTTCCAACTTAGCTTTTAAATGTCAAGATAACACTCAATATGAATTCAAGTCTTTCAAAAGAAATTCAGTACTTGTGTAGTTTTCATTCCTCAGTTCATCTGATTGGAACATAATCCATATACAGCAAAACAGACTAATTCTGAATAACTTTATTTTTTCTACTTCTTTGGTGAACAGCCATCCTTTCTTGCCCTACAAACTCAACAACCAAAAAAGAAAGTAAGAGCTAAGGAGATTTTATGATGCTGTTCAGTACAGCATCATTTTAGCCTTAACAATAGAGGGGAGCTACTGCCACAATGCAATGTCTTCATCCTGTAAAAGATCTCAAGTAATTGGATTCTTTTATTGAAAGCAATTTGACCCTCCACTGTAGTATTTCTGGGAAACTAACTTCCATGCAGCAAAAACAGTCAATGAGGTTGAGGTAAGACTTTCCCATGAGCGGGCAAAATGCCACTTCTCTGTTGCTTGCTGTTGAAGAATAAAAAGACACCCCCAGGTTCTCTGCATACAAAGTTAAATACAATATTGAATTGCTGGGATAAATTGTGTCTTTTCAAGTACACACTGCTGTTTCAGCAGCGTTTGTTCAAAAGTCATTACTAACCTGTGGCATCTCATCTGGGCTACTGAACACTTACCACTAAGGTTGCATGAATATCCAAACAATGGTAGAACATAAAAAATCAAGGAGTCAAAACTATGAAATGGAAAAGCTAGCCAAAATCTATGGTAGTCAACAGCATAATCAGTAGAATATTTCAGAAATGTATGAAAAATACTGTGTTTAGTGCTATGCTGCAAGTAGTAATTTTATGCCACTATCTTACAGTCAAATTAATCCTTACACCAAACTAATTTCCACCTGTGCTTTTAGCTTCCAGCTTTACCTTTCCTTTGACAAGGTGTTTTGTTTGCCAAGAGAGAGATGGGATAGAGGAATCAGATTTGTTATAACAGAAAAAGTCAGCGCTTTTCTTGGTGGAGGATTGATCTGTACAAACAGAGATGCCTACATTGTAGGCCACTAACCTGACCTCACTGTGTATGTCTCCCATTAGAGTCAGTGGGAAAAAATGGGCAATTCTCCTGCTGGGTTCAGCCAATGCATTTCAGATCCTTTCTGTTTGGATAAGAGGGATGAGACCTGCAGCATGCCTGTCACTCTCCACAGACCATAAAAAAGTCCAGCCAGCTAGCTCTGACGTAAATGCTCACAGGGCAGATATTTCTGTTAAGAGGAATAAACACTCCCATGAATCTGACAATTATCTTCTGACTATTTAAGAACAAGAAGGAAATATTTCTGAATAAGCATCTGGAGTAGGTGCCAAGCTCTAAAATGCCCAAAGTAAATCATACTGCTAGAAAGGTGGTTTGTTTTCTTCTTCACTTGCATTTCCTTGCTTGTTCACCTTGGATAGCTGATAACCATTTGTTATTCAGACCAAATCACAGAGAGCTTTCCCTGGTCAGTTCACATTAAGCATGATGGTCTGTTTGAGGCAACTTAGCTCCCCAGGCTGCATAAGGTGCTTTTTTTCTGTTGTACTGCCACAGGTGCTCCCTGACTCCTGGCTGAGGGAGGTGTGTGGAGGGTAGAGCCTCAGCAAAGTGGCTGTGGCCCTCCCCACTCAGGGAGGCAGCCCAGAGACAGTAAGGCCAGAGCTGACAGTGGCAGGATAGAGAGAGCAGTCCTTGCCAGCCCCTGGGTGACATCTGAGCATGGAGATCAAGTCCCTTAGATGAGAAGTCAGAAATTCAGGTGTGTTGCTCCCAGTGGGAGAGTTAATCTGCTATTCTCTCCTAGCTGCCCCATCGAAATGAAGGTTGTTTTCCTTTCTGTCCAAATGTTTGAAGTTTCTCTATTTCCTGGGGGAACTTTGGGGTTTTCCATTTCTGTCCAATATTCTCCTTTCACACTTTGAGGCTGTATCCCTAGAGATGAAAAAGAAGCTGGGTGCACATCCATCAGGTCTAGGTTTTGATTGAAAGTAACAGTATCCATATAGTAAATTAAGGATTAAAAATGGAATCTGTCACTGAATAGAATCCTACAAGCTATATCCATGTTTCCCCTGGATCTGGACCAGAAAAGCTGGCTTTTTGGTTTACTTCCCTGTTGCTGGGGTCAAGGCCAGGAAAGTGTATTTACGAAATAGAATTATCCACTCTCCTCAAGTTCTAACCACATTTTTTACCTGTGTTAAATAGGGAAAGATTATTACTTCATTTGTTACTAGCTGAAGACACTCAGGAGATCAAATGCACTGCAGTAGCTCCTGCAGCTTCAGATAGCCATGGAAACAGGAGGCTGGGAGCAGGCAAGAAATGTGCTAGGGTAACAACCTAGGTTCTCTGATCTCTGTGCTTATTTTCTTACTTAATGGGTCCAGGAACAGATTCTGGCTGGATCTTAATGCTTTAAGAATTGCGCATTTATGAAGAGAGAAAAAGTGCTAAAAATATACATGAACAATCTGTGCTCCATCTAATGAAAAAGATGGTGGCAATCTCCTTTACTAATAATAAGAAAGATCCCAAATTCTCTTTTTTATGTCTATTGTTGATGTTTATGCAATTTGATGATGTTTAGACATTACAGTAAGATAAACAGTTTATTGGAAAATACCGTTGGTATTATCTAGGGTATATCTACATGTCTCACTGCAGGCTCCATCTCCCTTTTATATGAACAATATGCAGCTATGTTTTAATACATACACAACATCCTCCACAACAGCATTCGGATTTTCAGTGATGACTTTTTCTTTTTCTCATTTTTATTTTTAGTATTTTAACTTTCTTTGCAGAGTCAGCATTGACTTAGCATTTAACATCTTACTGATTTTTTTCCAATAATGCTTGTCATATAGGATCACATATTTACTTTAAAATGAGTAACATTAAAAGTCTTATAAATTCCTGTCTATAAAAATTAAATTTTTAAATGGTCTTGAGAATTTTGTATCATGATAAAAATGGGCTATGTAGATAGTAACTGTAAGTCCTGGAAATCTGACTAATAGGAAAAGAAAGTATAACTTCACCTCAACATTTTTTTTTTAACAAATTCCAGAACCAATATAAATGTATTTTCTGGTCTTGGATGTAAAATGACTCAAAGGCCTGAAATTTTTAATGAGGCTCCAGTCCTGTGGTGATGGCTTTGGCTCCTCCTGCTTTTCACCTTTTTTTAATGTTTAAGCCCATTTACACCTGAGGTTTAAAATGCATCCACAGAGGGAGAAATGGGGAAAGTGCAGCACAAACAGGCACCTCAGTAAACCTAAATGTTTTAGAGGTGGCAGTTTCCATATGACAAGGAACATTTGGTGATACAGAGTGGGTCTGCCTTTGTTTGCTTCCCACGGATGCAATGGACAAAGGAAAAAACAGGTTTGTGCACATTTCCCCCTGAGACATACACTGATAGAAAGCTATTAAATTAGTTCTAGCTCAAAACATAAGGAGAAAGTGAACCTTATTCTGTGCTTAAAGCTCTGGTGATATTTTTCCAGGGCTGAGAACATGAAGCTTTTTTGTTTCAGTTTACTCAGAAACTTCTGAGAAGTTGCAAATATTGGCTGATATTTCTTGAATATATATTGGGTGTATTTCCATGCCGTTTGTTCTTGAAGGGAGTGCAAATCCTCTATGGATTAGCTATGGAGAAAAATGGCAGTGAGGTTTTGAACTATTTGTCCATTCTTCTGCCATGGTTGCCAATATAAATCTCCACTGTCATTGGAACTAGACTGGTGTATAAAAGCAGCAAGTAGGGAGAGGAAATAAAGCCTGTCCACTGGAGCTGAAATTGAGTCTTTTTCTTTCTCCTTATTTGGTATTTGTAATCTCAATTCTTAAATTCAGTGCAACAGAGCACACTACAGAAGGGTCAAGATATTTTATAATCTTCAAATGATAAGTAATGAAATAGAGAAAATTATACCTAGAAAAGAGACTCTCAAGTTGGAACAGGCAGGTATTTCTCTTTCCAGTAGTCATCTCACTTCATGACTTGGACATCAATTTATAAAATTCATAGCAGCATTATAGATTGTAAGATCATTAAAAAAAAAAATTAAGAGTGTAGGAAACTAAAAGTAGAAGCACTTTCCCAACATAAAAAGAAGAGACCTTGTGAGATTCTATCTGCATGTAGCTGTCACTATGCTCAGTTCTTCTCCATGGAGTGGAGCCAGGGCTGGTGATGCTGGGAGGCCTTGAAGAAAGCACGACAGAGGGAAAAGGCCATGCACTCCCCGTGACTCAGCTTATCTTCCTGCTCTAAATGTCCTCTTGCTACAGTCACACTGTTTAATTTTTCATTACTCATAACAAGAGACATCTGATACTGCCGAGAGAAATTTAAAAAAAACAGATTTTCAAATTAAAAAAACATATAAACTTTAAAAAATATTAGGAGTAGCAGCAGTCTATTAATAATGTAGAAAGTGAATGATTATTTTAGAGAAGAATTCCAGATCTCTCTCAGTGAGTAAATGTTACCCACTGTACATCTTTATTGCTCCAGCCATAAGATCAGGATAATTTCATAACACTTCAGGCAATAAATATTAGTCTTTTACTAAGGAAATATTGAGTAGCACTCTGAAAACACTAAAGGCAGTTAAAAAACATCACATAACCTAAGCAACCTGTGCTTAACTTCACCATGTTGTCTCTGGAGGTTTTGTCACAACCAGTCTTTGCCTTGTCAGCACCTTTCCTGCTTAGATAAGGAGATTTTAGGTGAGTGTCTTCTTGTCATTCCCACCTGGTCCCACAAGACTGCGTAGAGCCAAGGGGCAAAGTGGACATTGCTCAGGTGGGAGCAGAGTGCCCTGCTGAGACTCCAGCATGGGGGCTTTGCCTGTCCAGCAGCTGCAGCAGAGCAGTGGGCTCAGTGCTGGGCAGTGGTTTTCTCTAGTGAGGTAGTCCTGGAGAGTACAGGAGCTGAGAGCTCCAGGCAAACATCATTTGTTGTGAGTGGAGGAGTACCAGAAATGCATTACAGAGTTTATGCACTAGTTAAATATGAAAGAGGCTATGTACAGACCTGAGCAAGATGTGCAAAAACAATAGCATTTAGTAACAGATGGCCACTTGAAAGATTTATAGAACCTCCCCCAGCTTTGAGAAGAGAACTTGAAATGCACTTACTCTATTTGGATGGCAAAATTTTCATGGTCCCAGCAGGTTAGGGCTTCAGTTTCTGGGAAGAGGACTTTCACCTACTTGTACCTACTAGAACATAGTACTGAGTTGTAGCAAACTTAATGTGTCATACACGCTGTGTCATATTTCTTGATTCCATCTGGATCCTTTGAATCTGTCCTCTCCCGTGTCTACTACAATTTATCTCTAGTCTCCAGGGAGTTGTTTTATGTTCCCCCTAGGTCCCATGTAGGGCATCCCTCTGCACTTTCTGTCTGCATCATCCTCTCCAGAAATATTCCTGCAGATGAAGGATTGCCTTGGTTGTATGAATGGGCAGAAAGAGAGGTTAGGGCATATGACTCAGAAGTGTGATTCTCTGTCCCAGATCTGACCTCTCTTCCTGGCATCCAGTTTGGGATTTTCCACTGCCAATCCAAACACAATATGTTTTAAGAGAAAATTTCTTATCTCTCTTCCTAACTCCTCTCCATTCCTGCTCTCTCACTTGCTTTTGACAATTTCATTATCCTGCCTGTCAATTATTCTTGTTACTTGGAAGTTACCTGAAGTCTCTCTCAGTTCTCACATCAAGACTATGCAAGCGTCTTCCACAGTTTGTCAAAGATACAGCCTTTCTTATCCATCCATGCAACTGAAATTCTTGTCCAGGGTTTAAGCTGTCACCTCACATCTCAAGCTAGAGCAGCCTTTCTAACTCTCATCCATTCAGAATAATCTTTAAACCCAATTTTACTAACCTGCCACGTTAAAAATGCAGCCTTGTCTTTGTAAATCCTTGTTAACCCTCCAGAGTACCAACATCTGCTTTCTTCTCAAGGTCTCCTTCTGTGATCTTTCACTTCCCATCTTCTATACACGTAAACACTTGTATAGAAGATGGGAAGTTAAAGTATACAAGCAAACTCTTCTTTGGCCTGAATACCAACCTCTTACCAGCTTTCACATTTTCTAAAACAATTATTTTAATTTTTTTTCCTATTCTAGTGCTTGGAAAAAGTCCATCACGCAAATGTACTTTGTTATTTCCCTTCAGATCCTACTTCAACATCTTCCTTGGCTGCAAAACCTACAAAAATTGACAAGTACACTGCTCCTGTGCTTGTACCACTGCAACGCTGATTAATATTATCTCCTGGAGTCCTTCTGCCCTTCTGTGGACCTGCATTCATTTGGTCTTTTAAATTGTAGATCCAGTGGGTTAGGAATTACGGCTTTATTCTGTGTTTGTCTGGTACCACAATGTGTGCTCAGAAAGTAATTGACCCTTATGTCAACATCTTATCAATGCAATTCCAAAAAGGGCACTTTCACCCATCCCCCATCTTCAGGGTTTTTGTTGAAATTAATAGCTGAGTGAGACAACTACTAAAGCAGGAATTGAAAGTGGAGTTCTATAGTGCTGCCTCATATTGTGTTAAAGAACAAAAGACATGTTATTCAATTAATTTTCCTACTGTGAAATAAGATTGGTACACCTAGGCCAGCGCTAGAAGTTAATCCTCCAATCAGTCCTATAAGCTTCCAACAATACCCCTTACCCAAATGAGGATATTTTACAATATAGTGCTGAACCCTTCATTTGTGTTAATATCAAGTCTGATTCTCTGTTTCTGCAAGATTAAGCCAACAGCAACTTTTCCTGTCTCCTTCAATTGGCAAAACAATTCATTTTATTGTGGTTTCTGCAAAGGGTTTTTAATATATTTAAAAATGGTCTTTGTTCTCACTAGAAAAAAATAGATTTTTTTTCAGTCTTGCTTTATAGGTTGCATTCTGCAGTTCTCTAGTCTTTATTGTTTCTTTCTTCTCTGCTATTTTGTTCTTTTACTAAAATTATTGTTCAGAGAAGAATTCAGTGGTTCATTACTAACCTAATCAGTATCAAGTAAATAAGTAAATGAAAACAATTACATCCTGTAATATCTTATATATTAATACATCTGGGAATGTCATTAGCCATTTTCCAGGCAGAATCATATTGCTAATTTATATTCAGCTCATGATATACAATGCCCCCAGGACCTTTTCTGGCAGAGTTGCTGCTTCACCAGTTATTCCTCATTTCGTATTTGCGTGTTTGATTTCTCCTTGCTAAGTGTATCACTTTGCACCTGTCTTTATTGAATTTCATCTTATTGATTTCAGGTCCTTCAATTTATCATGATCATTTTGAATTCTGATCCTGTCCTTTGAGGTGCCCACAACCCATGCTAGCTTGGTAGCATGCTCAGCTTTTTATAAGCATACAGTTTATTTTATCATCCAGATCATCACTGAAAATATTTCATGGACTCATATTTAGGAATGACCTCACTGGAAATGCCCTCCCATATTGCCAGTGAAACATCCAGGCTTTCAGAAGAGTTTTTCAATTAGTCTTGCATCCATTTTAAACCACTATTTCCTTGACCATATTTTCTAATATTCCTAAGAAAATATTGCCTGAGATGGCCAAGAAAAAAAATAACTGGCAATGCCTGTTTGCACATGCAGCAAAGTTTCAGAAAAAACCCCAAACTTCCCAATTTAACTGGAATGAATTAGGAAAAAAAAAAAAAAAGGAAAGGTCAGGAAATAATCAGAAGCTGTACTCTGTTGCAGCCTGTTGGGAAGATTGAAAGAATAATTAAGCTATCAGACATAAGCTGACAAGAGCATTAAAAATTTAAAGAAGTTAGAGTAAAATTAATGCATTTCTGAGATTCCGTGCAAAATCCAGCTTTGCAGAACAGATAGCAGAAAATGTTGAGCTTCTTGATTAGATGTAAAATAGAAATAATACAGGCATTAAACTAAGTGAGCGTTAAGATTTATAAATAAATATTTTGTCACTAAAATGAAGCACTTCTGAAAATATACACAGTCACATTACAATGCACAAGCTTTTAAAGGGGGTGAAGAGTTAAGTAAAGATAAGTAGAAGGAAACTCCCTGACAGTTCATGGAGCCACAGAAATGGCCACAAGAAAACCCCAAGCAGATTCACAGAAAATAGTTCTGTCAGGGTGTGGTAGGTCACCCGAGCATCCCCTGCCTCAGGGCAGGATCTCCATCAAAACCTGCTCTGAGAGATGTTAGTCTGACCTCTTCCCAAAACCTTCCTGTGCTGGGGTCTCTTTGGGATCTGCAGGCAAGCAACTGCTCTGCTTCACCAACTCTAATGTTGTAGAATCTTTCCTGAGGAACAAAACCCCTTCTCCTTTCTATAATTTCAGCACACTACTTTCATTCCCAGTGCCAGCAGACAAGAAGAGCAAATTGGGCTGGATACAGCTGCCAGCCCCTACAGTAGCTGTCAGCACTGTGCCTGTCACCAGCATGTGTCAGGAGGAGTGCTGAGCGTGGAGTGAGGATAAAACACATCATAACAGGGCACAAAGCTGGCAGATTGGTGAAAAACACTGCAGAAGCTCCTGTTCTGGATGACCTCAGACCCAACAACTGAAGCAAAATTGATGACATGGGAATAAAATCTCCTTTATTCTGGTCAAAATGAGAGACAGTAGAGGTAGACACTACAGTACAGGGATAGACAGCTTTTTTTCATGTGGTACATTATGCCATGGTGAAATCTCATTTTTTTAACATCTTATCATTGATCCTTCCTTCTGTTATTTCACCATGGCAACATTTTGGTCCCATTACTGAGTATACAATTAAGATTTCAGATTTCTAATTTCAGACTGCAGATGTACTGATGGATATGAAGCACCCACGCCTGAGATGTATTATGTGTGCTACACGAGCAGATCCTCTGCAGCAGAAATGTATGCTCGCTTTTTCACCCATTGCACTGCCATAAATAATTTTTTTCCTTAAACCATACATCAGTTAGAAGAGAAATGGAAGACAGTGAGGCAATGAGAGAGTGGGGATAGCAGCAGAGAGGCAGCTGGGGCAGGAGGGAATGTGTGGATAAGGGTAGGGGTAAGTCAGAATGGTGAGCAAGGATGGAAGAGTGGTAGTGGGTCCTGAGAGTGCAGAGCAGAGATGGAGAAAGTCAAAAAAGTAGAACAGGAGATGGAGTCTATTGGGAACTCTGCAGGTTGGAAAGGAGATTATGTGGGCAAGGTAAGAAAAGCCTCCATGCAAGTGCTAGAGAAGAGGTGGCATGAGATAAGAAGTATGATTAGGGTAGAGGAGAAACAGAGGGAGCAAACAGTTTGGGTGGAGGGAGGCTATCAGGTAATGGAACAGACTAAGGAGATAAAGAGTGACAGCTTTCTACTTCCATCTGTAAACAGAAATTAAATGTTGCCAACATCTGAGTAACCAGAATGTGCTTAGGCACCTGCCTTTTCAACCTGAGGTAATTGAAGATGATTGTGGAAGGTTTCCTCAAATATTACTACACTTATGAAATATAACTCTTTGCAATTTAAAAATCAGCCACACATCTTGAGGGACAAGCATTATACTGAAGACTGGTAAGATACAAGCTTGGCAATAAGCCTGTTTGCAGAGAAAGCATTTCCTCTCTGCTTGAATTCTCCTTTATCTTAAAAAAAAAATAAAAGTAAAATGTAATAAAATGTATCAGAATTCATGACACCTAATCACTTAGCTTCTTATTTGTATTCAGCAACCAAATCCTTCTGAGGGAGCAGTTATTAAGTGCACAGAATCCCATAATGCTGTTTAAATATCATGAGCAGGAGCATCAAAGCACGGGGGAAGTGAAACTGCTGTCTCATGGCTCTCTTGTTTTATCAAGCCAGTGCCCAGTGCACACTGTGGTTGCAGTGTTTGAATTGTGCCTGCTGATCCCTGGTGCTCATGGGGAAGACAAGCGGGCGCCAGTCAGTTCTAGGGAAAGTCTGGTTTGTCAATAGTGTGGCCACTTTCAGACAACATTCAACATTTTGGAAAGCTATTTATTTCAGTCTCACCGTGGTGAGATCACTGAGTGATAGGGAAGGTTGTAGATAGAAAAAAGAAGGTGGGGGGAAAAAACCAAATGGAAATAAAAGAGCAACACTCTCCCCTTTTTGCTTTTTTCAATACCAAAACTCAGGTTCCTTTAGTCCAGACAGGAGAGAAACAGGGCTTTTGGGATAAGTGATGTCCATGAGTTCCTGCCTGACTTCCACTTGAGGGGGGCTATAGTCTGAGGTTCACCCTTTGCCATTTGCCATGGCCATCTGTTTTACCCTGAACCACTGTGGTGCCATTGCATTTCCATGAGACAGCCTTGTCCTTGGTCCCTCACAAGCTTATGACCACACTTGACTCAGCAAGAAACATCAAGGCTCTGCCTCTGCGCTGGGGGTGAGGAGCCAGCAGCTCTCCAGCTGTGATTTGGGCCCAAGAATCTGCACTGTGCTTGGGAGGACAGGGGTCCAGGACTCCTCCTGGGGTGCTGGCATGGCCACCACTGCCTTGGCCACTTTTCTCTTGAGCTGAAGCCAAAGAACCACAACAAATGTGCTCTTTCCTGCGGCAATCCCCAGGGTGGGCAGGAGGCTGAGCCCCACCTGAGGGTGCTGGTGGACCTCTGCACCCATCTAAAGTGCAAGGGCTTCTGAGCAGTGGGACTAAAGTCGCCAAGGGACCCACAAGGCAAGGACGGGGCACAGTCCCCACCATGGAAAGGCTGCCTGAGCCTTAAGAAACAGCAGAGGGGTCTTTGCCAGCTGCCCCTCACGTTTCTGCTTCATGGGTGGGAAGGATCAAGGGCAGCCAGCAGCACTGGGATAATCCCTGGTGCAGCATGAGGGGGCTGGGTCATGGCTCCTCATGTGTGCTGTGGGTAAGAAGCTGACAGCTGTCTGCTTTGATAAAGCTGAATTTCATAAAGGAGCCATCTTTCTTCAGGTTGTTGCACTGTAAATGGAAGTGTCAACAGTAGCTAAGAATCTTTTGCCTTCCAGACATAAGAAATACTAGGCTCCCAC
Source organism: Donacobius atricapilla (assembly GCA_013397315.1). Lineage (NCBI taxonomy): Eukaryota > Metazoa > Chordata > Aves > Passeriformes > Mimidae > Donacobius > Donacobius atricapilla. The sequence goes on from WBMY01001272.1 coordinate 121,502, forward strand.
ATTTATGCGCTTTTAAAAAGCTGACATCAATGCATGAAAGAAAGCTTCAATCCATGGAAATTACTGCCCTGAATTTTGTGTCCCCGTATTCTAGTAAACTTAGAGGCATAGAAGAGCTTCTTTAAAGGAGAGCAGGGAAAATCCAAATAAACAGGCAAGCTCATAGACTGCCTAGATGTGAATTGCACTTTCTTTCTCCTTGATTTTGTGAAAACCTGCTTGCACCTGAGAAAAGTCTATCTTCAGCTGCCCTATTTACACGACAAGAGTGTGACCAAGAAATCAATGCACTTAGGAGAAGAGAAAGGTACCTAGTAGTAACTAGGTCATAAACATTCTATCTCTCTTTTGCCTTGAAGCCCTGCTTTTCTATTTTTTTATTTTATTTTGTGTTTCAGTACAAAAACACATTGCTGTTTTAAAAGCTTCATTGCCAAACTTCTCCCTGTTGTGAGCTTTTATTTTCTGAGCACTGGTGCATTGGCTATTACAAGATGTGTTTCGGGTATGTAATGTCCATCAGAGAATGAGAGAAACAGAAAATACCAAGGCCTTGTCTTGAAACATCCCCTCCTGAAAATAGTGCAAATAAAATATCATTCCCATGATTTATGTTGAACATTTACTCAAGGGCCAGATAATCTTTGCCCAAGTTGTATTATTGATGTTTTATTGATAAATGTGATAGTTGTTTTACAGGGTTGAACACACATTTTAGTTATGCAAGCTAAGATAATGTGGATGAGGAGAAAGGCAACTTGACCTGAAAATGAGCAAGCCACCCTACAATTCTTCCAGTTTTTCTTCCTCCAAAGAGGTTTTGCAGCCCCATTGCAAGAAAGTGGGTGGGTCTCAATTCCAATCACTATGACATTTTTTCCCCCCCAGCCCACCAAGATCATTCCCTATTGTGTAACTGCCATTACTGGAGGTACAGGATGGTCCCATGAAATCCTCCATGGGCAGGCAAAAAATACTCAAGTTATTAATGTCTTGATTATTCCAATCATCTCTAGCAAGGGTAGTGGTAAAAGTGTGATAATTAAATTCTCAGAAGGTAGTAAGTCAAACACTGCTGCAGAGGACTGCCGTGGCCTCAAAATGTGACAGCGATGAGATCAGAGATTAAATGGTACTTTCAGAATGTTACAAAATGAAATTTGTTTTTGCAACAGGAATGCTAATGTGTTTGAACAAATATATTCACAATCAAGGACAGTCAGTGGAAGGGGAGACATGCTTTGCAGAAGTAATGACAAAGGAGAAGTTAATGGGCAGCTAATGAGATAGGAATCACAACAAGGCTGAGCTGAATTGATGTGCATTGCTCCTTTGCCCACATAAACTCTTGGTAATTCCAACAGTAATTCCAACTTTCCTCAGAGACATGTCTTGGATGACAGGAACAGCACTCTGGGTGGAGTTACAGGTTATGTTATAGTTCTTAACAGCACAGCCTGACCATTGCCAAAGTCAGGATTTATGGGTGGGCAGGGAGGAAGAGGAGGAGGAGAAAGTTGCTATTTCCTAGAAAGGTTTGACACAGAGTGAGCATCCAGGCACATGGCACAGGGGTCTCTAAGAAGCCAGAAAGCCTGAGGGGAGACCTGTTAGTGTTAGGGAATATGGAGGGGATGGGTGAGGGCAGAGCATGAAAGGGAGGAGAAAGAGTAATGATGTAGTGGTTCTGAGTGTTAATCCTGATGACATGCTGCTGTGTTACACCTTTTTTTTTTTGCTTTGCTTTTTTGCTATTGTTGTTGTTTATTCTAAAGAACAATGAATAATAAAAAATGCAGAACTGCTTGGCTCAGAAGGTTGCTTTTACCCAAGCTGCAAATTCCAAAGGGAAAAGCCTTTCTGCAGTTGTGGTGGAGAGAATGTGTTTCTGCATAAAAGTTCCCAGGTACGGAAAGAAGCAGACACATATACACACACTTTTTGAGATTGGTATAGTTTATGATTAAGTGCAGACAAGCTGTTCTTCGTATTTTCACAGTGGCGGCTATAAATGACAGTCCTGCAGTTCAGGGAGGGAAATTGTATTTTAAAGTTTCATGTGGGAAAGATCTGAGGTATTTTGGAAACCACTTCCCTTAAAACCTTTTCTTTTTTTTAAAAGGGAAAAATATTTGCTGTTGCTGAATTCATCATACCTGACAGGAATTTATATAAACCTGCACAAAACATTTTTTTTTCCTGGTTTATGCCATTAATAGAAAAATTTCACTGAAAGAGATGAAGTAAATTTTGTGGTTAAAAATAATAGAGAAAGTAAATTCAGACATGATAGATTTCCAAGAGTACTGTAGTTACATGTCATTGTAGGACACAAAAAAATGAATGACTCTAAATGCCTTTTTTGAAGGCAAAGATTAGAAGGTTTTGTTTATTTCTTACTACCTTTTATAAGGTGTTCTGATACAGACTTAACATGATCGGTAAATAGAAACAATAACTCTCTAATCCCATTGGTTAAACTAGAGAAACAGAACTAGAAAGGTAAAACATCACATAGAGAAAATTGTTTTGAAAAAACTAGTCAGTTGTTTACCAAGATTGTTTTGAGAAGAAGTTTTCTCAAGATATTTTTCTCTTGGGAGAAAGTTAGGAACTGCTAGCAGGCTAAAGTCTCTCAGATTTAGAAATATCAGGCCCACAGCTAGTAAATATTTAAATATGGATTGTTTTGAAAAAATGTATTGTCTACAGTAGTTCTACAAGTTGCATTTCTGATATGGACTCTTTAGGAACATTTAAGCCATGTGGTACGTTAGTTTAATAAGAAGTTTATGTGCCAGTGCTGAAAATAAGGAAATTATCAAAAGCATGACTATAGAAGGTAATTTCTCTGCATCCAGTGTGGTTCCAACGCTTCCTGAAGTTTTCTGTCCAGACCTTCAGAACCTTATCTTGATTTCTCTACCAGCTTAAACAACAGCTGCATAACAGCATTCCTGGATCATGTGAAGCATTTTGAACAGTGACAGAGGATAAATGAAATCTTATGTCTGCAAAGATCAGAGGAGACCAAGAAAGTGAGTCTGTAGAATTCTTCCTCTTGTCTGCTCTAGGAGATGGATTTCCAGGGCTGTCATTGTTTAGGCAAGACTTTTTCACCCCACCAGTGTTACGGCCCCCATTTTCCCCTCCTGCTTATTTGAATCAGTGCACTCCCACAATAGAAGGAAAAGGTGGATTTACAGCAGTTATGGAGCCCTTGCACATGTCCCATACAGTTCAGCAACCCAAAGCCTAGGAAGTTATAGACCCCTGGTCTATCCCAAAACATTCTTTGATATTCAACAGAGGCTTTTAGCCCATTGACATAGTGCACTTGCCGGGGCACTGAATCTGTGTTAAAAGGAAACTCTTTCATACCAAAGCTGTCAGCACTGTCATTTCAGTTGCCCTTAATGATGGAAGTATGCAACGTAAGACCAACCCTATTTTAATTTCATAACCGCTGACTCTGAAAAGTCACTATTCTCTGGCCTTTTTAAAAAGTGTTTTCTCCCATAACAATTACAGTTCAGTTAATAGTATAAATTATCATGTGCTTAAAGCTGCAAATAGCACGTTACATACTCCCCAAGCCTGCTTTGCCTAGAACACTTCTAGATTAAAAGAAAATCCTAGTTTCTTCTACCACTGTGGGTGGGGACACAGGGAAAGAACATTTCTTCTGTCATAGATTTCAATGTGTGGTAAATCCTTCCACATCTAGATATTATAAATTGTATCCTAATATATTGATCTTAATTCTTGGTGGGTTTTCACACTGAAAACTGTTTTCCTTTGGGTTTTGGTCTTGTTTGGTTTTGGTATTTAATGATTTTGCAGGTAGGGCTTTTTCATTAATTTTTATTGAATGCAATGTAGTGGCAGGAGATGGAGAAATTCACTCCAGCATCCTTGTCAGTCACAGTATCTCTGTCCTCAGCCCTATGGTGAATCTCCTACCTTTGAATGTGGTCCAGGAATGAGACAGGAAGGGCAAGTGGCTCTCCAGTTGTCTGACTGCAGGTCTGGGCTGCAGAAACTCTGCACAAAGTGGGACTTCAGAGTGATAATCACATAAATTAAATCAATGTGTATATTATGTCATTTATAGTCCAATGACATTGAAAACCTTGCTTTTTAGTTGCTAGTAGTAAGTTAAACTTAACTGCTCAGAGAATTTGACTGTGGATTTAAAGTGCCAGGGAATACTCAGATAATAAAGTGACTTACTATAGCTACTAAAAAGAAGATAAAACATGTAAGTAAAGTTCACTGAGGGAATATTCTCTAAGAAACATATCTACACTACAAATACCTTTAAAAATGTTATCTTTTCTAGTAAAATATCTGAAGGGCAGAGAGTAGCTATATGAGGAAACACTGAAGTTGTTCTCTGCATAAGGCAACACTCAGTGCCTGGTAGACTACAGGAAGGGTTTTACACTGGGCAATAGTGAGTAACCACTGAAGTGGGCAGATACTTGGCAGAGTAGCCATAGGCCTCTGTCAACAAAAAACTCAAAACTTTAACAGTCTTCCAAGCATAGCGTACAGAAGTGGAAACCACCTGGCATACAGCACACAGCTGTATGATATTATTATATATAATTATTATTAACAAAACACAGCTGCTGGCTGATGTAGATCCAGCCTTTCTACGCCATCTATTTTTCTGGAGGACTTTAGTTAAGAGAACCTAAGCTGTTCTGGCTGTCACCAAGGCGACCATTTTCTTCCAGTTTTTTTATGTCTTCACCAGAAAAGTAACCACCTAGGAATCCCAGCGCTGGCTTTAAAAGTCTGTGAAGTGTGTCCTCCTACCTCCCCCAATAAACAAGTCTTTTTCTTTGTATTGTCATTTCTATTAAGAGGTGTTTAAAGTCAAACAGCCACTTCTCTAAAAACAAAACGAACAAACAAACAAAAACCCAAACCAAAAACAACAACAAAAAAGACATTTTGAAGCAGTATCTGTCATATGTGCTGTCATTTTCTGTCATATGTGCTGCTTTGCATACAGACTCCATGCAGTTCCCATAGTCTGCCAGCCTAAGAACAGTGGCACTTCTAAGGTTCAAGCCCTCAAGAGGGGATTGCTGCTGAATTGCCAAGACTTAAAACTTTCCTGTGTCCAGAGTATAACTTCCTTGGACTAATAGGTTCCTGCAACTGCTCCTCAAACCTTTCACATTGTTACAGTATGTTTTTCATTAATTTCAATATTGCTTCCAGTACTTTAATATTACTACTAATATTAAGTTCAAACTTAATCCATCTTGAAATGGAAGCACGTGCATGATTAATCCATTCAATGATTTCACTGTACTATAAGGAAAGCTGTTCATTAGTCCAATATTTGCAGATGAGAATGCACTTGGCACAAGCAAATAATTTTATTTGAACCATGCAAAGGTACCAGTTAATTTGTGATCATAATGTACTTTTGCTGCATTTACAAAAGATAAACCAGGCAAAAAATTCTCTTGCCAATTTTGGAGTGTTCTGACTTCATTAATATATCCCCAAGTGCACTTTTAAAGTATTTAACCAATAGAAGCATCTTTAACTTTTCTCTGGTGCTTTCATAGTGGACATTGTGTCCCATCTTAAAAGCAAGTAATTACATGCTGCAGCATCCAAACTAAATAAATGAAGTTTCAAGCACCAGATCTGGGAATAGTTAATCCATTTCCCTTAGCTTGTATCCACACCCTTCCTGTGTCTGTGAAAACATACAATCCAAGTGACTGAGAATATAAGAATTCATCTTCTCGCGGGCACAGAAGGATTCAGAAAAACATTTTGGGATCTGAGAATTTAATTCAGTTAGTGCTTTTAATGTTTACCTTATTGCAACAGCAAGAACTACCTCATAAATAAGTTGTTAAAACAAAATGTGACTTCATTTTTCTCCACACTCTTTTATCAGTTGACAGTGATCAATAGATAACCTTTCCACAGCAGGGCTGAGGACTACAAATATTACTGATGCCTGTTGTTTAGACATTTTTTGTGTCGCTGACTGACAGCAGCATGGTCTTGAGTGGAAGAACAAAGAAGCACACAGTGCTCTAAGCTACCCTGCAAAAGCTGGTTTCTTCCACATGCCCCACTGCTGCTGCCCCAGAGGAGTATCTGTATGCATCAGTCAGTGCAACAGGCAGGTTAGTTTTTTATTTACAGCAGCTCTCAAAGTGTCTTGCGAACATTAGCTAAAACCTTCCAAGACATCCCAGATCCAGGCTTCACTGCTTTTCTCCTTTCCAAACTGAAGTTGAGACTTGCTTTCTGACCTCCAAAGAGGTTCAGGTATGTACATACCTATGTCCCCCCAGAAAACGAGACGGAGGCATCAGTGTCACCATGGACACCGTATACTGATGCATGACTTGTGACAGAGGTAGTTCAATGCAATATTTCTTTCACATCTCAGTGAACTGTTAATTATTCCCTGCAGTTCAGAGAAGAGAGTTCACAAAATCATTCTGGCAAGGAATTTCAGAGAAAAGGCACACGTCATAAGGTTATGGTCCATCTCTGCTAATGAATGGCTGAGTGGCTCCTGAGTTTCCCTTGAAGAGATCATATTACATATTCTTGGCTGAAATGGGAATCAGAAGATTTCTTAAACCAAGGGAGACAGTACAGCATGTTTTAGTTTTCTGTTTTAGTTTTCTCATTTTAATATACATTTTTGCATCTTCACAGGCACAGGAGTGACAGAATGAAGAACCAATGCAAAATAAAACTGCTTTTTAACATAAAGTACAAATTTCCTTAATTGGATGCTCTATAGATACTTGGCTTTTAGGACTTTTAGAGGAAAGATGTTTGATGACATGTGAGGCTTTCCCATGGTTTCATAAAATAAATCACTATTTTTTTAAGATCAGCAGAGGCAAGTGGGCAGCATTACACATCATTACCAGAATAGTCAGACTTCATTCAATTTTATTGTGATTCAACTCATGGTTTGCATAATGGCAAGGTATAACACAGTTGCATTAGTAAATTAATAGTGCCACACTCTACAAGCTTCAGCTTGGCCAGTTCTTAGTTTTCATTCTGGAGTTGCAATATATTGATGTAAATGGCTACATAAAATCTCCAAAAAAGCTAATTTTCACCATAGGTTGAAATGCTTGCACAAGTGAAAAGCATATTGATCTTCATGCCTGTCCCTTCCACTGTAAGTGCTGCAGCTTAAGGGTTTGATGAACTGTGAAGCTTTTGTTTTGATTTCCTTAATAGTCTCTAGAAATGGTGGAACAGTAGAACAATTTATCAGCTATATCTGTGAGAGAAGAATCATGGACACTCCATCATGTTGGAAGATATTAAATGGTGAGGAAAACAGGTGTTTAAATTTGGATGCCAAATTTTTTATGCTTAGGCCTATCATTTATTATTAAATTTGTAAGTCATCTGCCACCCAGGAGTTTATAATCTGATTTGCCTCTAGACAGGTATTTTTCAGCCTGTGCTGTCTGAAGGGGTTCCTTGCTAGGAGAAACCCTTGCTACTTAATAGGACATGGGAAGGGTGCCAAAATGTTATATATTCACTCATAGACTGGAAAAAAGTTCATAGTAAAAAATGTGTGCTGCTGGTGAAGGATAGACAAAATTTAGGCACATCTGCAAGTGTGTTGGTTTGGTTTTTTCCCTGTTACATGAAGTATTATCAGCCACTGGACCGCAGGTGGGAGAACACTACCCTAGTGACACCAAGTTACACACTGGTTATAGAAATAGAAATTATGACAAACTAACAGAGCAAATGGAGGGAAAGGCAGATAAATTGTTTTATTACTGCATTTCTCTTTCCTTTCTGGTTGCAGTCAAGTATTGGGTTGAGACAAAATACTGGCTCATCACCAGAGCCAAACTTGGGCTAGAAGAAATTGCCAAAATTAGGAGTGGTGAAATGCTCCAAAAGGTAATTGACAGTACTGTGTTTCAGAGTAAATGCATGTTGAATTTTCATCTTCAAACATATATTTTCCNTCCTTCCTTCCTTCCTTCCTTCCTTCCTTCCTTCCTTCCTTCCTTCCTTCTTCAACACTAGACCAGTATGTATTAATATTTTTCACAAGGCTTATTTTCTCAGGTTAAAATCGGGGTTTTTTCACAGTAAATAATAAAGTTCACAAGACAGCTGTCCTGAAACAGACTGAAAGAGGGTAGGTTTAGGTTGGATATAAGGAAGAAATTCATTATTGTGAGGGTGGTGAGGCACTGGAACAGGTTGCCCAGAGAAGCATGGACACCCCAGTCCCAGAAGTGTTCAGGGCCAGGTTGGATGGGCCCTGAGCAAGCTGGTCTAATGGGAAAGGTGTTCCTACACATGGAACTAGATGGTCTGTGAGGTCCCTTCCAATCCAAACTATTCTATANAGGTGTTTAAAGTCAAACAGCCACTTCTCTAAAAACAAAACGAACAAACAAACAAAAACCCAAACCAAAAACAACAACAAAAAAGACATTTTGAAGCAGTATCTGTCATATGTGCTGTCATTTTCTGTCATATGTGCTGCTTTGCATACAGACTCCATGCAGTTCCCATAGTCTGCCAGCCTAAGAACAGTGGCACTTCTAAGGTTCAAGCCCTCAAGAGGGGATTGCTGCTGAATTGCCAAGACTTAAAACTTTCCTGTGTCCAGAGTATAACTTCCTTGGACTAATAGGTTCCTGCAACTGCTCCTCAAACCTTTCACATTGTTACAGTATGTTTTTCATTAATTTCAATATTGCTTCCAGTACTTTAATATTACTACTAATATTAAGTTCAAACTTAATCCATCTTGAAATGGAAGCACGTGCATGATTAATCCATTCAATGATTTCACTGTACTATAAGGAAAGCTGTTCATTAGTCCAATATTTGCAGATGAGAATGCACTTGGCACAAGCAAATAATTTTATTTGAACCATGCAAAGGTACCAGTTAATTTGTGATCATAATGTACTTTTGCTGCATTTACAAAAGATAAACCAGGCAAAAAATTCTCTTGCCAATTTTGGAGTGTTCTGACTTCATTAATATATCCCCAAGTGCACTTTTAAAGTATTTAACCAATAGAAGCATCTTTAACTTTTCTCTGGTGCTTTCATAGTGGACATTGTGTCCCATCTTAAAAGCAAGTAATTACATGCTGCAGCATCCAAACTAAATAAATGAAGTTTCAAGCACCAGATCTGGGAATAGTTAATCCATTTCCCTTAGCTTGTATCCACACCCTTCCTGTGTCTGTGAAAACATACAATCCAAGTGACTGAGAATATAAGAATTCATCTTCTCGCGGGCACAGAAGGATTCAGAAAAACATTTTGGGATCTGAGAATTTAATTCAGTTAGTGCTTTTAATGTTTACCTTATTGCAACAGCAAGAACTACCTCATAAATAAGTTGTTAAAACAAAATGTGACTTCATTTTTCTCCACACTCTTTTATCAGTTGACAGTGATCAATAGATAACCTTTCCACAGCAGGGCTGAGGACTACAAATATTACTGATGCCTGTTGTTTAGACATTTTTTGTGTCGCTGACTGACAGCAGCATGGTCTTGAGTGGAAGAACAAAGAAGCACACAGTGCTCTAAGCTACCCTGCAAAAGCTGGTTTCTTCCACATGCCCCACTGCTGCTGCCCCAGAGGAGTATCTGTATGCATCAGTCAGTGCAACAGGCAGGTTAGTTTTTTATTTACAGCAGCTCTCAAAGTGTCTTGCGAACATTAGCTAAAACCTTCCAAGACATCCCAGATCCAGGCTTCACTGCTTTTCTCCTTTCCAAACTGAAGTTGAGACTTGCTTTCTGACCTCCAAAGAGGTTCAGGTATGTACATACCTATGTCCCCCCAGAAAACGAGACGGAGGCATCAGTGTCACCATGGACACCGTATACTGATGCATGACTTGTGACAGAGGTAGTTCAATGCAATATTTCTTTCACATCTCAGTGAACTGTTAATTATTCCCTGCAGTTCAGAGAAGAGAGTTCACAAAATCATTCTGGCAAGGAATTTCAGAGAAAAGGCACACGTCATAAGGTTATGGTCCATCTCTGCTAATGAATGGCTGAGTGGCTCCTGAGTTTCCCTTGAAGAGATCATATTACATATTCTTGGCTGAAATGGGAATCAGAAGATTTCTTAAACCAAGGGAGACAGTACAGCATGTTTTAGTTTTCTGTTTTAGTTTTCTCATTTTAATATACATTTTTGCATCTTCACAGGCACAGGAGTGACAGAATGAAGAACCAATGCAAAATAAAACTGCTTTTTAACATAAAGTACAAATTTCCTTAATTGGATGCTCTATAGATACTTGGCTTTTAGGACTTTTAGAGGAAAGATGTTTGATGACATGTGAGGCTTTCCCATGGTTTCATAAAATAAATCACTATTTTTTTAAGATCAGCAGAGGCAAGTGGGCAGCATTACACATCATTACCAGAATAGTCAGACTTCATTCAATTTTATTGTGATTCAACTCATGGTTTGCATAATGGCAAGGTATAACACAGTTGCATTAGTAAATTAATAGTGCCACACTCTACAAGCTTCAGCTTGGCCAGTTCTTAGTTTTCATTCTGGAGTTGCAATATATTGATGTAAATGGCTACATAAAATCTCCAAAAAAGCTAATTTTCACCATAGGTTGAAATGCTTGCACAAGTGAAAAGCATATTGATCTTCATGCCTGTCCCTTCCACTGTAAGTGCTGCAGCTTAAGGGTTTGATGAACTGTGAAGCTTTTGTTTTGATTTCCTTAATAGTCTCTAGAAATGGTGGAACAGTAGAACAATTTATCAGCTATATCTGTGAGAGAAGAATCATGGACACTCCATCATGTTGGAAGATATTAAATGGTGAGGAAAACAGGTGTTTAAATTTGGATGCCAAATTTTTTATGCTTAGGCCTATCATTTATTATTAAATTTGTAAGTCATCTGCCACCCAGGAGTTTATAATCTGATTTGCCTCTAGACAGGTATTTTTCAGCCTGTGCTGTCTGAAGGGGTTCCTTGCTAGGAGAAACCCTTGCTACTTAATAGGACATGGGAAGGGTGCCAAAATGTTATATATTCACTCATAGACTGGAAAAAAGTTCATAGTAAAAAATGTGTGCTGCTGGTGAAGGATAGACAAAATTTAGGCACATCTGCAAGTGTGTTGGTTTGGTTTTTTCCCTGTTACATGAAGTATTATCAGCCACTGGACCGCAGGTGGGAGAACACTACCCTAGTGACACCAAGTTACACACTGGTTATAGAAATAGAAATTATGACAAACTAACAGAGCAAATGGAGGGAAAGGCAGATAAATTGTTTTATTACTGCATTTCTCTTTCCTTTCTGGTTGCAGTCAAGTATTGGGTTGAGACAAAATACTGGCTCATCACCAGAGCCAAACTTGGGCTAGAAGAAATTGCCAAAATTAGGAGTGGTGAAATGCTCCAAAAGGTAATTGACAGTACTGTGTTTCAGAGTAAATGCATGTTGAATTTTCATCTTCAAACATATATTTTCCCTGACTTTTATCTGGAAAGAGCATTGCACTTGACTTTGTTCAGAAGTTTTGTTTTCCTACTATAAGAACTAGGGGAGTAATTTATTTACTTTTAATAAAAGATAAAATTTCTAAGAAAATATCAAAACATGGTGTATTGCCTATCAGTATTTTGCAGGATCTGAAACTTATTAAATCCATTTAAATGTAAAGAATAGCTGTAAAGTTTTGCCTCTTTCATATACAAATGGAAAGGTTAAGAGGCTGAATCCAGCACAATCCAAGTATCTAGCCTCTTTTAATTTCTTTTAGATTTATGTAGAAAGGTCTCCACTAATATGGATTCTATTTCTTTCTTTCTTTCTTTNTGGACACCCCAGTCCCAGAAGTGTTCAGGGCCAGGTTGGATGGGCCCTGAGCAAGCTGGTCTAATGGGAAAGGTGTTCCTACACATGGAACTAGATGGTCTGTGAGGTCCCTTCCAATCCAAACTATTCTATAATTCTATCAAATCTTTTTCTCTCCAGTGTGTCTCCATCCAAACCCACCTCAGGAAGGAATCAAATAAGTGGAAGGGATATGGATAACAGAACAGGCTCTCAGTTGGCAAGCAGACAAACAGAACTGCAGTGTTCTCAGTTTTCCCTTCTCCAAACTGCTCATTAACATTGGAAGCCGGTGTCCTTTTGCACCTGTATAAAAGGATAAGATTTGCAGGGCTGGCAGGGCTCTGACCAAAAGGATATTGCCTGTGCAGAGGACTGTGGCTGATGAAGGTCCTGTCTACACAGCTGCAGAGGGTGTGGCTGCCCTGGTTGTACAGCTGCTACTTGCACAGACACTGCAACCAGGGGGTGTCTTGGCTGAGCAGCTGTGCAGGACTGTGCTGCTCCTGGACAAGCCCAGTGGGAGAGGGAAGGAGGTGGAGGAGGTGGGCTGCTCCTTGTCCTCATTTCTGTTCTTCTGGGCCTGTCTGAGAAAAACAGCTGTTAAGGAGGGTTGAGAAGCAGCACCTTGCAAAATAAAAGTATGAATACATTCCTTTTCAAAGTATTAGCTTTGTATGATTTACTGATGATCCATTCTGGAAGTTTTAGTAAGCTTTTTCCACCACCCTTTATACTTAAGAACAAGAGAGGAAAGATAAATCAAGGAGCTGGAAACACTACTTCAGTGTCTCTTTTAAGGATGTAGTTTTCCTTGTAACCAGATTCTGTAATGAACTACCAAACTAGTCATGAAAGTGTCATGTAAAAACCTTTCACATCTATTAATTTAATTCAAATTAAATTTGAAAGGATGATTTTTGAATTCTGAGGGCCACATAGTACTGTGTCCAAAACTACAATCTTTCTGCCCTAGAGTTTGCCTTCCCCAGGAATGAAATCAAAAGTTAAAAGGCATTTTTGCAAAAGGAATGAAAGAAATATATATCTTAAGAGGTTTTCCCTTGCTTGTCTTTTTATGAACAGAGGAAGGAAACTGACTAAGAAACTCTGAATTTGTCAGTTATTATAAAAGTCAGAAGCAAGGAAATATATGGACAGAGTATTGGAAAACTCATTGTTGATATTTAGTTACTGATGAAAATTAGAAGTATTCTCTGAGTATATAAAAACCAATCCTTTTCTTGAAATTCACAACCCTAATTATTTCCAAAGATGTATGAGGTCCCTTTAAAAGGGGCTTTAAACTGCATGGTAGGTTTCAGTTTTTCTCATGTCTTTAAGACAGATACAGAAAAATTACCGATTTCTTTCTTCCCATTCTGAACTAGGGGTTGTTTGTCCATTGAGGCTCTGCTCTGCACAGACCTGTCTCTGTTTCTGTAAGGACACTGGCCAAGAAACAAAGTTCATTGTTCAGCCTCACTCATCTGTTCAAACAGCTTTAGGCTGTCCTAATACAGCGGAGAAATCTGGCCTATCTTCCTAATTGAAAATGCAATTCCTTTGTTTGTCTGGTTGAAGTGACAAATTTGGAGTATTGCACCTGCCTTAATATTCAATATCAGTTTCTATTTTTTTTAAGTTGTATTGGTTTAGCATAAATGGTAGGAAAAAACCAATTGTTAATCCATTTTGGAACTAACAGCTAAGCTGGCCAATCAGGTAAAAGGTGTACACCCCCTGGGACACCGCTTAAAAACAGGAATCTTGGGAGACTCGCCCTCTTTCTACGGACCCCTTCCATGAGGTAACATCGCGGCCGGGCCGGGAGGGCCCCAGGCCCAGGGGCCGGGAGGCCCCGGGAGTCCCCGGGAGCCGTGGCCGGGCCGAGGGGCCGGGATCAGGGCCAGCCCTCCGGAGAGCCGGGCGATCTAGGGCATCTGAGCTAGGCGGACGCCGCAGAGAGGGGGAGATGGCCCCGGCCTCCTCCTCCAGCCCCCGGGTCCCCGGAGAGCAGCACCGAGCCCAGGCTGAGTTAAAAACGCACCCCATAAGACCGAGGGGTGGAAAAGAAGAAAAGACCTGGGCTGCCGTTTCTAAGTTTTTTCTACAGCACANCATCTTTAAAAGGTGAAACCCCGTGCTTTAAAATCCACAAGCCCTTATGTAGTCATATAAAAAGCTACATTTTGGGAAGCTCACAGATACAGTGTCGGGCAGGCTGTGTTTATAAGAGCTGGAAGTCACAAACAGACTGTGTCTCTTGTGGAAAGTTACCAGAAGAATCAGGAGGGACTTGTCTCTCTCAAAAGACTGAATGAAAGACTATTTTATTAAGTGCTGCTGACTTAAGAGTTCTGATATTTTGTCCCTTTGCATTGTTTTTCGTGGAAAAGTAGATTGTGGCTAGGGAGGAAGAGGGGTTGTTTTTGAGAGGGTTTCGTAGTTGGTTTTTGTTTGTTTACCTTTACTGTATGTTAATAAATCTAACTGTTTCTATTTTTGAACTGAACCGGTTTTGCTTTTTTTTTCTTTTAATCCTATTCCACTAAAATGAAAATTAGGCGAATGTGATAACCACTACATATTTTTGGTGTTTCTGCCTGGTTGTTGAATTTTAACCCATTACATAAGTATTCTCATTTCAAAGGATACATGTGAAATTAAGGGTGTAGTGCAGAGTCTAAATGATTCATATGAAATTATACAAGTCAGGGTTTTGCCACTGCATTTCCATTTTATGAAATTCTTTTTCAAAAGTTAGTAATAAATAGTTAGATTTGGAAATAATTGTGGGGAGGTACTTGTTACTTGGTACTTGCAGGGATGGGGAATAAATGACAGAAGAATAATATGAAATGTGAACAAAAACATTTTGTTTCTTAAAATCAAATTTCTTCTTGTTGTCTCAAGGTGGATACAGAGTCGTTAAAAAAGGTTCATTTGCTGAAAATCAAACTACAAAAACCTCAGCCCATATAAACATATGAGCCTTTTAAGAACACAGAAAAAATCCTGGCTTCTCCAAAGTCCTTGGCATTAGTCCATCTTCTGTCTCTGAAACTAGGAATTTGCTCATGATATTATTCACATATTACACTGAGGCCCCATTTTGATTATATGCCCTAATTAGTTATCTTTACTGAATGTTTAATGGCAGGAAGCAGTAATTTACCTTTGTTTCGTGTGTGTGCTTGAATGGCACACTTACCCACCAGGGTTCTGTGTGTGTGTGTGTGTGTGAGATATAATTGAGAGTACTGCTTTTTAGTTCTGGGGAAGGGAGGGCTACTAACTGGGACTGGTGGAGAAAGGGGTTTGTCCTGCTTTGAAGGTTAGAAAGTGAGGTAAAAGCGGAAATCAAATCATTTTTTTCTGCTACTGTAGGGATGGAGTGCCTGAGTCTCATGTTTTGTCTTGTAGAGTTTAGTGGAGGATACCTCAGTGAATTGCGAATGTTTCTGAAAGTGTATGGATTGCTTCTTTTATGTGGAAAGACTGAGCTATACAACAGATAGGTGAGAGAAGTCTGGATTCCATATGTGCAATTTAGGTGATTTGGCAAAAGCCTTGAGACAGAAATGATCACCATTAATGCAATTTTAATCTTTCAGTCCCATCTGGCTCAAGGGAAGTCCTTTACCTTTTCTTGCTCACATCCATTAATCTGACCTCATTCCATTCCCATTATCCTTTTCTCTTGGAAAAAATAATGATTTTTTGTATGACATTGGGCATTTTGTCCATAACTTTTGCCCTAAAATAATCATTAATGGCTCTACATTGCTCTTCACACAGTTAGGTTTCTGCATGCACATGCCATTTGTGACTACTTTATGTGAATGTGGTACGACAATGACAAAATCTGAATCTCATCCCAGTCTGTACTAATACAAGAGCTTCTGCTTTGTTTCCCCCCTAATTGTGGTATTCTATGAAAGGCTTTGCTAGAAAAGGAAAATTTTCAAACATTTCATAAAATCCAGGGTTCTGCTTCTCTAGCACCACAAACTCAGCTCCCTATCTTCAAGACAATTCATGCACCAACAACTCCACTTTGCCCTTTTTCTGTGTCTCTGATCACACACTAGCAGTTTGATATAGCCAGGATGTCCAATCATGCAGTATAATGGAAAAATCTAATATAGTACTGGGCATAACCCATTAGCAGTTGTGAAGCTAAGAGTAATCCACAAGCCTTCTGCATCATTTAATTCATCAGAAATTACTAATAGTCAGAATCTGGGAGGTGAGGATGCAGAATAGTGAAATTATCTAAGTACCCTGTTAACTACATATTTTTTCTTCATTCAGTAGATTGGATAAAGGTGAAATTTTTTTCTTTGGGAATGCTGGATTTCTGATTAAATTCCCCCATGAGCTACCAACTAGTGCCTAACATTTCTCAAAGATTTGGCTACTGTGTAGGCAATTTTTACACCTGGACACACTAAAAAGAGCAATAAATCTGTTTAGTTTCTGGGTTTGCTGCAGTTGCTCTAGGTATTTTCCATTCTTGTGATGCTTGATGTAGTAGGATTACTTTTGAAACAGGAATAATACTCTACTTATCTTTAAAGCTGTTAAGCAACATTTCTCCTAAAACACAATATCTGTCTTCTTTCCTTAAAACAGGTAGTGGAGAAGAAACCTGCCTGGGGGCACGAGTCCTGAGCAGAGTCCAGTTTTGTAAGCCTGTAAGACCCTTGTACTCCCTCAACAGTGCTCCCTAAAGCAGGTTGTTTTTTTGTGTTAAAACAACATCACAGTGGAGTTCCTTTGTTCTGTGATACAGCTTTGGTGTCTTTCAGATGGATTCAGTTGTCTGAACATAATGGCAAGGTTTTTTTTGGATAGCTGGGAGCATGGAGTTCATGTTTGTCCAGGATTCAAAAAAATATTTTTTCTGTATAGAAATCTCACAGGTACAAGGTCTTGGAACCAGCCTCATAGCTAACCTGGGCGCAGGGTCTGGCTGTCTATATAGAAAAGCACACCCAAGGACTATCAAGGTTTTGTACAAAAATACAAGTTCTTAAAGATTTGGCATGAGGTTTTCCTACTGACTGAGACTCTTATCTGTTGTGAGAGAGAAATGCGTGAGAATGGGAAATAGAGAGTGATTCTTGCAATTAGGGTCTTCAGGATTTTAATACTACAGGATGTACTCAAGCCAGTGCTCTCAATATTCAGCGATGGATATTCTCCATTTTGACCCCTCCATGATCCTGTGGGAATCCCCAAATGGGTCAGGTTGGAAGAGAACACAGTGGATCATCTGGTCCAACCTCTCTGCTTGAGCAGGGTCATCCCAGAGCACATGGCACAGGATTATGGCCAGTTCTGGAATATCTCCAATGAGGGACACTCCACAGTCTCTCTGGGCAGTCTGTGCCAGTGCACAGTCACTGTACAGGGAAGAATTTCATTCCCATGATCAGGTGGAACTTCCTGTGCATCAGCGTCTACCTCTTGTACTCTTGCTTGGCAACACTGAGAAGAGCCTGGATCCATCTTCTTGACATCCTCCCTTCAGATACTTGTAAAGGGTGATGAAATCCCCTCTCAGTTGTCTCCTTTCAAGGCTGAACAGACCCAGCTCCCTCAGCCTTTCATTGTAAGAGTGATGCTCCACTCCTCTATTCATCCTTGTTGCCCTGCACTGGACCTGCTCCAGGAACTCTGTCTCTCTCTTGTCCTGAGGAGCCAGAACTGGACACAGCACTCCAGACCCGCCGCACTGGGGCTGAGAGGAGGGGCAGGATCCCCTCCCTGACCTGCTGGCAATGCTCTCCCTGCTGCACCCCAGGATCCCGCTGGCCCCCCTGGCCCCAGGGCACTGCTGGCTCATGGACAGCTCAGTGCCCACCAGGAGCCCCAGGCCCTTCTCTGCAGAGCTGCTCCAGCAGGTCGGCCCCCAGCCTGTGTTGGTGCCTGGGGCTGTCCTTCCCCAGTGCAGGACCCTGCATTTGCCTTTGCTGAATTTCAGCCCCTTCCTCTGCCCATCTCTCCAGCCTGCCAAGGCCCTTCTGAAGGGCTGCACAGCTCTCGGGGGTGTCGGCCTCTCCTGCCAGCTCTGTGCCATCAGTGAACTCCCTGAGGAGACCTCTGCCCCTTCCTCCAAGCCATTAAGGGATAAGTTTGACAATAGGGGGCCCAGTATCGAACCCTGGTGGATACTAGTGACAGGCCTCTACTGTGCCACTGATATGACTCTCTGGGATCAGCCATTCAGCCAGCTCTCAATCCACCTCACTTGGACTGTCTACTCATCCAGTCCACACTTCCTGAGTTTGCCTAGGAGGATATTGTGAGAGACAGAATTCGTTTCTGTAGTTTAGTTAAGCAGTGTGCATGAGAAAAACATTTTGATCTGTTTTAAAGATGTGGCCTGATGATTTCAGTGCTTGTTCTGTGAGAAATACTTCATAATTATTTACTTTTCACAATTTCATTCACAGAGTGAATGCATGCATACAGTTATTACTGCCTCTTCCTCCATATAAATCTTCTCTCTTTCAAATGGAAGAGTCTTTTGTTTCGTAAGGATTTGTTTGTTTGTTTGTTTACCTGTCATCAACCCTGACTGCTTGGGGGAAAATTTTCATTGTAGTAAAGCCACAGAATGACATCCTGCTCAGGAAGGAGTGTTATCCAGCCCTTTTGAAATGTGAACACCACTTCTACTATACCCAGTTATAGATAGGAGGATGCAGACTACGCACATCTTTGAAGATGTGGATCCCACTAAAGGTGCAAAAGGACATAATTTCTAGCTTTTTCCGTTGATTCATTTCCCCCTAACATTCTATTTTGATTTTGACCCCTGCTGCCTATCAAATTGATGTTTTCATCAAGCTGGCTATGATGATTCCCTCTTGTCCCTCTGGACTTGTTAGTGATCATTTGAGTTCATATTTTTCTCAGGTACATCACATTCATCAACAGAGGATTTTACTAACCACTTTATTGCTCGTCGATGCAGTCTTGCTATAATTCTTCCCAACTAGCTCTAGTTTTTATTATCCTGCGTATTTTTATAACACCAGCAAACAATTTATCCATTCACCTGCTGCCTGTGCTTTCAGATCTCCCAGGATGAGATGCAAAGCACGGATCCTGCTGCATATCACCGTAGCAATGCACCTGTGACTTTGCCCACTCTAAGGCTGACCACTAGCCCTATTCTTCTTTCTCTAAACTCTAATCAGTTATTAATAAATGTCATGTTAGCTTCTTAAGAACCTTTTTTGAGGAACCTTGCCAGAAGCTCTTTAAAATACAAGGATGTACCCTGACAATATTATACCTCTTTCACAGTCACTGATTTCTCCAATGGGATTTGACAAGTTTCTGCAGCATGAGTTCCCTTCTCAAAGCCTTACAGGCTCATCTGCCATAGAGAATAATTTTTCCAAGCTTTCTCTAACCTTTTCCTTTATTGCAGAACCTCCTGATTTTCCCAGGACAGCTGTTAGGTACACTGTACAAGCACAAACAACAAGTAGAGTAGTAGTAGTATTTTTCAGCCACGGATTTTTAAGTATTTCTGAAGTTGTGAAGAAAGTAATTGGCAGAGGTGAAAGCAAGAGAGAAATGAAAGGAAAAAGAACCAAATATACACACAAGCAGGGAGTGTAAAAATCCCAGGTTTCTTCAGGAAAGATTATTTAAGGAACAGATTTAGAATCCACAGAATGTAGAAGAAAGATTCCTGCAGAATTCTGTGGGCTTTGGGTCAGGTTTTAAATCCTGAAATCCCAGTATACTGTCAGCTCCCTCATCATACCAAAATGTACTAAAAAATCTATCAGAAGACAAGAGAATACTTCAAAGGAAATATGCACAGAACCCCATAGAAAAAAAAAGTGTGTTGTAAATGTGAACTCAATTTGATTTACTCCTCTCTTTGATAGTAGAAATATCCTGTAGCTGAAAACAGCTGTGAGCATACTCAGATTTGAAAAAACACTGTTAGTGGTCTCCTTGTCCTTGGGCTGCTAGTATAAAAAGCATCAAGGATTTCTGCTAGTCATACAGGTAGGAATTCACTATCTTTTGCACAAAATGGAGAAAAAAAAGCCATTGTGTTGGTTTGCTTTTCTTTCCCTGTAAGAAAAAAGGATTTAGATTTATCAGGTCCAATTTAGAAGGTCAAGTATCCACTGGATTGGAAGGAAGAGCTGTAATGTAGAGATAAATTTCAGAGGTCAGTTTCCTCTACCTTGGGACTTTATTAAAGGACTTAAGGATGTAAGATCTTCTGGTTCATTTGCATTGTTTGGTCATGTTCTCATGCTTTTAATAAAGGCTGTGGTGTTTCTTACTAGCTGTGCACAGGAAGGTTTAAGGCACACAGCAGGTTACATACAAACACCGTGTGGAGTGTGATGGAAGAGACTCTTGCCCTCATATAAACAAAAAGAAAAACTTACTGGAAAATCAGCAAAACAGTGCACTGTAATGAATAGACATCCATCTTTCACATTTTTACAAACAAATGCTACAAAAATGGGAGAATCTTGTGACAAACGGTAAACACCCTACCACAGGAAAACACTTTTGAATTAAGTTGTCCCAGAGAAAACATGACTCTTCTTTGGAAAGGCAATTCTGTAGGAAAGTGTGTAAGGCATGTGTGCATTTAGCAAGATGAGAATGGGAGGGAATGTGCATGCTGCTTGTGTGAGAGTGAGGTGAATAAATTCTGTGTGGGAATTACGATTCTGCGGATTTTACATTTTATACGGTCAGAGATAACCATTATTGCAAAATCTAATAGACACTGGAAGTCTACGATCTGTGGTAATATGTCCAGTCTGTATGAAGTCTCATGTTTATCTATAGAGAACTTTTGTATGTGGTACTAAATAATAGTAATTTTGAAAATAATTAAATTTAGGAGTATTTCTCAAAGATAACTATACTCTGCACTTATTCAAAACTGTCAAATAACTTTTAGTTGCTGCTTAGAACACATGGTAGCATTAGTGAATCACCACTGTAACTCCTCATTTCCTCAAAAAACATAATATATGAGTCTTATGGAAGTTAGTGACTATTTTAGAGGGCAAAGTATCAATTCTGTCAGTAAGAAAGATATTCCATTTCAAATTTTCATTACTTCCTCAACATCTTTTTTCATTTCTCTAAACAGAAAGAATTATTAAGATTTCACAGCGGAGTTATGCAAGACAAAACATGTTGGAAATAGCTGACATTGTTGGGAGGGGTGATATGTGGTGTACACTGCTATCAGTTGATCAAAGCCTCTGCAACATTTCTGGGATACCAGAGGTCCTCTTGAAGAATTTGTGTGTGCAATGTAAGTAAATGTGTGAGGCTTTCAATGGAAATCTTTGAAAATCTCCATAAAAAGGCAGAAAAAGGAGGGATAAGGCAAACATAAACAGAATAATCTTGCTGATCAAGGAGATCCTTGCCCTTGTGAAGAGCCAAATCCTGTTGGGATACAGTGAAGTAAGAACAATGATAATAAACATGAAATAAAACAATATGAGTCATTTGAGATGGAAAAGGAGATGAAGACTGTCTGAACAGCGGCATACCTTTATCTCCACAGGTCTCAGAAGGTCTTCAGACAAATGGTGGGGATTTTTCAACTAGATTGGTGACTCTCTGCCATGCTGCATCACAGGATTCCTCTACACAGAAGGCACAAAGGAATATTCTGTTTCTGAAACAGGCCTGGCCAGAGGGACAGACGTGTACATATATGTCTGTCTATACATATACAACCATATGCATATGTATAATACCTGTGTGTATATACAGCCTGCCAGAGCCTGGCTACCTGAATACAATGAGAGAAAGCAAAACTTTGTTTTTAGAATTGCTTGCTCCTTGGAAATTGGAACATGTGAAATTGGTTATCATTACCAAGGTTTTTGATCTATCCTGAAAAACCTAAACTAAACTGTTTTGAATGATGGTTATTTGCATAGACCTTGCCAAGAAAATTTATTTTGTGACCCTATATTTTGCTGATGCCCAGTGGCACCGCAAATTGCTCATCTCCAGAGAGTGCTTGTCCCATGGTATCTTGTGGAGAACTTGAGTATCTCCTCGTTATAAAATCTTCCTTTCCTCCTTTCCATAAAGGGTATCTGAGACTTTTTAGGTTTCTATCAACAACTCATTGGTACCACCAGACACCAAAAATCTTGTTCAAATACTTTGCAGTGGAGAAGAATTCTTCCTTTGATGGAGCTTTTAGCCTCAATTTTCAAAGCTGATGGTGTGACTTTTTTCCCAAAGGAAGCAAACTAGTTAGAATCATTTATTTTTTTCTTGCTCAAACTGGAAACAAGTAAGAACTTTAAAAAATATTTTATGAAAGTTTTTTTTTTTTTTTTATGTAACCAGCTCAGTTGTCAAGATTTGCAGCATTTGACAAAGGAAGAGTCTTCACTCACCCTCCGATTTATCATATGGAGTGTTTGTGCATGAGAAATGCTCTCATCTAACCCTCCAGTGGCCATAGAGGTATGAAATGGCTTATTCACTCTCTGTCTTCAAAGTATTTGTACTTCAGAGATGACAAGAAAAACCTCCATCTAAGTAATTTGTGGGAGGATAATTAAAACTATAGTTCTTTCCTACTATGAAAATACTGTCAGGTATCTTTTTTTTTTTTTTTTTTAACAAGTTATGTGTAAATAGTCACAGCACTGAATGAAGTGAGGAGTACCTAACGCAAATCAGATGGGATGGGGATGATTCTGTAAACCTAGTATCTGGCTCTGAAAACCCTTTCTGACTTCCTAAGTAAGAAGTAGAGCATTCAGTGGGGAGTGCAGCCATTTTAAAAGCCGGACTTAATGCATAACTTTCAAGCAATCATTTTTCTTTTAACTGCATCTTAAGTATTCAAAGGCATTTTCTCTGCAGAGCAGCTTTAAGGGGATTGGTATGCCAGACACACTTCATGTTGTCCTTATCTTTATTCAAACAAATCAGCTTGGTGCTCTGAAGTATCAAACTAAAATCTTCTGAACTGAAGCAATGTCAAAAAAAGAGCTGTTTGTACATACAAATAGCATCAATTGTACCAAACACTACAGAAAACATAGCCCACTAGCAAATGTATTCAACTATGAAGTGCAAATTTTTGGCTAAGGGGCTCTATATCTAGGAATGTTTTGTCCAGAAGAGTTGAGGTTATTTAATACTAACTAAAATAATTAATCCTGTAAAGAAAAATCAATTTGATAATATCCTCGTGCTTGAAAGGAAAAAAAAAAAAGATACAAACATTTTCTATATAATTAGATCTTTGTCAGCTCTATGGTCATTAATCAATAAGCTATACATTGACATGATGATGAGTCATAGAATGACTTCTGGAGCAAGCAACATCTTGAAACTCCAATGAGCCAAACAGGGAATTATCTAGGCTTTTCTGGTTAAAATCTTAGGGAAAAAAAAATGAACATAATGATAATGATAATGATAAATACTATAAGTAGAAGAATGGATAGCTTAAACTCAAATATTAGCTGAAATTCTTCACCACTTAAATGTAAATTTGCAATAATTAATTTTCAAATTTCACTTTATGTTTTATAGGCATTAAAAAGCACTTCCAAGGGTTCTTTTGATTATCATACCATCAATAGAGACTAGCACAACTAACAGCATCTGATAGAGAACATCAGATTTTAGAACATTCTAGATTTTGTGTTCCATAATGACTAAAGCACATGGATTTTAACCCAGATCTTGGTGTTAGGTGAAAAATTCCTATAGGTTTTAATGGATTTTGTAATTACCTGACAGTAACTCTTGTCCCTCCTTTTGCTAAAACTGAATCAAAATGATGCTTGTGATTGCTGATCAGTAGCACTGCCTGGATCACATTCTCCTATGTGTGAGGAATACTGGATCACATATTTGGGAGTTCAGACCCACATCAGCTTTCTGGAGAGAAAGAACAAGAGAAGAATAAAAATCAAGGCAAGGAAAAGTTGGTTGAGTGAACGTACAATTAATGCTTGCTTTGGGATAGTGATTATAGATATTAGGTGTGCAGATTGGTGATACAGAGATATGCTGTCATCATAATAAGCATAGATGACCATAAAATACATTATAAGTTGGTTCTCTGTGTCTGGTACTCTGCAAGACAGCTTGCATGTTGGAAGTCTTCTGCTGGTCCTGTAGCTTTAGTGAGAGTGGGCTAAACCCATGGAAGCACATTTGAACTTTACCTACTTGAACTTAACAACAGATATTTCGCTGATCCTTTCCTGCCTTTCTGGATAGAACTGGTGAGCTGGATCTGGAAAATGCACTTTAGACCACACAGCATTTGGTCCTTGGTCCTCAGGGACCAAGCCTGTCAGATAGTTTTGGGCATTTAAAGGAAGAAAAATGTACAGTGAGAGTAAAGCTACCCAGGCATTACTGCAAATTATACTATGAATCATTAAACCAGAATGGTATATGAAAATCTTTGATGATGGCAGTGAATCCACCAAAACAGACATTACATTACTTTAGCCTTGGATTGTCCTTCAGTGATTTTTCATCAAGCCCTGGTGCTTCTTCCATTTTCTCCAATTGTCAAGACCAGATAAAAAATGGATATTCCTTTATGTACTCTGGAAAGTATGGTTCATAGCTGTTGTATAAGGAGCAAGTTATTGCCTTATTTAAGCAAATGTCAGCAGCTGGAAATGCTGTATGAGGTCTTTAATGCTCTCTAGGAAAGAGAGAATTATGTAAGATACAGAACAGTAAAAACACCAAAATTAGTTTTGTTTCAGATTCAAGCAATAAGTTTACTAATTTTCAACAAAAATAGGGCCTTCTGTGTTATGATCAGATAATTGGCAAGTAAAAATTTGAAAGAGTTTGGTAGGATCCAAAAAAGGACTTATTTTTTAACTTCCTAATGCAGAAAAAATTAAGACATTATATGGAATGATCAAACCTGCATAAGAACCATCTAGCAAAGTTAAAGGACGATTTTAAGGGGCAGGACTGTAACCATGAGGATGTCCTCAGTTTTGGAAGTGAGAAATGAGATGGTGTTAAATTGACTCCTTAAAGTGGCTGTTGTTATTTTTTTTAAATATTTTTTTTATGTGGCATGAAATTCTTATCCTTCTTCTTTCATAATAAAAATAGTAATGTGCAGCTTGGCAAAAACCTAATATTTTGACATCAATAAATTAAAAAAAATATTTTCAAAATTCAACAGCAAAATTAAAATCAAGAAGCATTTTAGAAGTGATTCTTTGGACAGTTTCAGGCGTACTTAATTGCCTTTAAGTATGGGCATTTAAATGACTATAATTAGAAGGCTAGGTGGGGACAAAGCCATTTAATTTTCATACAAACCAATAAAACTTTCAGAATTATTTCATTCCCATGTAGTGTCAGGAACACCTTGATGTGGTTAGTTTGCTAGAAATAGAAGATACAATCTTTTTTCCACAGAGGCCAGCATGTGATTTTCCCATTGGCTCCAAAGGCAGCAGCACTGAGCAGTAAATTAATGCAGAAAATGAAGCAAAGCAAGATGTTCCTTTACTAAAACAAAATGCTTGTTTTGTGCCAATGCCAAGGCTGATGCCAATGCCGCCACTATATTGATGCAAACTTAATTATACCCCCTACAGACTGATTAAAATTAAACTTAAAATTATACAGCACAAAGGTAAATTCTTCCAACACAGCAGAGTCTATAGATTCACCACGGGTGGTCTTACTTCATTGATTATTGACTGCTTGAAACTCCTATTGTACTCTCTGCTATGGCCATGTTCCCTCCAGCAAAAAGCACCAAATCCTCAACAATATAATCCAAAAACCCACCTTTCTTTGCATTACATTCTTCTCAGTGATGACTGATTATCCTTGGGACTCTTTTTCTGTACAGCCCAGCATGCAGCATGAGTCAAAAAACTTCAACATTGAAGCTGATCAGTGGATTTATGGACGCAAAACCTGCAGCAATCTGTCAAAAAAAATTCCTTTCCTGAGGTCTTCAGCATTAAAGCCATGACAGTTGGTGCAATGCTCTGAGTCAGGGTTAGCTGTCATGTCTCAAACAACAAAAACTAATGACTTGTCAGAGAAAGTCTTTGATATACATGCATGCTCCCCTTTATAGACCAGGTAAGAGCTGCAAAATGAGGCATAGCTAGCGCCATGTGGTTTACGCTCTAAACTAAACTTCACAAAAAGTTTTATTTTTCTGCTAGGGAGACAAGGCACACATGTAGCAAGACCTCTGTACTCAACCATTGCTGTTGTCGTCACTGATGTTTGACACAAGTTCACATCTGCAACCTCAAGCTTGTTGCAGTCCCAATGTATTGCTGTTGCAAACCCAGTTCTCTCAGCTCCTTAATAAATAGCAACCCCTACATAACAGGGACCTTTGACTGTACATAAAACATGGTGGTGATCAAAAGAGATGGTCCCCACAGACTCTGCATATTACTATGGGAATGACCATAGGATATTCTGATACTGCAGGGATTTTTTTTACCTGGACTACATTAAAGCCTTTGACACAATTTCCCTGTGAGGCAGCATTCTTCTGAAGAAATTGGCTGTTCTGGGCTTGGATGGGTATGCTCTTGGCTGGGTAAAAAACTGGCTGGAGGGCTGGGCCCAGAGGTTGGAAGGGAATGGACTAAAACTGAGCTGGTGCTGATCACCAGTGATGTCCCCAGGACTCCATGGGGTGAGTCCTGTTTAATATCTTTATCAACAATCTGGGTGAAGGGATCAAGGGCACCTTCAGCCAGTTTGCAGAAAACCCCACCTTGGATGAGAGTGTCAATCTGCTGAAGAGTAAGAAGGCTTTACAGAAGGGTCTGGGCAGACTAGATGAAAGGACTGAGGCCAATTGTGTGAGATTCAACAAGGCCAGGTGCCAGGTCCTGTGCTTGGGTCACAACAACCCCAGGGAACTGTCAAGGCAGGGGCAAGAGTGGCGGCAAAGCTGCCCTGCAGAAAAGGACCTGGGGTTGCTGGTTGACAGCAGCTGAACATGAGCTAGGGTGTGCCTAGGGGCCAAGGAGCCAATGGCATCCTGGCCTGTGTCACCAACAGTGTGGCAGCAGGGCCAGGGCAGTGAGTGTCCCCTGTACTCAGTGCTGGTGAGGCCACATCTCAAATCTTGTGTCAGTTTTGGGCACCTCAGTGCAAGAAAGACGTTGAGGTGCTGGAGTGAGTCCAAAGAAAGACAACAGAGCTGGGGAAGGGTCTGAAGCACAATTCAGGTGAGGGGCAGCTGAGGGAGCTGAGTTGTTTATGCTGGAAGAAAGGGAGCTCAGGGAAGACCTTCTCACTCTCTACAACTTCCTGAACGGAGGCGTTTGCAAGGTGGGGATCACTATCTTCTCCCAAACAACAAGAGACAGGATGAGAAGAAATGGCCTGAAGATTGGACATTACGAAAAACTTCCTTCACAAAAAGGATTGTCAAGCACTGTAACAGCGTGCTCAGGGAAGTGGTTGAGTCTCCATCCCTGAAGGTATTTAAAAGACATGTAGATGTGACACTCATGAACATGGTTTTGTGGTGGACTTGGAAGTGCTGAGAGGTCTTTTCCAACCTAAATGATTCCATGTTTTGGCTTTTTTTTTTAATGCTTCTATCTCCTTTAAGTGCTGTCTGCACATGTGCCTGAAGATATCTAAAGTGTCTAGGTATTAAAAAAAATAGCCTTTCCAGGAAGTTTGTTAAAGTCAGTTTGACTTCCCTTTTACAGTAACATGAAGTTTAACAAGAGGTTTCCATAGTGTTCTCTTAAATTGCTTCCAGTTTCCTCAAAACTAATGCTGCCAAGAAAAGCAGACTCATCTTAGCCAAATGTTAATACTCTGGGTTAAGAGATCTCACTGTTTTCTCTACCTCCTTTGAAATGTCTGCAGTCCTCAAATCACTTTTAAAAAGAAAAAAAACCCTCTACCCTACATGAAGCATTTTATTTCATTATTGAGAATAATAAAGGATGTAGGGAGTGGTTAGAGAAGTAAAGTCTGTGTTTAAATCTCCTTTAAAGATACCACACAGAGCAGCAGAACACTTCTTTATGTTAAAATGGGGTATGGTTCAACAACAGCAGCTTCTGTTTTCTGCACAGCTGAGAGCATTTTCTAACATATTTACTGTCTGACTTACCCAGTGCATATCATCAGAGGGAATTAAGGGCACTGTTACCTAACAGCCATAACTCAAGATCACTAACCCAGTAACCTATCTCTTACTAGATTGTGTGTCTCATTTACACTCACCCATTTTCACTTATTCATTAAGTGAATTTAGCTCTCACTTACTTGTTACATTCACTTATTTTCAGCATGATTTCACTGACTTAATTTCTAATGTACGTGTCCTGACTTTGTTGGCAGCTCAAGAGGGTGGTTCAGAAAGGGTCTATGCTCATCTTAAAAACATTCTCTCTCCCTAAACTCAATATTGCAGTTCTTTTAGTCAATACCTAAATGATTTTAAATCCCCTGCTTGGTCTATGTGTTCTTTGTTTTATTTTATAGATTCCTTACTTTTGTTATTTTTTCCCTCAGGAGTTCAAAAGCAGTAGCTGACTCCTCTCTACTTTGTTTATTCTTAGTGTCATTGCATGTGAGCTACATGACAGCCAAAATAATACTTTCAAGGTACCCTAAACAGCCCTAAAATAAATGTTCTGCTGTAAATGCAATTTGCAAACGCCATTTTATTGTAGCCCTGGTTTTTCAGCCTGAGATGTTTTGATTTCTAAAACTCAGTTCTCACAGAGCTTTCTGTAAACAAAGGAAGATGTTTTTACTAACTCTTATCTTATTTTCATTCTTCTTTAGAAGTAGAGACAATTTGATGTCTCTCTGTGTTGGCCAATGTGCTTGAATGGGCGTTACTTCTAGCATCAATAGGTTTAGCTCCAGCGACCTAGTATATAAGGAGGTCAAATTTTAAATAAATCAGTCTCTTTAGCCTTCTGACAAATTCTAGCCGTGTAGTATGATTTTGTGTCCTACAGCAACATCTTATCTCATTAGATTTGTGCCTATATGAAATTAAAGTGCGGGTCAAATTAAAATCTAGAAATACTCATGCCTCCAAAATCTGTATATACACAGTAAGTATGTAGGAGAGCTAGTATCTTAAGTTTCAGATACATTGAGTGAATCTCAGTCTACAGTTAGATACTAGATTTGAAGCAAACATGAGAGAAGTAGTACTACGTACAAAAATCCCAAAGATTTTTGCTGAAGAAGAGCAAGTCTCTCTCAGTGAATTTGTAACACTCTCCATGACAAAGACCAAGATTCCTAGTGGAGCTTTTGACTCATATTCATCTGTCAGCCAGACTTTTGCCTTGAGCTGACTTTTATTTAAGGAGATTGGCAAGATTTAATAAACTGTGCACAATACTCTGCATTGTCTTCCATCAGTCCTTTCATGCATTGCACTCCCCGAGCGCTGGCTGCCACTTGTGACTGCCAGTATCCCAGGGAGGCTTGTATTGGCAGAAAACTCTTCAATGGGACAGGAAGTTTTATTTCAGTTGAAGGAGGGCTCACAGCATGGTTTCCTCTTGTTTCTGCAGCCACACTGCACCTCATTACCGATTTTTCAACACTATCCTTTCTGGTTGATGGCTAAGAGGGAAGGATGCATTTACTGATGACATTAGCTTGAGCATGGCTATTTTTCTTGGGAATTCAGAATATGTTGATGACAGTGTCCTTTCTGCTGATTTACTAGACAAGAAATAAGGCATACTGCTCTGCTTTCTGAACAAGACAAAATTAAGCAGCTTAACTGCCAATAGCTTCAGAATGTAATCTCTCTGTTAATTTACACAAATACGATGTAGTTGACCAAGGATGAAATATCAAATCCTCATGAATGGTCATGATCCTGCTGTTTAAATGATGTACATATTTCTATAGGATCAGAGGTTACTCAACATTAAGGTTTAGTTAGCCCTGGCTTTTCGTTGGTGTTGTGGTGGGGTTTTTTTTTTTTTTTTTTTGTTTTTTTTTTTTTTTGTTTTTTTTTTTGTTGTTTTGGTGGGGTTTTTTTTTTTTTTTTTTGGTTTGTTTGTTTTTTTGTTTGTTTGTTTGTTTGTTTTCCCCGACAAGTCACAGGATCAGTATTTGGAGAAGATTTTTGTCTCTTTACTTTGTTTACTGATAAGACCTTGTTTACCACACACTAGTTTTTGCGTATTGAGGTCACACTGCTTGTGTTTATGTTCAGCACAGGATTTGGACTGCATCAGTTGCCTTTTTTTATGACTAAATTAATCTCTCCACCTTCAGCACTGGATTACTAGCAAAACAATTTGAACTTTAGCTGGCTTCTGTTAGCTTAGATAACTTTGAACACAACCCTTTGCAGATGATGTGAACGGGTAAGTATGAAACACTAATTTTTTTTTTTTTTCCAGCAGCCTTTCAACATTGCTGAATACAAAATGAGATTTTACTGTCCCAACTGGAATGGATAACCTTGCTCAGCCATTAGTCTTTGCCAGAGTAATTTAAGGCCTTTCTTAAAGAAGGAGAAAAAAGAAGTTTGATCCAAACTATTATAAAGATGCTGGTACTAGTACCCTATTTTACTGATTCACAGAGGAGATAATATTTCTGTTACCCCTTTCCCTAGTTAAGGTTAGATCTCAAGTAAAAATTTCCTAAAATTTTTGGTAAAATTATTTCTTCCTGTTTTATTTATTGTAACGTTAGGCCTTGGCAGGAGGACAGCATATGACAGGTCACATGTGCTGAGATACATTTCAGTCATGACAAAAGTAAAACATCAAGAGGAAATGAAATAATGAATATTTTTATCCAAGAAGTTTCCCAGTCTGGATCTAGCTTTGGGTCGTCAGACCTTCTACTTGTCACAAATCCCACTTGTTACTGACAGTGCTGGAAGTTTCTTTTACAACCAGACCCATATCCCATCTTCAGCAGTACTTTCTCAGCACAGTCATTTATGACATCCTAATTCAGCGCTTCTCCTTAGAGTCATCTCTGACATTTAAATGCACATTTTACAGAAAGTCCAGCTGCCTGTTTGGTCTCTT